>JAKSZT010054557.1:3026431-3391733 GCA_026826555.1 Tolypeutes matacus
AAATAAATAAAATCTTTAAAAAAAAAAAAAAAAAAAAAATCTATTTCTCCCTTCAGTTTTGCCAGAATTTGTCTCATATATTTTGGGGCACCCTGGTTTGGTAGGTAGATATTTATGACAGTTATATCTTCCTGGAGGATCATCCCTTTTATTAATATATGATGGCCTTCCGCATCTCTTACCACTTTTTTGCATTTGAAGTCTGTTTTGTCTGATATTAGTACAGCTACCCCTGCTCTTTTCTGTTTACTATTCGCATGGAGTATCTTTTCCAACCTTTTACTTTCAGCCGGCTTGTATCCTTGTGTCTGAGATGAGTTTCTTGTAAGCAGCATATGGATGGCTCATGTTTTTTTATCCATTCTGTCAGCCTGTATCTTTTGATTGGGGAATTTAATCCATTCACTTTCAATGATATTACTGAAAATGCACTATTTATTTCCTCCATTTTATTCTTTGGTTTTCATATGTCATCTTATTTTTGTCTCTCTTTTTACTCTTTCGTTATCCTTTCTGCTTTTCTTTCTTCTATACCCTCCTCCAAGCCTCTCTCTCCTGTCTTTTTCTTTCAGAATCTAAGGCTTCCTTTAATATTTCCTGCAAAGATGGATTCTTTTTTGCAAACTCTCTTAGTTTCTATTTGTTTGTGAATACTTTATATTCACCTTCATATTTGAAGGACAGTTTTGCTGGGTAAAGAATTCTCGGCTGGCAGTTTTTCTCTTTCAGTTTCCTAATTGTATCATACCACTGTCTTCTCGCCTCCATGGTTTCTGAAGAGAAATCTGCACAAAGTCTTACTGGACGTCCTTTGTACGTGATCGTTTGCTTCTCTCTTGCTGCTCTGAGAATTTTCTCTTTATCTTTTACATTTGACATTCTGAATAATATGTGTCTTGGCGTAGGTCTATTTGGATTTATTCTTATTGGGGTACGGTGTGCTTCTTGCACATGTAAGTTCATTTCTTTCGTGAGAGTTGGGAAATTTTCAGCTATTATTTCCTCAAATATTCTTTCTGCCCCTTTTCCTTTCTCTTCTCCTTCTGGAACTCCCATGACATGTATGTTCTTGCATTTTGTGTTGTCATTCAACTCTCTGAGCTCCTGCTCAATTTTTTCCATTCCTTTCACTCTCTGTTCTTTTCTCTCTTCAATTTTAGCTGCTCTGTCTTTAGTATCACTTATTCTTTATTCTACCATTTTGAGTCTGCTGTTGTATGCTTCAAATGTATTTTTTTTTTTTTAAACATTTTATTTATTTATTCATTTATCCCCCCCTTGCTGCTTGTGCTCGCTGGGTCAGCTAACCACGCCGTGCGGGCGGGCCCTGCCCTCACCAGGAGGCCCCGGGAACTGAACCCGGGGCCTCCCATATGGTAAACGGGAGCCCTACTGATTGAGCCACAGCCGCTTCCCTCAAATGTATTTTTGACTTCACCTATTGTGTCTTTCATTCCCATGAACTCCGTTACTTTTCTGTTCAGGATTTCAAATTCTTCTTGCGTTCGCTCAATGACTTCTTGATGTCATTGATCTCTTTAACTATATTCTCTTTCATCTCATTAACTTGATTTTGGAAATTTGTGCTCATCTCACTGATTAGTTCTCTCAAATTCTGCATCTCTTCTGGGACTTTGCTGTGTTCCTTTTCTTGGGCCATGTCTTCTATTTTCTTAGTATAGCTCATAATTTTTTGCTGGTGCTTAGGCATGTGGTTAGTTTGTATTTTACTTAGATGCTCTATCTCTTTCTCTTTTATGGAATTTTAGTGGCAGGAGGCTGTGAGTACCACAGCTCTTTGATTTTTGGCTCAACCGTGATTGTTAGGATTGTTCTGCTGGTTGCTCAAAACTGGGCACTGGACCCAGTAATTGGTTGTAGAGTCGTTTCCTAGGGCCTTGGGCAGGGAGGCTACAGAGGCCAGGAAAAGACTCTCTTACTTATTAATTTTCTTATGTGCACTTCCTTGGTCTGTCAGGAGATGGCACTTGTTGGCAGCTCTCAATTCAATGCCTGGTCTGAGCGTATTTGTTGTGACACAGACCAGATCTATTTTATAGAGCTTCCTGTCTGGGGGCTAAGAGCCATGTGATTCAAACTTTCTGAGACAGTTCTCCAGACTTCTCTCGTAGCGCCCCTCTTTGCCCAGCTAGTAAATCTTTCCACTCCCTTCTGAATCCTCAACAATCAGTCCCTGTTAGTAGAGGTAGAGATTGGGAGGTTTGTATATCTTTAGCCCCTTGCAGGCTCCAAGGCAAACAATGGTGCAGCCCCACCCAGCCTGGAAGGGCTCTCGGGACAGAGCAGACTAAACCTGGGAGTCAAAAGCAGGGTCAGCCCCAGGCTCTCTCTCCCTTCTCCCGTGGAGTCCTCAACAATTAGTCCAGGCTAGAAGAGAGGGAGGTTGCGAGGGTAGGATTTCTCCAGTCCTTTCTAGGCTCCCAGGGCAAACCGCCCTGTGGAAGGGTCTGTGGGGCTCCGCAACCCAAATTTCAGGTCCGAACCTGAGTCAGCCTAAGACTGTGTCCCTCTCTCTCCCCTTTCCGGATTGGCAGATCCCTGAAGCCTCCTTTGTCTGTGGTCACAGGCCCAGAGGCCCGAGAATTCTGAAGAGTGTGGGGGAGGGTGCCAGAGCAGCAGAAGCTGCTACTTGCAACTCATGGTTCTGTTGTCGCGATTTCCCTCTTCTGTCCCTCTCTCCTCTGGGTGGTGTGCAGCCTTCACCTGCTGTCCTAAACCCTAGAAGATCTTTTTCGGGGCTGTTTCAGCTTGTCCCCTAGCTATTTTTCTGGAGAAGATATTCCCATGTCTTACTAGTCCGCCATCTTCCCGGAAGTGGAATTTGATTTTGGTTACAGAATACATTATGAGCATTTAATTCCTCTCAGAACACTAACGTAATTTCCAACAATTTATTGGAACTTATTTTGAAATAAATAATCCAAAGTCAACTTTTGAGTTATTTAATTCAATGAAGTATGTGCATTTTTTCTGTAATTAACTAAATAGTTATACTACATTTCATTATCCTTCATCTCTCTCTCTCTATCACTTTTTCCAGGGTTAACATTTACCCGTACAACTTATAATTATTTAGATCCTTTCTTTTATTTAATGTGGTTTTTTTTTTCCCCAGTAAGGTTTATTTGAACATTTTGGTTTTATTCTTACTAAAAAAGGAATGTTTTTTCTATTATGTTGTCTGATTATTGCTGATATATGCAAAGGCTATTGATTTTCAATATGTAGCTTTTATCTAGTTAGATAATTAATTCTAAGTTCATCAATTGATTTTTTTTTAATGGTAAACAGAACACCTCCATATAAGAATTAACATCTCCTTTTCTAGGAGAATCATTCTGATATATACAACCAAAGGCAAATCAAAATTACATGGGCCTTAACAAAATGGGAATGATTATGCTGGTGTATCCGTTGTAGGAGGAAATTAGGCATGAACTGAGTGAAAGCAATCTTAGAAGGGTAAGTTACTGGATCAGTGGGTGGCTTGGATTTCACCATCACCAATCTGCTCCACTCTAAGGCGCGGTCCCTCACCTGAGCCTGAGTGCTGTAGGTGCAGCCCCAGTGGACACCGCCTACCTGCTGGATGAGAGCACTGTTGAGTCCATTAACACAATCTTCTAGTTCAGAGAGACGGCTGGTTTTAGCCAGGGCAAAGATAAGTTCAGTCTCTATATGGGATTCTCGGCTCTTTTTCCTGGCCATCTGCAGGAATTTAACTAGATCCTCCCAATTGTCTGGAGAGAGAAAACACAAATAGGTGAACCCGCAGCTGATAATTTGCAATAAGAGGGCTCAATTCTTCTCATTCTGTCCTCAGCCGAGATGCTTTTATTTATTTATTTATTTTTCACTTTTCTATCTCATTCATTGATTTTTTTTTTACATATAAATTTTTTTTTTAATCAAGCAATATATTACACAATATATTTGGTTCATAGTAACACATCTTTTATCTTTCCCTTATGCCTTACTGAGAGCTCAGGCTCTAGATAACATCTAGAAGCTCTTGGATTATAACCAGTTAAGCAGAGCTCCTGTCCCAGCTGGGGGGGAAGGGGAGGGGGCAAAGTCCCAAGTGAGCTGCCCTGGGACTGGAAGCTCCCTATCTCCAGGCAAAGGCTTTCCCAGGGGACGGGGAAGTTTATTCTAGCCATTGGAGAGGTCAGTGACACAACCAACTAGGAATGCCAGATGAAGATCCCAGTTAACTCTGGGTCTAAGACTGACCTTAAAATGGTTACGACAGTGATAACTATTGTGCTTAACCTGCCTGGTCTTGTAAAAGAGGGAAACAGTCAACTGAAGAGCTAGTGTCATTAACAGAGTACTATTTAGAAAGGTGGCATCTTTATCTCAGACTCTTTCTGAAAACTTTAATTTAGCTTTGTGTGATAGATTGAGTACTGTACCCCAGAAAAAGCATGTTTTACATCTTAGTCTGCATTCCTGTGGGTATGAACCCATTGCACATAGGACCTCTTGAAGATGTTATTTTTAGTTAAGGTGTAGCCAACTCAATGAGGGAGGGCCTTAAACTGGATTACTGGAGGCCTTATAAAGAGAATCCAGAAGTCACAGAAGCCAAAAGGGAGGGGACTCTCATGTGACAGGACGCAAAGATAAAAGCCAAGACACCCCAAGGATTGCCAGCAACTGGCACAGGAATGCTACAGACTTTGGGGAGAAAATATCACCTTGTTGATGCTTTGAGTTTGGACTTCTAGCCTCACAACCGCGAGCCAATAAGTTCCTGTTGTGTAAGCCAAAGCAGTCTGTGGAGTTTGTGAGAGCAGTGCAGACAAACTAAGTCATTGTGTCTATGATATGTCTGGATGTGTAATTCATACAGATTCGTGGGAAAGCTACCCTCCTGTCTTGGCCAGGCTTCCCACCAGTGAGAAAGAGAGCCCCGGGGAGAAGAATTCACTTACTGCTCCTGTGAGCTGCCTGAACAACTTCCAGGCAGTCAGAAGGGTCGTCAGCTCTGATGTAGGAGTCGATGGCTTCCTTCACCAAGTCTTTCTGGACCTGGGCTTGGGCCAGCTGACTCCACACGGCAGGCTCATTGCACTTCTCTGCAAACTCATACGCTCGGTCTAGGTTTCCAATGTGTTTGATCAGGACCTAGGAGTGACAACAGTTCCATATTCTGCCTAAAGTTGCATAACCATTTCAATTCAGTCAAAAGCAATTTGGCACTTAATATTTCCCTTTTTTTTTTTTTTTTTAAGAGAATGATCTTTTTTTTTTTTTTTAAAGATTTTATTTATTTATTTATTTATTTATCCCCACTTGATGCTTGTGTTCGCTGCATCCACCTGCTGTGCGTTCCTCTGTGTCTGCTTGTCTCCCCCTGCCGGGCCGGCCCGCCGCGCCAGCTCACCGTGCCGCGTGGGCTGTCCTGCCTCCACCAGGAGGCCCCGGGAAATGAACCCGGGGCCTCCCATATGGTAAACGGGAGCCCCACTGATTAAGCACATCCGCTTCTCCCCTCCCCCCCCTTTTTTTTCTTTAAGGCAGTAGCAGGGATTGAACCCAGGACCTCGTACATGGGAAGCAGGCATTCAACCACTGAGCTACATCCGCTCCCCTTAACATTTCTTGGATGAATGAATGGAGTAGAGGGAAGAGCCTCTGTAGGAGGCTGACAGAGAAAAGAGATGCTGCAAAAAGAGGCGTGAAGAAAGTAGAGATGGACAGGTCAAGTGTTTTGGGCCAGGGGCAGGACATGTGGGTTGCCACCTGATCTTGGGAAGGGAGACAGTACAATAAACTCAAAGTAGCTGCTGTGGGGAATGAGATTGCTCACAAGGCAGAAGCAGGCTCCAGGTACAGCCTGGGGGCTGCAGACGTCACCACCATGTGGTAGTGGGGTGGCAGCAGCAGCCCCTCATGTCATCACTTTGGCTCTGGTCTCAGAGCCAGGCCACAGCCTGCATGTGAGCAGAAAAGACAGGATTCTGTTGGAGGTTTCACAGGCAGGTGAAGAAAAATGGTAAAGGAAGAGGCAAGGGAGTCTAGGATATTGGTAGGAAAGCAGTTACAGACATGGATCATGTGGTTTATAGTTGACCTGGAAATAAACCAAAAAGGCTGCCAGACTGGGAGGAGGAAAGGGATGAAGGGAACAGAGTTCTTGGTTCTTGGTGAGGTTGAAGGGTAGGCAGGAAGGATTTGCTCTGGGGGCTTGGTTTTCAAATATCAAACAGCTCCTGCCACAAGCTGGGGCAGCTGCAGTGGCATCGAAATGAGGAACACAGTGTGAAGGGCAGAACAAGCACCGTATCGGCTAGGGAGCTGCGCCTCCACAAATCAGACATCTACGGACCCAGGGCTGACCGCATGACCTCCTATTAGGTACCCAAATCCACGAGAGAACTGGGGTGGGACAGGGAAGGGTGGGGTGACAACTAGATGGAAGGAGCAACGGCGGAGACAGTCTGGGAAGACGGTTGCTGGTGAGGAGTAGAAGGTAGCATGTGAATCCGAGAGGTGCACAGATGCCCAGAGGGCCTGACAAACTCAGCGATGACAGGCACTCAAGGGAGTGTGTGTCCTTGGGCCTGACACAACTGTACCCACCTGGATGGCTGAGGCATTCACGGTAAACTTGCAAAAGATGGCAAAGGCCTCCTCATACAGTCCACTTTTGACAGCGATGCTTGCAATGTCGGGGGGGTCATAGTTGTCCAGGCGGCTGATATAGTCCATGACATGTGTATGGTCTGCTTTGATGGCTGTCAGGATCAGCAGGTTCTGGAGGTTCCTGAGGGGGTGTGAAGCACCGTGTCACAGCATGAAGGCTACACACAGCCATCTCTGGTGGGTCGGCATAGCTCAAGACCCCAATATTTTTTCTTAAGTATATGATATGTGCACACATGAAAGATAAATAGATAAAATAGACTATTTAAGAAGTGTGTGAGGTTTAAAGGGAGATAACACAGCAAATTCTTAGAAGGGCCCGTGAAGAGGATTAGAACACCACCAACGACGGTGAGGGTTGTGGGGCTCCTTTAGACCCAGTGCTTTCACTCCCACTTTACGGGGCCCTCCTTTCCTGAACTGGGCCTCTAGCATTTATTTGTGATTCTGTAGAGTTTTACCACATATACTGTATCCCTAAACAATCTAGTTAGTTTTGCCTGCCTTTGAACTTCCCTTTTCTCTAATCATACTAGAAGCATTCTTGCAAAACTTGTTTTCTTTTCTCCTGCTCAAAATGCAAAAAAAAAATCAATGTAAATCCACCATATTAAGAATCTAAAGAAAAATCACATGATCGATTCAGAAGAAGCATTTGACCAAATCCAACACACTTTCATGATAAAAATTCTTAGCAAACAAGAAAGAAGAAAAAACAAAACCAAACTCTTAGCAAACAAGGAATAGAAGTGAACTTTCTCACCTGATAAAGAGCATCTACGAAAACCCCACAGCTGCAAAGACCACTCAATGGAGAAAGAACAGTCTCTTCATCAAATGGTGCTGGAAAAACTGCAAATTTGCAAAAGAACAAAGAGGACCCCTACCTCACAACTTATATAAAAATCAATTCAAAATGGATCAAAGACCTAAATATAAGAGCCATAACTATAAAACTCCTAGAAGAAAATATAGGGAAGCACCTTTAGGACCTTGTGTTAAGGCAATGGTTTCTTAGACTTTACACCCAAAGCACATTAACAAAAGGAAAAACGATAAATGGGACCTTATCAAAACTGAAAACTTTTGTACCTCAAAGAACTTTATCATGAAAGTAAAATGACAACCAACACAATGGAAGAAAAAATTTGGAAATCATATATCTGATAAGGGTTTAATATCCAGAATATAAAAAGAAAGCCTTCAACTCAACAACAAAAAGACAAACAATCCAATTAAAAATTGGCAAAAGACTTTGGGAGCAGATACGGTTCAAGCAGTTGAGTGCCTACTTCCCACATGTAAGGTCCCAGGTTTGGTTCTCAGTACCTACTAGAAAAAACAAAAACAAACAACAAGCAACAGAACACAGAAACTGAGAGGAGCCACTGAAATTAGAAGCTGAAAGCAACAAGATCTGGAGGAGAGGGGAGAGGAACAGACGCTTCCATGTGCCTGACTGCCCACAGCTATAGCTCAAGGAGAAAGCATCTCGGGATGATGCCTTGATTTGGATACTTTTGAGGCCTCAGAGATAAGCTTATAAATTAAGAAATCCCCATTGTAAAAGTCAACCCATTTCTGGTATATTGCCTTGGCAGCCTTTAACAAACTAAAGCAGAAGCAAAGTGCTTGGGCTCACTAGTGATAAGGCTTTTAATCCCCCCCCCCCCGGAGGTCCACGGGGATCCAACCTGGGTCCCTCCATATGGGAGATGGACGCCCAACCATTTGAGCCACATCTGTCCCCTCAAGGCTTTTAATTTTAACAAAGTCCTGCTAATTAGTTTTTTTTAACTAAGGGTTTATATTTTTGTGACTGGCTTAAGAATTCATCAGGTCACAAATATATTCTTCTTCTAAATATGAACTCTAAAAATATTATCGTTTTACCTCTTACACTTAAATCGTTAATATACCTGGAACTGAACTATTTATAGTGTGAGAAAGATGCCAATTTTTTCCCCATATGGACAACCAAATAAACCTATTGAAAAGTCTATCATTTCTATCTGTATAGCCAAATCAGTCATAAATACATTTTTTATATACATATGGGTATATTTTAGAGGTTAGAATAGAATTTACAAGGGCCCATTTCTCTATCTCTTTGCCAAAGTCATTATGTCTTTTTTTTTAAGATTTTTAATTTATTTATTCATTTATCCCCCCCTTGCTGCTTGTGCTCGCTGGGTCAGCTAACCACACCATGCGGGTGGGCTTGCCTTCACCAGGAGGCTCCGGGAACTGAACCTGGGGCCTCCCATATGGTAAACGGGAGCCCTACTGATTGAGCCACAGCCGCTTCCCTCATTATATCTTAATTTAGCTTTATAGTAATCCTTGATTACCACACCAACACCCACTAATTTGTTACTCAGAGCATCTTGATTATTTTTGGCCTTTTATCCCTTACATTTAAAATGTAAAATCTCCCTGTCAAGTTCCATAAGTAAATAAATAGGGATTTTTACTAGTTTTGCATTGAATTTGATTGAAGTGAGTAAAATTGATGTCTTTCAGTAGAATCTTCTGATCATTTATAAACGTGGCATCTCTCTCCATTTATTTAGGTCTTTAAAAATGTCTTTTTTTTTTTTTTTTTCCCAAAGATCTTATTTATTTATTCATTTATCCCCCCCCCTTGCTGCTTGTGCTCGCTGGGTCAGCTAACCACGCTAGTGCGGGCGGGCTTGCCTTCACCAGGAGGCCCCGGGAACCAAACCCGGGGCCTCCCATATGGTAAACGGGAGCCCTACTGATTGAGCCACAGCCGCTTCCCTAAAAATGTCTTTTTTAAGGCTTATATTTTCTCCACAAAGATCATAAACATTTCTGTTACATTTATTTCTTTATAACTTATTGCTGCTATTGAAAATGGTATCTTTAAATTACATTTTGTTTCTTGCTGGTAACTGAAAATGAAAATTTCTAAATCTTATTTTAGTCCAACCTCTTCAAGCACTCTTCATTTAAATATAGTTAATTCTTTTGTGTTTTCTACGGAGAAAATCACATCCTCTGCAAATAATGATGGCTTGCATTTTTCCTTTCTTAAATTCTTATATCTTCTGTTCCCTTTCCTATCTTCTAGTCCTGCTAAGACCTTTAGTACAATGTTGAATACAAATGAAGTAGCAGCCATCCTTGCCTTACTCATCTTAAAGGGAATAGTTTTAACATTTTCGATAAAACATGATATATGCTGTAGACTACATTATTAGGTTAGGACATACTCCCTTATTCTTAGTTTAACTTAGTGAATGGTTGTTGAATTTCATTAAAAGTATGATTTCTCTTTTAATCTGTGACTTGTTACATAACATTGATTTTCTAGAGTTAAACCAATCTTGCATACCCAGGAAAAACCTAACTTTGTCATAAGGTATTACCAGTTTGCAAATTTTTAAATATTTTTACATCTATGTTCATAGATTTTCCTTTCTTTTATTATTCTTATCTGGTTATCAAAGTTATATTACATAAAAAAAAATAGTTATATTACATTAGCACCGCTAAATGAGTTGGGAACAATTTAGGAAAATTTGTAGAAGATTGGAATTATTTTTACTTTGAATGTTTGGGAGAACTCAGTAACACCATCTATGCCTACTAATGCATGTATGTGTATAAAATTTAACTGCTAACTCTGTTTCTTTAACAGTTAGTGAAAGACTCAGATTTTGTGTTGCTTCACAAGTCTGTTTTGCTTAGTTACATTTTTCTCTATCTTTGTCTATCTCAACTAAATTTCCAGTTTAATGGCATAATCTCTGCTATATCTATAGTTATAGATATCTTTTTTTGCTATTGTTTCTGCATTTATATATATATATTTATTTATGTGTAGAGAAGTTTTAAATCGCATAAGTTACATTGAAAGTATAGGGAACTCTCTCAGTCTGATATTCCTTTTTTTTTTTTTTTTAATATTTATTTCATTTATTTATCCCCCCCTTGTTGCTCGTGCTAGCTGTGTCCATTTGCTGCGCATTTTTCTGTGTCTGCTTGTCTCCCTTTGTTATGTCATCTTGCTGCGTCAGCTCACCGTGCCGCGCGGGCAGGCTTGCCTTCACAGGAGGCCCCGGGAATCAAACCTGGGGCCTCCCATATGGTAAACGGGAGCCCAACCAATTGAGCCAAATCCACTTCCCAGTCTAATATTCCTTTGTAAGTAATCTATCTTCTCTCTGGCTTTTTTCAAAAATCTCATTTTTGATGTTATGCGGTTTTGCTATAATATCTGTAGGAGTATGTAAGGGCATATTTAAAAAATTAATCCTCCTAGGGATTTGTTGGACATTTTTTTTTTTTACCGGGAGGTCCCGGGGATCAAACCCAGGTCCCTCCATATGGGATATGGACACCCAATCATTTGAGCCACATCCGTCCCCCATGTTGGGCATTTTGAATGTGAGAACTCAAATTTTGTTAGTTCTGGAAAAGTCTCCACCATTATCTCTTCAAATAGTATCTCTTTCATTCTGTGTTGTCTCTGAGGCTCTGGTTAGATCTCCCTTCAATCTCTATCTCTCTTAACTTCTTTCATATTTTCCATCTTTTTAAAATTTAATTTAATTTAAAAATTTATTTATTGATCTCTCCCTATGCCCTCATTGTTTGCACTTGCTGTGTCTGTTCCTATTCTTTGTTTCTTTAGAAGGCACCAGGAACCAAACCTGGGACCTCCGATGTGGGAAGAAGGCATCTAATTGCTTAAGCCACCCCTGTTCCCTGCTTTATTGTATCTCTTGTTATGTTTTTCCTCTTGTGTCTCTTGTTGTGTCATCTTGACGTATCAGCTTGACATGCTTGCCCATCACGCCAGCTCGTTGTCCTGCTTGTCCTCTTTAGGAGGCACTGGGAACCTCTGCTCCCTGCTTTTCTGTGTCGCTTGTTATGTTTTTCTTCTTTTGTCTATTGTGTCATCTTGTTGTGTCAGCTTACCATGCCTGCCCGTTGCACCAGCTTGCTGTCTTCTTTAGGAGGCACCAGGAGTCAAACCACAGACCTCCCATGTGGTAGGCGGGAGCCCAGTCACTTGAGCCACATCCGCTTCCCTTTCCATCTTTCTCTCTTGGTTACATTCTGGGCAATTTCTTCACACCTTCCAATTAATTTATTCTCAAATGTTGCTAAATCCATTTGGGGTTTATTTCAATAAGACATTATCAAAGTGATTTGGTTCTCTTTCAAATCTGCTTCATCCTTTTTTGGTATTTAAGCACATTATACATAATTTTATGTTTTGTGCCAGATCATTCCAATACCTCCAGTCTCTGCAGGTCTGATTCTACTCTATTACTGCTGACTCCACTAACAGTGCCTTGTTTACTTATGAATTCTGTCAATGTTTTTACTATGAGCTCATTATTTCTTGGATTGTTATTTGTCAGAATTCTTCTTAAGAGGATTTGGGTTTGTTTCTGCCATAAATCTGAAGGCACTATCTATTGGTGATCACTTTAAAGTTATATTCCTGACTTGAGGATTTTTAAAGACTACCCCAGGTAACATGAATTTGTACTAATATCCACAAGAGGGAAAGCTTGTCAGGGCCATCTTTATCCTCATAATCTAACACCCATGGTTCAGAAAAGGACTTTTTTTGTTTTGTGTTTTGTTTTGCTTTTGCTGGTTTCACAGCAGAGGGCTAGGCAATACTGGTATATTCCTAGTTTATCCTTGTACTGAGGAAGGGTTTCTTAGTAGATTTCATGCCTTATGTGGGTCCTTAGGTTTCATCTCCTATCCTATGTTCTGTAGGGTATGAGAATCACAGCCCAGGTTCGAAAGAGTTGGGCAAAAGCCAGACTGTTTCTCCTACTCTCTGGGTTCTTGCTATCACTTTTTTTTTTTTTTTTTTAATATTAGACACCTTTATTTACTTATTTACATTACCTCCTTGCTAGCTATTGATGCATTTTAAAAAGTAGTTAAGGGGGCAGATGTGGCTCAAATGGTTGGGCATCCGTCTGCCATATGGAGGGACCTGGGTTTGATCCCCGGGACCTCCCGGTAAAATAAAAAATATATATATATATAGAAGGCGCATGGGCTGCCAGGCTCTGTGTGCCGGTGACCTGCCAGGCCCCGGGAGCCATGCAGCAAGATGATGACGTAACAGGAGAGAGACACAGGGGAGAGACAAGACGAAATGCTCCAAAGGCTCCGAAAACCAGGATCCGGGGTGGTGCAGATGGCAGAACACCTTTCTCCTACATCGGAGGTCTCCAGGATCTAATCCTGGTGAAGACTGGAGGAGGAGGATGAGAAGAGATGGCAGGAAACAGACACAGAGAATTGCCCAGCGAATGGACACAAAACAGCAAATGGGGAAGGGGGTGTTTTAAATGGATAAAGTAAATAAATAAACCTTAAAAAAAAAAAGTAGTTAATATATTTAGTATATTCCATCCTACACTTTAAGTTTTACCAGTGATGGGATCTGTCCAGGTATCTCTCTAGTCTGCCAACCCTGGCTTTTTTCACCTGCACATTAAACAATGTCCGGTGAAGCAGTCTGTAACAGAAAGAACAGGAACTTGAAGGGCTTCCTGTAGTGTCAAGGAAGCAGCACAGAGTCAGAGCCATATCCAAGTCTCTGGAAGTACCCACAAGCTAATACTCTATGAAAGGAGGTTGCTCAGATAGCAAGACAGGACATCTTAGCTACCTTGGGTACTGTAATTCTGGCATCCTATAATCAATCAGGTTTTATGATTCCATTAAAATATAATTTCACGTTCATGATCTACCATATAGCATTTCCAAGTTTAAATGCAAAAAACATATACACACACCCCTTTCCACAATACCACAGCTCTTGAAAGCCTTTCTGACATAAAACTTACCTTTCACAATTAAATCTTTTATTTTTTAGGAGGTATGAGGGATTGAACCTGGGATCTTATATGTGCAAAACAGGTGCTCAACCACTGAGCTATACCTGTTCTGCTACAATTAAATCTTTAAGCAGGATTTATCATGTGAATACACTACAATCTGCCTGACACATAGAATTTCTGGTAATGAATTTTAAAGTAACAATAAATACTAGGGAAACCACACTGAAGTATTCAAATTATGCTCTCTTACCTCCAAAGTGTTGGCTCATGCTATTGCTTCTGCCCAGAATATTCTTCCCTACCCCAAGCTCCTAGTCATCCTGCTTCTACATTACATCTTCTCCAACAAGCTTTCCAGGATACATGTCCAGATTCGGTTCTCCTGCTCCATATTTCCAAGCTTTGTTTACCATTACTTCAAGGTTTAACATATACTTGGGACATACTAGGCTACTTCTTTGAGCATTGTGATTTAACAGTGTGGGCTAGAGCAGTGAGAGAAAGGAAGACATCCTGGAAGAAGGAGAATTTAGGTTGAGCTGTAAGAGACAGGTAAGATTTAAATAAGAGAAAGGAAGGGCTGAACTGAAGATACAGGAGGTAGTAAGACGATTGGGAGCAGCTGCCAGTGACACTGGATGGGTGAGGTGAGACCAGATTATTCTGGAATGTGAACATTAAACAGGGTGTTTGAATCTGACCAAGCCAGTAGCTGCCCTGGCACACCCTCACCTGTGCTCACAGAAGACAGAGTTGCCTAGAACAATCTTCTCCAGCATCTCAGTCAGTTCATTAGGCAGGTCGGCTGCCATGAAGGCTTTGACAGTGACTGAGACCTCTTCAGGATCCTGAGTTTCTGATAGTGCAGTTTGTACCACCTGGTTTTAAAAATCATTGGAAAGAGCCTGATTAGACCAGGTTAACTCAAGACTATATCTCTGAAGCTGAACAGAAGGGAAGGACTCCTCCAAGACAGTCTGCAATAGATACAGAGAAAATGGTAGATTTCTCAAGGTGGAAAGAGAAAGGCATCTAAAAGATCCAACTTCAGGGATTTCTGTTTGCTATATTTTTTCTCTCACATCAAAAGAGTTGCTAAAGCCACTATGGCCTTCATTTTTCTACTTAAGACTCAGCATTACCCGTCAGCAGCCTCCTGCTGCCCTGGAGCTCTACTGCTTCTCTGGTCTGTCACTGCAATCAGAGCCCAGGAAGAGCCATGTGCCTCATTCCTGAAGCCAATTCAGAATCACACTCTGAAGGAAAGACTGACCAAAGACAGTTGCCCTCCCCCCATCCAACTACTGGTGTCTCTTCCTACAAAAAACTTATAAATTGAGCCAAAAGACATTTTTCTAGTGTATGCTTCCCAAATAACAGCAGGCTAGAGTACTGACACTGTTCTCTTTGCACTCTGTACGAGGGTCCTTCCATGACTTCAGGGATATTTCACTGTGGTCAAGTTTCTGGGGCTTATCAGAGGTGGTCAAATAGCAGTGTACTCCTGAGAAAGGACAGACAGCTCCAAAGAGGATTTATGCAGCTGATAATGACCTCCGGTCAGGAACTTTCACCTTGCAGTCCTGAGGGACTACCTGACTGGCATGCAGAGGAGTTAGGGGAAAGGGGTTATTACAGCAGATAAGCATCCACAAAGGGTGAACTGGAGGGAAGGGGGTTATTTTGATATACCACACCAAGTCCATCCAAAGTAGGGATGTATTTTCTGGCATTCCAGTAATGAAAAGCTCAGAACAGCTTAAACATACACACATCATTTCAAGGGCAAAAATAAATTTCCACCATCTATTTGAGTCAACACAGGATGCCCAACCCAAGGTTACCTCAGGAAACTGTTTCCTCTAAGCAAACTTTCCATAATGCGCTTTTACTCCAGATACTAAGGTCTGCCACTGTCATTATGCACTCCAATTAGAGGAGCACTGCAGCTTCATGTCCCACCAGGAGGTGGTTGGGAAGAGGCAATTACAGAGGACATAATTACAGGACCAGCAGGTCCCCACAGAACCAGGGAAACCAAGAGGTACTGCCTGTTCCTGAGCTCCTGGGGTCAGAGCCTTGCAGTGTCAGAGTTGTTCTCCCCCACAATGGGACCCATACAAGGTAGCTGATAGTTAGTTAGACTACACCTTGAGAAAAGTCTGAAGCCTGCACACTGAGAGGGAGACCCCTAGAGGAACGTTTTATTATATTGGGATGAAGTGTGTTATATCTGCAGGGGACCAGTCTTGAAGATGGGTAAGTCTGGAGTTGATACTATAGGGATTCAAAATAACACTGGCTTCTGTAAATCTAAGTGTTCCAAAATTTGTAAAAATTATTAAAAAAATAACAACATGGGCAGGAGGAAACATTGGAGAGGAAAAAAAAGATAAAATTCAGTAAGGATAAAGGCAAAATTCAGCTCTCGGGTTTAAAAAAAACCCACCCAGCATGTTGGCAATATACACCAAGTGGAGGATGTGTTCATGGATCACGTGCTCAGGAATGGAACCCATTTAGCAGGCCAGGGTAAAGTCCCTGCACTGGTTTCACCCCACCCCTAAACAGAGGGCTTGACAGCCCAGGGGATGGTGCTGGGGACCACAAAGGAGTTATCTGCTAATGTCTGAGGCTTCAACATTTGGTAGCCTCTTCCACAGAGCTCTGGAAGGCTGGTGCCTGGTTATGAGCCCCCAGCCTGAGCACTAAGTTGCAGCTCCAAGGAGATGTTTGAATAGAGGTTGGATGATCACAAGGGCAGAAGGGGTTCCTTGACAAAGGGAAGTCAGCAGAGAGAACGCTGAGAGTCAGTGCGCTTTTCTCAACAGGGGGCTGAGAAAAGGACCCAGTGGGCAGGCTTGCCGTCAGCTATTCCTTTTATTGGAGCTGAACATAACCTTCTTTAGATTTAACAACTCCAAGTTAGCTCACCTTTGGGAATCCAAACCATTTTTAGGTAAGCTACTTTTGGAAGGGAGAAAAGGGTGGTAAAGATTCATAAGATCTGTAAGTCATACATCTTAAGATGTCTTAGATGTGACAATTAGACCAGTCTCTTGAGCCACAAGATGACAAGAGGCCAAATGAAAGCACGTACACAGACCTCCATCAGCACCTCACCTGGTCAATCAGTGGTCTCCTGGATGTGTTGGTCTCCTCCAGGACATGAGCCCAGAGCTCTGGATCCTTCCTGCATACCAGGTAGGAGGCCTCGCTTTTGAACAGAGAATTCTCATTGCAAACCTGAAATGAGCACATGTATGTGTAACACCACAGCAAACCACTGGAAGCTATTTGGGAGGACACACCCGTTAGCTCCCTCAGATGCCGATTCTCATTGGGAGAGCAGGGTGGGCAGCGCCGTGCAGAGTTCATGTTACATTCCTCAGAGCTGTAAGTCACCACCAATGCCCACTTCCCCTTCTGGGTTGACAGCAACTCACAGTTGGGTGCTGTTCCTCCTTCATTATCACCCACTGCTGCTCTAGAGCAGCGCTGCCCACTAGGAGGTTCTGTGGCAATGGAAATGCTCCGCAGCAGCGCTGTCCAACATGGCCACCGCTAGCCAAAGAAGACTACTGAGCACTGTGACCAAGGAACTAAATCTTTAATTTTATACTATTTAAATTAATTTAAATTTAATAACTAACATGTAACTTGTGGCTACCGTATGGGACAATCTGATCTAAAATGTTATCAGACAGCATAGAACTGGCTTAAAACAGCAGATACACTGCAACATTTCAAGGCCTATAAACTTTTTTTCTTTTTGGTTTTTTGTTGTTTTCTTTCAAGGCCTATAAACTTTAAAACATGCTTTGATTGACTGAACTTGAGACCCCTTTCTGAATGTTCTAACAGATCTCCGAAGGACCAATTGTTCCCTGGAACATTCCAATTGGTGAGGCATTTGCTAAGTCCTGGTGAAAATCATATTCACTGGCCCAATCCAGATAGTGGAGTGAAAAGCTTCAGGGCTATATTCCCCAACATAAGCTTTGAACAACCAGCAAGAACTGGCAGAAGAATCTTTCTCAAAGCTCCAGAAAACAATTAAGGGACTGCAGTAACAGGGCAAGCCCCAAATCAAGGAAAAGGTTACTTATAAGCAGTAGGATCTCATGGCGCCTGGGCTGGCCCCTGCCCTACCCTACCCCTCACTGGCTCGCCATGGAGCCAGCCCACTCTCAGTGTAGATCCCTGGTCCCAGTTCTGGAGGGAGCAGAGTAACCATTGTGTACACATTAGAAGCATGAATGCCTGGCCTAATCTTTCTGGTGTTGGCCAGAAGGATTTGCCATCCCAGTACTTGCTCTTTGTGTAGAAGGCAGCTCACAGAGCTTTCCTATGGACGCTGTGGGAGTGCAGTCAAGTGGCTGCCACGGGCAAGGTAGTGTTGACTGTAGAATATAAAGTGTAGTGCCTCAATGGCAAGGAAACTGTTTTCTAGGGAAGAGGGGACATTCAGAACTATGTAAATGGGGTAATTCCTAGGGCCACATGTGCATATTCAAGACAAAATACACATGCAGCAAGGACGAAGGAGGCCCCTATGCTTTGGCCTGGAGTGATTCTCTAAACTAAACTCATCATATGGATAAGATCTGAAGGAGATACCACCCAGGTCAAACTGTAAAGACTGGGAAAGGTGCTTGTTTTCCTTTTTTTTTGTTATTCCTGGCATTTAAAGAAAGCTCAGTCATAACACTTGGTGGATATAAGCTTAAGGAACAGATACCTCAGGCTCTAAATTAGAGTGATTACACATTAATTAAAATATCAAAATGTCCAGGTTTCAACAAAAGCTTACAAAACATACAAAGAAACAGGAAGCTGATGGCCCAGGCAAAGGAGAAGATTAAACATTAGATACCATCAATGAGGAGGATCAGACCTGGGATATTCCAGACAAAGACTTTTTTTTTTTTTTTTTTAATGTTTATTGCAGCTTTATTTGTAATAGCAAGAAAATTGGAAACAACCCAAATGCCTCTCGAGATCAGATAAGCAAACATAATCATACAATGGAGCAATAAAAAGGAAAAAACTACTGATTTATGAAATAACATGGTTGAATCTCAAAAACATTTTGCTGTGTGAAAGGAGCCAGGTGCAAAGAGTGCATACTGTGTAATTCTATATGAAGTTCAAAAATGGGAAACTGGCTTATAGAGATTGAAATTAGAACAGTGATTGCCTCTGCGAGTTAATGTTATAGCAAGAAAATGGGCACAAGAGAATTTTCTGTGGTGAAGCAATGTTCTATTCCTGCTTAGAGTGCTGGTGACATAGGTGACATGTTAAATCTCAAAATCGTGCACCTAAGACCTGTGATTTTTTTTTTTTTTTTTTTTAGTTAGGCCAGTAATTTATTAAGGTGGGGAGGGAAGAGAAATGAGGGAAAATAACAGATCATGAGTCCCCAGTAGAGAGTAGGGGGCTGAAGAGTGATAAAGAAGGCTGATTTATAGACTACAATTTCCCATTATAGATTATAAATGCCCAGGCAGACAAAGACTTTTAAAGAATGGTCCTAAATATGCTCAAAGAGCTAAAGGAAACCAGGAAAACAATAGAAGAACACAAAGAATCAGTGAACTTGAAGATAAGTCAATTGAAAGCATCTAGTCTAAGGAACAGAAAGAGGAAAGAACGAAGAAAAATGAATAGAGCCTGAGGAACCTGTGGGACACCTAAATGTAACAATACACACAGCATGGGAGTCCCAGAAGGGGAAGAAAAGAGAGAAGAGGGCAGAGAGAATATTCAAAGAAATAATGGCTGAAAACTTCTCAAATTTAACAAAAGACGTAAGTCTACACACCCAAGCTGCTTAACAAACTCCAAACAGGAGAAAACCGAAATAGACACAAACCATGACATATTTGAATCAAACTGGTAAATGCCAGAGATAAAGAGAATTCTGAAAGCCAAAGAGAGAAGCAGTATGTCACATACAAAGGGGACTCAATAAAATTATGTGCCGACTTCTCAAAAGAAACCAGAGGGGCAAGAAGGCAATGGGATGACATATTTAAAGTGCTGAAAGCAAAAAAACTACCAACCAGGAATTTTATCATTGGCAATACTGTCTTTCAAAAATGAGCAAGATATTAAGATATCCCCAGATAAACAAAAGCTGAGGGACTTTGTCACCACTAGGCCAGTCTTACAAGAAATGTTACAGGGAGTTCTGCAGGTTGAAAGGAAAGGCCACTAGAAAATTGAATGAAGCCACATGAAGAAATAAAGAAGTTAGATAAAGGTAATGATAAGTGCCAGTACTATTTTATTTTTTATTTGTAACTCCACTTTTTACTTCCTACAGGATCTAAAAAGCAAAGGCATAAAATGTAATGAGAACTCAATGGTTTTGGACTCATAATGCATAAACATGTCATTTGTGACAAGAACTACATAAAGGTGGGGGGACAGAGGGATATAGGAACATTATTTGTAACTGAAGTTAAGTTGGTATCAAGCAAACAAGATTGTTACATCTTTCAGATGTTAAATTTAAGCCCTTTGGTAATCACAAAGAAAATATCAGAGAATATGCAAAGTCATAGAGACAGAAAGTAGACTACATGTTACCAGGGCTGGGGTACAGAGGCAATGAGGAGTTAATGCAAAATGACTACAGGGTTTCTTTTTGGGATGAAGGGAAAGTTCTAGTAATGGAAGGCGGTAATGGTACTGCAATATTGTGAATATGATTAATCCCACTGAATGGTATGCTTGGGAGGGATTGAGATGGGAAGATTTATGTTGTATATATGTTTCCACAATTTAAAAAAAAGAAAGCTAAACTAAAGAGATAATGACAATTAAATGCAATACTTAATACTAAATAGGATCTAAGAATGGAGAAGAAAAGCTCAAGAAGACATTACTGACACTTAAAGAAAAAACTGGGATATAGGATATAAGATTTATACCAATGTTAACTTTCTTGAACTTGATAACTGCACTTTAGGTTGTTACTTAAGTGAATATCCTTGTTTTTAGGAAATACACATGAAAGTATTATGTGTCCAAGAATTATGATATGTGCAACCTGCTCTCAAATGTTCAGAAAATGGATGGATGATAGAATGATATGACAAAGGTAGCAAAATGTTAAAATTGGTGGATCTGGGCTTCTGGGGTAGGGTAAGGGTATCTTGGGAGTTCCTTGTATGGGGTTTGAATTATTTTTGCAACTGTTCTGTAAATTTGAAGTTATTTCATAATAAAAGGTTAAAAAAATCCCATGATGGGTAGGTACCAGATGCCAGAGCTTACAGAACTAAGTGGAACATGTGCATGTGTCTGCGAACACAGGAGGCCAGGAGCACACTGGCTCAAATCTAGTCACACGCATATACCTGACATGGCTTTATGGTTCTCCTCCTGGCAGAGCACCTCTTAAATGAGTGTTTCTTTCCTTTCTGAACTCTGCCCTAGCTAAAGGGACATGTCACCTCAAAGTGTGAAGATCTCCAAGAGGCCATTAAACTCTGCTTTTAATAAAAAGGTGGCAAATTATGCCAAAGGTGGTTTACTGATATCAAACAGTGAAATAACTAAAGTCCCAGTTTTATAAAAGTTGATTCCCAGAGACTGTGAGGTGAGAGGCTCTGTCCATTCAGCCCCTTCACTTTTGTGATCAGTGTCCAAACACTAGAGCAGAATGAGAAATGGAAATTGGTAAACTGCCCTTGATCTTCCACTCTGTGTGTTTTAAAGCCTAACATATTCCATCCTCAGTTTCTGAGCTCACAGCATATTGTCAGGCACGCTGAGCTGCTGGTATAGAGTTCAACTGCCTCCAGGAGCTCACCTCCTAACAAACGTTCGGTGACCACAGGAGACTTCTGAGTTTAAGTATATCAACAGTTCCTGTGGTTGAACTGTTTCAAGTAATTAAATACACGCTGAACCAAGCCAGGGCAGAAGTAAGTGGGATAGTTAGGGGCCTGCAAACACTTAGCCGTCGGGAGGAGGTGGTGGTGGTGTGCCTGGGCAGGGCTTCCTCTAAGAAGAGGGTGGGGTGTGCAAAGGCATGCAAGACAGGGGGTGTCCAGGGCACTGCAGGCCACCTGGGGAGGTACCAGAAGGGACACCGGTGGAGGTGGAGGAGGAAGGTCCACTGTGGAGCTCGTGGGACAGGAAAGGAGCTATTTTACCTTAAGACAGCAGGTGACACTGAGGATTGTGAGCAGGGAGCAATGGGTTAGGTCTGTGGCAAGCTGAGCCTACAGACACAGCAAGTCAGATACCAGGGCATAAGCAAGTCAGATACCAGGTGTCAGAAGTAAAGGAAATTCTGTCAGGGGGTTTACGGGAAGCCCTTATAGGCCCCAGAGCACATGTTTGAAGTGCTGCCCCATGAGGCCAGAGCATCCTGGGTGGCTAGGCTGGGTCTACCACCCACCTTGACGAGCTCCAGGTCATACTGCCCCCGCTGGTAGGCGACGCAGGCCAGGTGTGGGTCCCGCTTCTCATAGTACCGGCCGACCACACCACTGTCGTAGTGGGTATTCTCCCGCAGGAAGCACTCGGTGCTGTGGTTGGTGTCGATGTAGATTTTGGCCAATGCGCTATGAGTGGCAGGCTCTGCACAGCCTTCGTGAAGTCGGCTCTCTAACCACGGCAGGAGCAACTTGAGCCTTTGGAAGAATGAAGAGGTGCTGTCAGTCTCTCAGGGCTAGCAGCAGAGACAGCCAGGGCAATCCCTGGGCTCTTGGAGGAGGGGGTGGGAATCTCTTTCCGTTAACTTCAGGTTGCTCTAGGGATAAAGACCAGGTTTCCAAATTGATCTCAGTGGTTAGGTTTTGTCCCCCAAACAGCTTCAATACCAACAGCAAGATCTAAGATTTGTTACATGGAAGACAGTCACGCGCTCAGCATGGGGGGAATTGTCTCAGCAGCAAGCACTAGAACCTAGGGTGAGAGAAGAAGGTACCAAGTAAAGGCAGCTGACCTGTTTCTTTTTTCTGCTTCAGCCACTAGCTCATCAGTAGAAAACTGTCCTCTGGCCACCATAATTAAGTTCTGAATTACTTCCTCAGAACAGTCCACGTCAAGCAGACCTCCGACCACAGCTGGGATCCGGCCAGGGTTGACCTGGAAGAGCCAAGGTGGTGACTTGAGGGCTGCAGACCCAGTTCACACTAGAAGTCCCCTGAGGTTTGGGAAGTGAGGTCAACAACCTGCAAATGGACAGTCTCTGATATACTGCTCAGGTGTCAGAGGCACTGCCCAAGGCCCCAAGGCCACCAGGCACTGCCCCTGTGAAGCCCCGGTGGCCCTGCGGTACCTTCTGAACGTAGATCTCAATGTACTTCTGCAGGTTGTTGCGGTATAAGTACAGGACGAGGTCATGGACAAAGGCAAACCGATCACACACGATGATGAGGGGAAGCTGGTCGGTGAGTTAGGCCTCCTGGGTGTTGGAAAGCACAGAACACATCAGGCAGTGATGGCTCCACAGAAAGAAACCCCAAGAGTCATGGGCCAGCACAGGGATGCCACTGCCTCTGCAACGGAGCCTCAGAACAAGACTGTTCAGGTGTGCTGTCATGGTAGGGTATTGGCTTTTTAGTAATTAGAGTGGTTGCTCTGGGAGATAAGTGAGGGAAGATATTAGGATCTGCTTAAAGAAAAGAATGCACTCTGCTACATTGAGCAATAATGTTTCGAATTTGTCCCAAATCAAAACGTCTTTTGGGTTAAGACAAGCAGCTCATTATCTATAAACCTGAATGTATAAGGGGCCTTTCCAGACAAGCTGCACCGCAGACACCTGCTTTCCACTCCCAGGCAGTTATGGTACTTTGGCCAGATGGCTAGCACTCCATCACAACCATGTCTCCCTTGTTTGGGCCCACACCTGGACAACATGTCCAGGTTCCCTGCAGGTTAGGAGGGGGCCATGTGGGTGCATTGGCTCCAATGGGGTGTGGGTCAGTGTTGTGTGCCCCTTCCTGGCCTCACCCAGAAGCCCACCTGCACCTGCTTCTCTGCTCTTTCCTTCTTCCAGGTGACTGCAAAGGCAATATTTGGGGCAACATGATGAAGACAGCAAATCAGCCATCAGCCTGGTCCCTAAAAGACTGGGAAGAATGACGCCCCAATCACCTCAGCACCCAAGAGCACTGTCACATAAGAAAGAAATGCACTTCTGATTCTTTAAGCCACTCTAGCACCCAGAGGCCTATCCTATCCGAGTTATTGGGGCGGTACAGTCTGGATGCTTCTGAAATACAGCAATAAACAGACTTCCTCAATTCACAAGCAGGTAATTAAGAGCGTCTTTAACAATGGGGTCTTAAAATGAGGAGGGGATTCCTCTAGTAACTTTATACCACCAAGGGAACGTTTGCAAGACACTGGTGGGAGCAGCTCAGGAAGGAGGCATGGCCTGGACACTTACCTGCAGGAAGTTCTTCACGTGCTCTGGGCTGTAGCAGTTGCTCTCTCGGCATATCCTTTCCACCTCCTTGATCTGCCCAGTCTTACAGGCAGCCTGAATGTATCTGAAGTGCACATCTGGATCTTGGCTGAAGTTCACAACTGAGCCCAGGAAGTAGAAGAGGCCTAGAAGGAGAGACCGCTCCCTCTCATGTCCTTCTTCATGGATGTTGTCCACCTCCCCCGGAAGACCCAGCCCTCAAAGCTGTGTTCCATTCTCCAAGTGCCTGCAACTCACTCAGAAGCTATAAGCTGGATGAAAGCTGTCTGTTTTGGCATCACCCAAAAATAGCTAGATAGATTTCCACCAAGTTTCAGAGGTAGGCCTAGATGCTCTGATGGGAAATACTGGCTATTTGGTGAATGTGGAATTCCCTCTGGGGATCCTAGGTGCACCTCAGATGTTCTTCCAGACTAGCTCAAACTGAGGAAAACTGAGAGGACTGTGTGACTGCTGCTCTGAAAAGACATACCAGGCCCCCTGCTCCGATCAACGCGGAAGAATGAGGTGCTTTAGGGCTCCGTCCCACCATGGAAGCTTTGAACAACCAGCCATAACTGGCAGAAACATCCTTCTCGAAGCCCCAGAACAGTTACAGGACTTCATTAACAGGGGAAGTGCTGAATCAAGAAAAAAAGGTGGGAAGCAGATGTGGCTCAACCAGTTGGGTACCTATCTACCACATGGAAGGTCCGGGGTCTGTGTCCCGGTGCCTCCTAAAAGGAGACAAGCAGACGCCTCCCCCACCACAACGAGCTAGATGCCACCCCCGCCGAAATGAGCAGATGACACAAGCCAGCAGATGCTGCAACCCATGGGGAGCAGATGTGGCTCAAGCTGTTGGACACTCCCCTCTAATGTGGGAGGTCCTGGGTTCGGTTCCTGGTGCCTTCTAGAGAAGGCAAGCAAACAATGAGCAGACAGACAAAAGAACCATCGAGGGGAGAGGGGCACAAATAAAGAAAAATAAAGTAAATTAAAAAAAAAAAGAGAGAAAAAGGCAACTTAAAAGTGGTAGATTCTCAAGGTGCCCAGGCCTCTCCTCCTCCTCAGCCATGCTCCCTGGGCAAATCCCTGGTCCCAGTTCCAGAGGGAGGAGAGTAACCCCTATGTACATACTGGGAGCATGTATGTCTGCCCAATATATCTGGTGGTGGCCTGAGGGACTCACCGTCCCAGAACTTGCCCTACGTGTAGAAGGTGGCTCATGGAACTCTCCTACAGAATGCTGTGGGAGATCAGTCAAGTTGTGGCTGCCCGTAACAAGGGATTGCTGGCCGTAGGACATACAGTGCAGTGTCTGGGACCATAATGAAACTGTTTCCTAGGGAAGAGAGGACATTCAGACGCATGTAAATGGGGGACTTCCTAGGGCCACATGAGTATGTCCAAGAAAGATACATGTGCAGAAAAGATCAAGGATGCCCCTACTCTTTGGCTTGGAGCACTTCTCAAAAAAACATTGTATGAATAAGCTCTGAAGGAGAATGCTCCCTGCATAGATCAATCTGCAAAGCCTGGGAAAGGTGTTTTCTTTTTTTTTTTTTTTATTTTTTTATTTATTTATTCATCTCTCCCCGCCCTGCTGCTTGTGCTCGCTGGGCCAGCCAACCAAGCCGTGTGGGCGGGCCCCGCCTTCACCAGGAGGCCCCGGGAACCGAACCCGGGGCCTCCCACATGGTAAACGGGAACCCTACTGATTGAGCCACAGCCGCTTCCCAGGTGTTTTCTTTTTTCCTTCTTTTCTAAGTTTTTTGAATCTCCCAGCATTAAGGAAAGCTCTGTCATAACACTAGCTGGATACAAGCTTAAGGAATAGAAGCCTCAGAGTCCAAATTCCGTTGGTAACGCCTCAGAGACTAAATTCCAGTGATAACACATTTAAAAAAAATCAAAATGCTTAGGTTTCAACAAAAGATTACAAAACATAAAAGAAACAGGAAGTGATAGTCCCAGCAAAGGAGAAGATTAAAGCATTAGAAACCATTGGTGAGGACTAACAGACCTGGGACATTCCAGACAAAAACTTTTAAAAATGGTCCCAAATATGCTCAAAAGGCTAAAGGAAAACATGGACAAGGGAGCTAGAGGAAATCAGGAAAACTATAGCTGAACAAAAAGAGAATATTAATAGAGAGATGGAAATTATGAAAAGGGATGAAACAAAGCTGACTCTCACAGCAACAGAAATTAAAATTTCCCTTGCAGTTTGGAGCTGGCAGAAGAAAGAATCAGAGAACTTGAAGATAAGACAATTGAAAGGATTCAGTCTAAAGGCAGAATGAAGAAAGAATGAAGAAAAGTGAACAGAGTCTGAGGAACCTGTGGGACACCATCAAGCATACCAATACATGCACTGTGGGAGTCCCAGAAGGAGAAGAGAGAGAGAAAGGGGCAGAGAGAATATTGAAAGAAATAATGGATGAAAACTTCCCAAATTTAACAAAAGAAACAAATATACATATCCAAGATGAGCAACAAACTCCACAAAGGATAAATCCAAATAGACCCACACCGTGGCATATAATCAAACTGTCCAATGCCAAAGATAAAGAGAAAATTCTGAAAACCACAAGAGAGAAGTAACATGTCATATACAAGGGAGGCTCAGTAAGATTAAATGCTGATTTCTCACTGGAAACCATGGAGACAAGAAGGCAAGATGTGTTAAAAGAAATAAAACAAAATAGAATTACTATGGCTAAGAGATTTAAAATGGAGTTGGGAGGTCATTCTGGAGGCTACTTGCAGGCAAATCTCCACCAGATATCCCAAACTGCCAAAGTGTGCAAAGCCTCAAAGCAACAACATTCCTCAAAACCCCAAGGACATCTAGATACCATAAAACAAACCACAAGATAAAGGTTAACTATCTAACCTGAAGGACAATTAGAGTATCCCAAATATCTACCAACCACATACATCTTATCTTTTCTTTTAAAAATCCTTGTCTGGAAAAGCCATGATGGGACACAATTCGGGTTGCTAACTGAATCTGTGCTCCCAGAATTGCAATTATAAGGCTCCAAATAAATGCTTTTGTTGCCTTGCAGCTTAGTTTGTTATTTCTTGGTTGACAGATGACATATTAAAAGTGCTTAGAGCAAAAAATTGCCAACCAAGAATTCTAACTTTGGCCAAAACTGTCTTTCAAACATGAGGAGAAATTAACATTCCCAGATAAACAAAAGCTGAGGGACTTCATCATCACTAAACTGGCTCTGCAAGAGATGCTAAAGAGGAGCCTGTAGTTTGGAAGGAAAAGATACTAGACAAAAGATCAAAGCCACAGGAAGAAATAAAGATTTCCTGTAAGAGTAATGACATGGGTAAATATAAATGCCAGTGTTACTGTATTTTCGGTTTGTAACTACACTTCTTAGGCCTTACAGGAGCTAAAAAGCAAATGTATAAAATGTAATGATAGGGAAGCGGCTGTGGCTCAATCAGTAGGGCTCCCGTTTACCATATGGGAGGTCCTGGGTTCGGTTCCCGGGGCCTCCTGGTGAAGGCAAAGCCTGCCCGCACGGCGTGGTTAGCTGACCCAGCGAGCACAAGCAGCAAGGGGGGGATAAATGAATAAATAAATAAAATCTTAAAAAAAAAAAAAAATGTAATGATAAATCAGTGGTTTGGGACTCATAATACCAAAAGTTGTGGGGACGGCGTATAGGAATTGAATACTATTGAAGTTTGAAGTTAGTATTAAAGCAAACGAGATTGTTATAAATTTGGGATGTTAAATTTAAGGCATGTAGTAACTACAAAGAAAATATCAGAGAATATGCAAGTTCACAAAAATAGAAATTACATTCTAGGTAGCTAGGGCAGAGGACAGGGGGAATGGGGAGTTAATATATAATGGATGTAGGGTTTCTGTTGGTAGATGGCAAAGTTTTAGTAATGGAAGGTGGTAAGGGTACCCCAACCGTATAAATATGAGTAATCCCACTGAATGGTATGTTTGAGTGTGCTTGAGATGGGAGAATTTTATGTTGAATATATGTTTCTACAATAAAAAAAAAAAAAAAAAGAATGAGCATCTAAAGAGACAATGACAATTAAATGCAATATGTGATTGGGGAAGGGGAAAAGACCCAAAAGGACATTATTGGGACATATGAAAAAATTGGAAAATAGATTGTAAGTTTTATTTGCATGTTAAATTTCTTGAACCTGATAACTGCACTTAAGATGGTTACATAAGTGAATATCCTTGTTCTTAAGAATTGTACATGGCAGTATTAAGTGTTCAAGGAGCATGATGTATACACCCAACATTCAAGTATTCAGAAAAATGGATTGATATATAGACAGACAGATAGACAGATGGAGAGATGTACTGATAGACTGATGGATATATAGAACGATTTGGCAAATGTGGAATAATATTAAAATTGGTGGATTGGGGAATCTGGGGGTGAGTAGGGATATGTATTATTTTTGTAAGTGTCCTGTATGTTTGAAATTATTTCAAAATAAAAGTTTAAAAAAGGCATGCCAGGAACAGAAAAAAAAATTAGGAGTCTGCTACTTGACATAGCTGGCGGCACTCACACGCATACCCTTTGTACCGAGCTCCAAGGTGAGCCACAGAGGAGGTGTAGTCAACAATAGCTAGTGATTTCACTACTCAGTATAGGAACCAGACAAGAGATACCAGTGACAATAATACAATATGACACATCAAAGAAGACCACATTCTATTATAAGGGTCTTTAGATGACATCTTGAGAGGTATGTGAAAGACGCATCAGCCAATGAAAAAAAGGCTCTGACAGTGGGAACAGAACCTGGCCACCCCCAACCCCAAGGCTGATGGTTTCCCCACCAACTCTACCTATTGCCATTTCCTGCTATGACATTTCCTACAGTGGTGTCTTCTGAAGAGAAGACCAATTTCCTGCGGATGGGGTTTTGCTTTATGTTCCTCCAAGGTCCCTACCTCACTAGGCATGCAGCAGAGGCTTGATGCCCCACTGAATAAATGCTCAGCCCCTGGCCAGGCAGGCCAAATGGCCCCTGGCCTGTCCTCCCGAGTGAGGGTCTACTCACTTGGAAAGTCATTCTCCCCATAGTGCCATTTCAGTGTAATGCCCCAAAAGGGCAAAGGAAGCCAACCTGGTCACCCTCCTCAGCTCTAGTAGTCAACTGGGTAACAGATACCACAGAGCAATGAGGCCTTCAGGGGAGGACAGGGAGCCACCCTCTCAGGGTCAAGCAGATCAGACACCAAGCCCTTTTAGGGTCACCCAGGACCATCAGGACAGGCTTTTAGATGAATCATGTGGCAGGTTGTGCCTGAGACATGGGGTTCCACAAAAGGTCCTCAGGGTAACAAGGTACATTCTAAGTTTCCCCACTAAAAAGGTTATTTAAACTGAGTAACACATATCAGATCGCAGTAACATTCTTCCACTGACTAAAGAGTGAAGGCAGTGAGTGTGACATCCTTCCTGGCTTTGCAGAAAGACCCAGTTTTAAGTTGGCAAGTCCACCGCAACACCTGAGAAAGGAGGCCCCAGTTACGTGCAGGGTCAGCCAGAAGCCACACTGTTTACCTTCATAGCTTTTTTTTTTTTTTTTTTTTTTTTTAAAGATTTTATTTATTTATTCATTTATCCCCCCCTTGCTGCTTGTGCTCGCTGGGTCAGCTAACCACACCGCACGGGCGGGCTTGCCTTCACCAGGAGGCCCCGGGAACCGAACCCGGGGCCTCCCATATGGTAAACGGGAGCCCTACTGATAGAGCCACAGCCGCTTCCCCCTTCATAGCTTTTGAAGGACTCAAAGAGCTCCACCAAGGGTTGAATGCCCAGCTGCTCATGGTACTTGGATGCCACCTGCACACACAGATGAAGGTTCTGTTTGATATTAGCAGACAGCATAGCATGCAGACATTCCACAGAATCCTCCACTGACAAGGAGCCAAAGAAATTTACAAGCCACTGTGAAACAAGTAAGAGTATGTCAACAATTGTGCACAAACTTGAACACTGCTAACACTGGTAAAATGTCTGGATCGTTTCTCCCGAGTGTGAAAAATATAAAGAATTTGCACGTAAGAAGATTGAAAAGTAACTATCCATCATGGTAAAAAGTGAGAAGTGGAAGTAAACCAGGGATAAGACACGGACCCAAACGGTGGCAAATGCTGGAATGTTCCACAGTTAATACAAAAACCTCTTCTATAAACTGGAACACAATAGTTATTTTAGTTCTTCCTAATGGGCTTCAGATAACCCTGCCAGAGGTATCATTGTTAAAAAAAAAAAGTTATCTCTATTCCTGTGATTAAGCTAAGTGAACCGCGGATAATGGAATGAAAAAGAGGTGATCCGAGGCTCAGAAGCTCTGTGAGCAAGGGAAGTTTGTGCATGAGCTGAATCAACTGCTTCTGGCAGTGTGTGAGGGCCATGACAACACGGTCCCACAAATCACAAACAGTTGGGAGTGTGGTGGGAAATCGGGAAGCCTGTGACTGAAGGGGATGGCTGCCTCCCTGTGGGCATCTGGAGTGACTGTGGAGGCCCCTTATCTTCTTACCTCAGGGCTCAGGAGGTGTGTGTGGACCACCACCCTCTTGATGTCATAGAGATCAGTGTAGTGCTCCAGCGCCCTCTGCAGGAGGCCTGCCTTTTTGCAGAGCTGGGCAATGTGGGCCCGATCATAATGGGTAAAAATCTGATTTCCCAGGATGGCATCTGCAACCTATGAAGCAGGGACCAGTAAAAAGCCTTAATGGTGGCAATGACTGCTCGGCAGCAGCTGTTCAGCCCACCCTCCAGGTGTGGCTCTGCCTCTGCACACTCCCTAACGTGCTTCCCTGCATCTGTGCCCCGCAGGTACGGGGCAGACACTGACCACCTCTCTGAGTCCTCTGAAGCCTACCTATAGGGCTTCGTTGGGGTGGGAGAAGGGGGAGGCGCTGCCACAAAATGCCATCGTTGGGGCATTAGGAAGCTGCTGCTGCTTCCTCCCAATCACATTCTAATAGATTTTTCTGGGAAAAAGCAACATGGGGGCTCACAACTAACAAGGAGGCAGAAGCCCCCTTCTTTAATGAGCTCCATCCTCAAACCAGGGACAGCCCAATTAGACCTGAAAGGAACAAATCATATTTATTTACTAGACTTTTCTAGCTGGTCAAATGTAGAAAAGGCCTGGAGGTGGTGGTGGGGTGCATTTAAAAATCAACAAACACCCCTGGAAAGAACTATGATGAGGTTTAAAATGATTTCCTAAGTGATCTCTGGCTGAGAACCCTGCTGCCTTGCTGCCTGCCCTGGCCCTCAGTCTCCAACAGCAACTGGTGGTGATGAGGTGCACTCCTGGGGCCTCTACTTGCCCCCAGCCTCTCTTTCCCATTTCTTCTTGAATTTATGACACTGACCAGATGCACTACTGGCCAAACACACAGCACTCAGACAAGTCCAACACTGCACTGCTTCTGGAATATGCACTCAGGGCTCCCCATGGAGCAAACAATCCTAAGTCCTGAGAGGAAGGTTTTATTATATCCGGCACCCACGTCCTCACCCCTGTCCTTTGTTTCCTTTAGAATCTATCTGTATTATCCTCCTTATAACCACAGTGTATTTTAGAAAACTTAGAAAACACAGATAAGCAAAGAAAGAAAATGTTGCCCAGTGTCCTCCACCTAGAGAAGCCTACTTAGTGTTCCAGCACCCTGTGCTCAGTGCCTGGCTGAGCTGCCTGCTCTCTCCCCCGCCCCCATCCTGCAATACTGCCCCCCGCCCCCCAGCTGCTTCCAGTTGCTTCCTTTGGGGATCTGGACTCTCCTGAGGGTCTGTCTTCCGAGTTTCTGAGCAGTGCCCAGCTTCTGTTTCAAGCCTCATTTATTAAAAATTGTTATAGATCATCACCAAATCACGAGAGTCCACAGTGCCCCCAAACAGAGCAAACCCACAGCACTTTTATTTCCTAGAGGTAGGATATGACCCACAGACCAACAGCTAGTTTGTGGATTTGAATAAACTGAGGTAACAGGACAATATAATTAACATGCTATTTCCTAATTGCAAAACCAGCACATGATTACTGAAGAAAAACAAAGAAGAAGACAGATAAGTCAAGAAAGAGTGAACTTTTATAAACCTACCCACTCAAACAACGACATTAACAGCTTGATATCAATTCCTCCAAACCAAAGTTAATAAAAAATAGCATAAAACAGCATATATATATGATTTGATCACTCCCCCCCCCCAATCTTTCAGGTCAAGAAATGATGTCACCATTCTCTTTCTATGAAAATGTTGTAACTGGACTTCTGGAAATGCTGTGCAGGAAAGGGATGGGGACTACCCACCACCCAGCCCAATGCCCCTTTGTTCATGTCTGAGGTCCCAACCTCGAGCTGAACCAGGAGCTCTGCCAGCTGGTTTGAACTTGGAGGTTTCACTTGCCTGGGGCGCATGGAACAGGTTCATCTCCAAAAGTCGAGTCTAGAGATGCCCTTCAGCTGGATGATTATTCTTCAAGGCATCCAACAGAAAGGAAGTACACTGCTGAATTAAACTGTTTTCCATGAAAATATCTATAATCTGAAACGGATGGCAAGCCACATTTTCACCAAAAGGAAAAACAGTATTTTATTTTCTTATTGAAATAGTTTCTGAAATTGAATCTCATTTGGAAATTCAACAATTTGGTTCCTTCCTTCGTATGTTTTTTTTAAAGATTTATTTTTATTTATTTATCCCTCCCCTCCTCATTGTTCTGCGATCGCTGTCCGCTCTCTGTGTCTGCTTGTCTTCTCTTTAGGAGGCACTGGGAACCAAACCTGGGACCTCCCATGTGGAAGAGAGGCACCCAATCACCTGAGCCACCTCAGCTCCCTGGTTTGTTGTGTCTCTCATTGTCTTTCCTCTTTGTGTCTCTTTTTTCTGTTGTTGTTGTTGTTGTTATTTATTTTAATTAAAAAATTTTTTTTGTATGTGTGTCTCTTTTGTTGTGTTGTCTTGTTGCATCAGCTTGTCGCAACAGTTCACCTTCTCCAGGAGGCATCGGGAACCAAACCCGGGACCTCCTATATGGTAGGCGGAAGCCCAATCGCTTGAGTCACATCCGCTTCCCCCTTTGTATGCCATCTAAATTCATGCTATTCATGGTCATTATTTTTCAGTAGGTAATTTTGTGAAATTACATCATCTATGTTACATTCACCAACAGGGCATTTTACTGGCATGAATTAAAGAAAGTATTTTTTAAGACATGAATCCCTAGAATCCTCTCAAGTGATTTCAGCAATCTTTCCTTTTTAAGAGAAGTCATGGGTTGACAGAACAATCATGCCTAAAATGAAAGATTCTCGAAAACCACCCTATTATTTCAAGCAATCTGAATAATACATTTCTTCATTAATCCTAGAGGCAGCCAATACCTGGGTCTCCAGCCCATTTATTATCATTATGTTATTGAACCACTGAGAGCAGACGAAAAGACTTGACACTTGTTAACAGAATAACAAATATCCTTTCTGGGAATTTCTTGATGTCCTTAAAAAAAAAATCAAGAAAGGTATCCCAAACAACTGGCGCTTACCTGGTCAATGTCAGCCAAAGGGTCGTCATCCTGCAGTAGCATTTGAGAAAACTGCAGACCCTGTTCTGGGCTGTGCCTCATCACACCCCTTAGCAAAAAGAGCCAGTCTGGGGTATACCCAACCTAGAAGCAATCAGAAAATAAACTAAAAACCTTAAGCATTTAAAAAAGACTCCCCCCAATCTTTGTTTAGAATTTAGGTTTGTAAAAAGAAATGACAGGCTTATGGACTAGTCCTCTGCCTGACACAACATCCAATTAAATGTATTATTTCCATGAAGGTACAATTAACTCTACAAACAGCCTGGATCACAAAGACAGTGACCACGATCAGTGTGCAAGTTCTGACTAACACAGCACAGACTGCCAGAGAGCACGCAGGACAAGTCTGGGAGGCCACCAAAACATACAATTAACACACAGTGACATGCCAAGGGAGAACAGGGAAGAATGGCGAGGAAGAATAAGGTAAAGTTACAGGAAAGACCCCAACAGGAAAGGAGATGGAAGAATGTAAAACAGGAAAATAAAGAACTGGTGAGACTAAAATAGGATCATTATTAATGAATGACAAATCCTAAGAGCAATGTTGACAACTCTCACACACCAGTGTGTACATAAAATACAGGCTTAAATTCATACATGGAGATCAGCCACCACCCCACCACAAATCAGTGATCTGTGAAATTGGCTAAGCATGCTTACCTTTTTGGCATAGAGCACAATTTTCTGGAATTGGCCTGTTTCTACAAAACACTGGATAACTTTGTTTGGTACATTTGCCCGAAAGTACACACTCAGAGCCAGTGTAGGATCAGCAGTTTTGACCAAATCTCTGAGCTCTTCTGAACATTCCAGCTGTGGCCAAAGGGACAAGGCAAAATGAAGACCAGAGGAGGAGTGAGCCTGGGCCCTAATTTTCAAATTGTGCTCTACTGGGTGTTTGTACCTTATCTTCTTTAAGCTACTTTTCTAAGAGCTGCTTGTGCCTCTGCTGAAGAACAGGACGACAAAGTTCTTAGGATTCGAGTTGATTGAGCTGACCCTGGTCAAGCAGGATTCCAAAGTACTGGAGCAGAGGGGAAGCCTGGCCAGGCTGGGCAGGTATACTCTGGAACTTCCAGATTGTGTCACTGGTATGCAGGACTCCCTAATAACCAAGAGCAATGCAGGCCACTGTGCTGTAATCAAAGGTAACCCCTTCATTTAATTTGCGTGTGTGTGTGTAATTTATCTATTATCTATCTATCTATCTATCTATCTATCTATCTATCTATCTATCTATCTATTTTAATCTACCAATGGAAATGCTACACCCAACTGTCAGGGACAAAAAACTCTTCTTCCAAGACAACTTCTCTACTGTGGGTAAAGGCCTTCTGGTAGCATCATGGTGAGGGTCTCCTTTCTCCCCTGGCACACTGGGGTAAAAATTATCCTTCTACACTAGTCTTGTGATGGTGAAGTTCGACCATCATTATATTCTAATTCGAAATACTCAAAGTCCCAGGTAAAGACTAGAAATGGTTTGTTCCTAATCATCATTTGAAAGACAGGAAAAATTATTGAAGGAGAAGCCTTTATCTACTTGGGAGCAGATCTAATCCCAGGATAATTTATCCTAATGAAATAAACCAAAGAAAAGCCTACAAGCAATACTGTACACTCTAGAAGAGTAAAAAAAGAAAAAGTCCAGAATAGTAATACGACTAAATAAAATAGGGTATATAACCACTTGATATAGTATATGTAGCAAGAGTGGAAAAGTCTAAGTCACCAAAATGCAAAACCATACTTAAGCTAGGATGTTGAAGAAGAAATAGATATGAAAGAATTAGAAGGGAATGCTGAAATAGAATAGTCAGTGCAGCAAGATTGTGCATGGCTTTTTGTTTCCATTATTGTTATGCCATTGGTACAAAATTTAAAGTTAAAAAAAGCATTAACAGCACACTAACATACTCCAACATCAATAGTGACATGTTTTTATAATTTATATTACTCCTGAAGTTGGTTCTTAAAATGTCAGAATGGTGTACAGTAATCAAGCTTCACTACCTTTGGTGCAGACTTTGCCACTTTGGCGGCCTCAGTGTAGCTTCCCTGTGCAAAGAGGATATGGAATTTTCTCACAAACAGTTCCTCTGCCCCAGCCAGGTCACTTTGAATGGCCAAGCGCAGACCAAGGTCTGGGTTCTGAAGCACGTTGGTTGCATACTTCACAATGTTATCCTCCTCAACACAAACTGACAGCACCTATGAGAACCCAAAGAGTGAGGCTGGTTCAGCCTAGAAAATTCTCCATGCACATGCACTGCCACCTTCTGCCATGGACACTGGGATATCAGGAAGGTTATAAGGCCCACACTTAGTGTGCCTCTAATGTCAGCTCTAACAGTGAAGGGATGCAAAGTTGCCAAATGCCTCAGGGCAGAGAGTAGACCATGGAACAGCTATAGCCCATAGTCCCAGAGGATGGGTTTTCTATCTATGGTGTATCTGGCATAGATGACATAGATAGACTAGACAGATATCAAGTGAGAAAAATGTAAAGTATATGGACTATGGACACTGACTACTGTGATGCATTATGGATGACAACTACGCCAAAATGGCCTGTTTGGACGGCACTAACAATTTTTCTTGTGAAATTTTTTTGAACACAGATTTTCTTCTTTTAACTATCTTCTTAATCTTGATTGAAAAAGGTAACAGGTATGCCAATCAATGTGTACATGACATGAAGATGTTGAACTGCTTCACTAGCAGAAGCTTCATGCAGGGAGGGAGCTTCCCCCTTCTCAGAATCAACCCTGAGGTAGGAATGGAGCTGCTTGAGTAGGGAGATGAGGCAGGTGTGGGTCCAAGCTTAATCACAGGAGCTAACTAGACCTAATCACATTCCTAGAGGAAGAGAGCAGTTTGAATACCATTCCCCAGTGAATAGAAAAGGTGGGAAGCAAAACCTCAGTTACTTACCTGTCCCTTTTTGTTGACACCAATAATTCCAGAGGTAGCTTCGTGAGGAGCAGTCACAAAGATTGTGTCGGCACTAATACGGTTCATGTAGATGCATACTCCAGACTCTAGGTCATACATATGGATGTAGCCATACTTTGTGATCAAGTAAATAACACCATGTTTAGCTCCAATCTATATAAATTTAGACAGAGAGTAGCAGGATGGAAAAGTAAGGAGAAGCCAAATTGGGGAAAAGGGCTTACAAATGATGAGAAGGGGATTCTTGAGTTCCTTAGGACCACAATATAATTGATGGAAGCAGTGCTTCCCCAAGACATGTACCCCAAGTTGATTCCAGTCCTACCTCACTGAAGAACTAGTTTTAGAGCCAATACTTTGCCTAAGTATTTTCAAATAGAGGTCCAAGAATATCATGCTCTTCCTTTCAGGTAAAGCCATCCTTTCCCCAGTTTCTACCAAACCCCTTTAAGCAAACTTCGCATTCATAAATAAGGGAAGTTCTGGATAAAGACTTTAAACACTGAGTTCACATTCTGACCTTAGTAACCTTTGGTTTTGGTCAAGTGCTATCATTTCTTACAGAAAAATATTTGAGAAGAGAGGAAAATCTGAAGGGAAAGAGATGAATTTGCCTAATTAGATAGAATATTATAGAGCTTACAGTAATTTTTAAAGTCTAGTAGTAGCATAAGAGGAGACAGAAACAAAGAAACTTAATTGAAAACCCGAAATAGAATCAGTCACATAATAGAATTTCATATGATTGAATAGTTAGTTCATATCAGTGGAAAAAAATGCTTTAATCAATACATGACATTAATGTAATCAGCTAGCTATCTGGTGGTGGGGGCGAGGGTAAAGAATTGGATCCTTATCTTACTCTTTATTTTAATTACTTTTTAAAAGATTTTTATTACTTCTACTGCCAAACACAATACCATTTTCCATCTACAATTATTCCCCTGCCCCCAGATGGCTACCTCGTCTGTTTGCTTATTGTTTCTGTGCATTGTCTGCTCATTGTATGTTTGTTTTTTCTTTTATTTATTTTTTTGTTTTGTTTTTTGTTTTTTCTTTAAGGGGCACTGGGAACCGAACCCAGGACCTCCCATGTGGAAGGCAGGTGCTCAACTGCTTGAGCCACATCTGCTCCCCCTATCTTACTCTTTAGATCAAATAATTCTAGATGGGTCAAAGATTTGAAATGCAAAAAAAAAAAACATTTTTAAAACTAAGAAAGTGGGAAGCAGATGTGGCTCAATCGATTGGGCTCCCATCTACCATACGGGGGGCCCTAGGTTCGATTCCCAGGGCCTCCTGGTGAAGACAAGCCGGCCCGTGCCTGCGGAGAGTTGATGGCCCACGCCCACAGAGAGCTGATGGCCCTGCACCCGTAGATGGTGCTGCAAGATGACTCAACAAAGGGAGACAAGCAGACACAGAAGAACGCACAGCGAATGGACACAGAGAACAGACAGTGAGCGCAAGTGGCAGGGTGGGGAAGGGGAATAAATTAAGTAAATAAATAAAAAATAAACCTTAAAAAAAAAAAACTAAGAAAGTAATAAGAAAATATGTTTTTTTTTTTTTAACATCTTGAAGTGTGGAACTCTTTCAAAACATGGTATCAAAGCCAGAGAAACCCTAATGCAAGTCTGACCACATAAAAATGTAAAATTTCCACATAGTAGAACATACTACCACAAATAAACTTTTGTTATGACTGAGAAAAAATATTTGAAATATATCAGACATTTAATATTCCAAAAATATAGAGTTCTTACAAATAAGATGAAAACCCTGATAGAAAAAGGGCAAAGATCAGGAAGAAGCAATTAACAAGATGCATATGAATGGATGCTAAACCCATTCCACCTCAGTAGCAATCAAAGAAGGGAACTGTCCATCTATCAATGCACTGCTGGCTGGAGGAGTGTGAACTGGCCAGTATGGTCACAAAAATAGGTTACATAGTGCATGCAGGTGCAAAATGATGGAGTTTACAGACTGCTCCCTCCACTAGAAAAATGAATGAATTGCGAAAGAGACTGGAGTTATCTAGGTGGTAACCCTGGAGCCAGAAGGACATCTAGAACAACTACAAGAGGGTCAGAGGAAATGAAGGTACTGCCGAGAATTCAGCTTTTGTAAGTTAAAGTGCGAACCAGTGACCCAGGCCAGCAGAGTAAGCCTTCTCCTCCAAAAGTTGGGTTGAGGATCAAGGTTTCTGGGGGGATCCCTGAGGGATCAGCATGGAAGCTGGCCTCAGTTTCAGCCTCTGGGTGGCAGATTCCAGCCTCCTTCCAGCATCCACCAGGACTTAAAAAGCCAGTACACATTTTTGTTGGTTTGGTTTTTACTTCCTCTTTGTGTTGTTTATGTGGATGGATCCCTAAGGGTCCAGCAGTATCTGGCCTTACACAAGCATCTTAAGGAGCCAGTGTAGCTCTTTTTTTCTTTCCTTTTTTTTTTGGTTGGTTGTTTTTTCTTTCTTTCTGTGTTGTGTTTCTGGGTCTGACAGATCCCCAAGGGACGAGTAGTGATGCTGGCCTAGGTTTCAGCCTCAACAGCAGCAGCTTATGACTTCCCACCAGCACATAACAAGAAACTTGGAGAGGCAATACACTTATTTATTTATTTTTTTTGGTATGGATGTTTTGTCTGTTAGTGTTTTTTTTTTTTTTTCTCTTTTCTCCCCTCTCTCTTTCTTCCCTTTTCTTTTCTTCTTGTACTTGATATAGTAGACTGAAGAGTGGGAGAACTAGATTTCCAGAGTGATGAAAACATAATCAGAGTGTCCAGTTCTCAACAGAAAATTGCAAAACAATCAAGGATACAGTAAAGGAAGGGGGAAAAAAGAGTTCAATGGAAAATATTTCACAGGCATCTCAGTCTCTGGAATTACTAATCAAAGATCTTAGAACAACTCTCTTAAATAAGATTAATGAACTAAACGAAAAATGGGCAAAGAAGGAAACCAAGAAAACAATATATTAAAAAATGAAAATTTCAATAATGAGATAGAAATTATAAAGAAGAACCAAACGGAAATGCTAAAACTCAAAAGTACAATAATTGAAATGAAAAATTCAACAGAGGAGTTCAAGAACAGATTGCAGGAGGCAGAAGAAAGGATGAACAAAGTTGGAGGTAAGACAATTTAAACTGTCTAGGCTGAGGAGCAGAAAGAAGAAGGAATGAAAATAAAAAATGAACAGAGCCCAAGGAACATTTGGGATACCATCAAGCATACCAATATATGCATGACAGGAATCCCTGAAGGAGAAGAGAGAGCTAAAGGGCCAGAAAAATTATTTGGAAAAAAAAAAATGGATGAAAACTTCCCAAATCTGATGAAATATACAAATATACAAATCCAGATTATCAACACCAAGCAGGATGGACCCAAACAGAACTACACAGAGACACGTTATAATCAAACTGTCACATGCCAAGGACATAGACAAAATCTTAACAGCAAAAGAGACGTAACATGTCATATTTAGGAGACACTTAATAAGAGTAATATCTGATTTTTCTTCATGGATAGAAACCAAGGAGACCCCAGAAGGTGATGGGAGGACATATTTAAAGTGCTGAAAGAAAAAAGTGTTACCCAAGAATAATATACACAAAGCTGTCCTTCAAAGGGACATGACTGGGATGTATGAAAAAATTGGAATATAGACTTTAGGCTTTATATGAATAACTTCACTTAAAGTGGTTATGTAAGTGAAGATCCTTGTTCTTAGGAAATGTACATGGCAGTAGTAAGTGTTCAAGGAACTTATGTACAGAGTCTATACTCAAATGTTCAGAAAATGGATTGATAGATAGGCTGATACAGCAAATATGGCAAAATATTAAAATTGGTGGATCTGGTATTGGGGGGTTAAGGGTATGTTGGGGTTCTCTGCACAGGGTTTGTTTTATTTTTGTAACTGTCCTGTAAGTTTGAAAGTATTTCAAAATAAATTAAATGAAATAACAAAATAAATCAAGAGGGGAGCGGATGTAGCTGAAGCGGTTAAGTGCCTGGTTCCCACATGGGAGGTCCTGGGTTTGGTTCCCGGTGCCTCCTAAACACAAACCAACAAACAAAAACAAAACAAAACAACAAGCAAACAAATGAAAACTTCAACTCAGGGGAGCCGATGTGGCTCAGTGGTTGAGTACCAGCTTCCCACATATGAGGTCCTGGGTTCAATCCCAGGCCCCGGCACCTCAAAAAAAAAAAAAAAAATCAAGAAAACTTAAAAAAATATGTATATATCTATATTATTAACATAAAATGTTCTACAACATGGTGAGAGAAGGTTATAAAACAGCATGGATAGTACAAAGTCATTTTCCTAACAGTCTGTTTATATACATCTGCATAAATGTATGCATGGAAATACTTCCAAAGGGGTATCAAAATGATCAGCGTTGGTTCTCAATTGGTGGTAGTGTAACAGTCAACTTTTATATTTGCTGTTACACTTATTAATAATGTACAGAATTTATACAGACATTTATTTTTTATTTTTATTTTTTAGGAGGTACCAGGACAGAAAGGAACAGAACCCCAGACCTTGTACATGCAAAGCAGGCGCTCAACCTCTGAGCTACACCTACACCACAACGTGTATTTTTTTTTTTTTTTTTTCTATCTGGTTGCATCATCGTCTTTTTGGCGCCTCTCTGCACCACGCAGGGGCCTTGTGCCTCTCTGTGCCACCTTTTTTCTTTTTTTAACCAGGAGGTCCTGGGGATCGAACCCGAGTCCTGCATATAGTAAACGGGAGATCAATTGCTTGAGCCACAGCCGCTTCCCCATGTATTTTTTTTTTCTCAAAGATTTATTTATTTCTCCCGCCACCCCTCATTGTTTTTGCACTTGCTGTCTGCTCTCTGTGTGTTCTTCTGTGTCTGCTTGTCTTCTCTTTAGGCTGTACCGGGAACCTTCCGGAGTGGAGAGAGGCTGCTCAATCTCTTATGCCACCCAGTGACCCAATCTGCTGTGTCTCTCATTGTCACTCTTCTGTATCTCTTTTTGTTGTGTTACCTTGCTGTACCAGCTCTCCGCATGGGCCAGAACTCTGTGAGGGCCAGCTCTCCATGTCGGCCAGGACTCCGTGTGGGCTAGCACTGCTGGGTGGGCCACCACTCCGTGTAGGCCAGCTCTCCGCTCAGGCCAGCCTACCATGCAGGTCAGCTTGCTTTTCACCAGGAGGCCCCTGGGAACCGAACCCTGGACCTTCCATATGGTAGACAGGAGCCCAATCACTTGAGCCACATCCGCCTCCCCCCATGTATTTTTTAAGACAGAAAAAAGCCAAATGCACTTTGGGAAAAAAAATTATTCTTTTATTAGGTATCTATTTCCAGAAATAGAGCTTGTAGAAATTATCACAAATATGTTCAAATATTTGAATACAGACAAAAAAAAAAAAAAAAAGAAGTACCTCAAAAATTCTACAGGCATGGGACATCCATAATTGTTTATTTCCCACCACAGTCACAAATAATGTAATACCTTGTGGAAACATGTACATTGTACAGAATGAAAGAATAAATAGGACAGTAGATTATATAATCTTACTATCTGATTGTAAGTGTGATCCCAGTTTTGTTTAGGAAAAGTTACATCAAAAAATTTTAACTAACAAATTGTAAGATCTTTGACCTATTTTATGTCTAGTTGGTTCAGTTATGGAGGATTTTCTTCTTTAGTGAACAGCTCATCTTTTGTAATAAAAGGAGAAAGACCTAGGGTTTGGGGACATGAGCAGGGAAAAGCCCCATTCATAGACAGGCACATTCTTCATCAGGAACTGTTAAAACAATGTGAGGGAAGCGGATGTGGCTCAAGCGATTGGGCTCCTGCTTACCACATGGGAGGTCCTGGGTTTGGTTCCCAGTGCCTCCTGGAGAGGACAAGCAAGACAGCAAGCTGGCTTGGCGAGCTGATGCAACAAGATGACACAACAAGGAGACACAAAGAGGAAAGATAATGTGAGAAACAACAAAGCAGGGAGCTGAGGTGGCTCAAGTGATTGAGCACCTCTCTCCCACATGGGAGGTCCCAGGTTTGGTTCCCGGTGTCTCCTAAGGAGAAAACGAGCAGACACAGGGAGCACACAGCAAATGAACATAGAGAGCAGACAGCGAGTGCAAACAACAATGGGGTGGGGACAAATAAATAAAATAAATCTTTAAAGAAAAACAAAACAAAAAACCAAACAAACAATATGAGCCGCAAGATAAGACCCGATGTCATTGCATTAAAAAATATGCACTCCAGCAGGTTGCCCTGCTCCCTCCTCCTTCCAAGCTCATGATTCATTCAAACCATATGGAAAGCAGCACATTCCTACCTGCATAGCCACTGGGAAATCGGCCCGCGCCTCGAAAGAGAAAAACACATCTACAGCTTTCTTTATGAAAGGCTGGTTTCCTGCAGCAGGTTGTCCGACTTCGATTATATGCAACTAGAAAAGAGATTTTAGGTGAATCCAACTGTGGCAATTTGAGATTTATGAATACCAAAAAGAGAAAGATTATGTTTGGAAATGAACCTATTCCTCTGGGTGTGATACCCTTTGATTATATTAAATTCAATTTAGGTGTCTTTGATTAGATTACCTGTTAAGATTGGGGCTTTTGATTTGACTACGTCAGTGGGCATAACCCAGGTTGAGTCTCCGCCTCCTCGCTGGGTCTGATATAAATGGACACTCACACAGACAGGCAGATGCACAGGAAGGGAGAATTCTTTCATGTTTGATCCTGCCATGTGACAGAAAGAAGGCTGAAACAGCTGAGGCCCTGAGATGAGCCATTTTGTCTGATAGCTTACAGCTGACCTTGTGAAAAGAGCAGGACAGCCAAGATTGATATAGGAAGCCCTAAAATCAAGCCCTATGCCAGCCTGAAGCTGAAATTGGTAAGAAGCAGAACAGCTAAGCCTGAGAGAGGAAGCCCAGAGTGGAAGGCTGAAACCTCACAGAGATTGCCCACCATCTTGCTTCAACATGTGGCAGTGGACTTTGGTGAGAAATGTTACCTTGAGTTAGACTTTCCATGGCCTTGGGACTGTAAGCTTTTACCCCAAATACCTGTTACAAAAGCCAACAGATTTTTAGTACTTTGCGTCAGCACCCCTTTGACAGACTAATATATCAAAGTAGGAACATCTTTTGGGCAGACTGCTGCTAACAGCACAGTAGTAAGTAGAGCCTCAATTCACACTCTTTATGATAAATGCCAAAACTTACAAGAAGAAAATCACACCCAAGCAAACTACCCCTTTGTTGGGGTGCTTATGGTTACCCCCAGGTACAACAGAAAGAACCAAGGTCAGGAAACCTGAGGCTAAATTCTAGGATGTTGGCCTGGTCACCTCTAGTTTGAGACAGCACTTCAAGCGACCAAGGCTTCCTGGTGGAACCCCAGGCCTCTACTGCCATCTTAAGCTCAGGGCCTCCTTGCCAATGATCATGAAATGAGAGGTGTAATCAAGGTCTGAGGCCTCTTTCTAGCTTGCTGCTCTCATCTCCTGGACACAGCGTGGGCTAATATAAATCATCACGAGACAAGATCTCATAAGTGGATGCCAAATTCATGAGACAGTCTGATCACAGACTAGGCCTGAGCTCTTCCAGGGCTGTGTTGGGGACCTAAGGATCTTTGGCCTATGGCATAAAGCCGCTGGAAGAGTGAGAGTGGACAAGGGGCCCATCCTTGCTTTTAGCAGAAGAGCTCTGAGTTCCTATTTTACCATTTGCCTTCCCTGTAACTTCACACTAAAGAAAAGGTACCACAGCTAAAACAATTTTGAAAAAAATCACTAGTAGAGATGGACCAAAGATATGAAATGACAAAGGCTGGAGGGTCGGCTGAATGGAGGAAAGAGACAAGTCTATCCTTGGAGGATAATGTAGAATTGGCTAGGCAGAGAGAAGCAGGGAAATACCAAAGAGCCTCTAGCCAAGGACAGGATAAACATTGAACCATGGCTAGATGGGGGAGGGCCTGATGCAGCAAGGTTAAAATAGGGGAGATTTAAACTTCTTGTACACTGGCACTTCAAAGAAATAGCAATTTAGAAAAATTATTTGTCTAGGACTATTGGTAGGAAAGGGTAGGATGGTCTGAGGGTCCAATAAATGGCTATTTGCTAACCCAGTTATGGGGTGAGGAGGGACCAGTCTACCACAAAAGCTAAGGCACACGTAAAACTTGCTAATGGTTGGATAGTGACAGCCAGGACAGAACAGAGTTAGAGAGCCATTGTGCCCCGCTTGGGGGTTCGGGAGGCTGTTGATACTGGCAACAGAAAGGGGCTGCTGGGAAAGGAAGCCAGGCTTCTGTGGGGGTAGGAGAAGGGCGTGACTGGATAGGTGCATCTGCCCATAGGATAACTGGTGGTCAGGATCTGGTGTGCTGACAGCCTAGATCTCCACGTGGAGAACCAGTCCCACCCATGCACTGCACTGGCCTGAGGGAGGGGTGTGGAAGGGCACAGTTGCACCCAAGGGCCCCACATCTCTTTTTTTGGTAGGGAATAGCAGATTTGGCCACGAGGCACCAAGGGGTAGCACTCAGGATGGTTACTGTTAAGGGATGCGTCCCCAGGCTGAGGGTTTCTCTGCAAAAGGACCTGCCTTGGAAGGCTGCAACTGGCTCCTTTGAGAACTGGCCATGCCTGCCTCTTGCCCTTCTCTTTCTGGGCTGCTGTTTGCAAAAGGCTCATTCTGCCTTGCTCTCTTCTGCACAGGGAGCTCAGGGGACAGGCTCTGATCCTAACAGGGAGGCCTTTGTGCCTGTTCTGCTTGAGAAGAGATGTAAGTCTATTTCTGGGGTGATACGGGAACAAGTTCTTTTTTCCACATGACTAAAGTTGGTTTCTTCAATCAGCTTTAGCAACAAGGCTGACATTTTTACCTGACTCCTATTTTCTACTGGTTCTCAACTGAGGAGGGCATGAAGCATGTTATACAATAAGAGACCAAAACAGTCAAATAAATATACTTAAAATTAGCACATGTGAGAAGCCACACACTGCTTCAGAACTTCTCTTCTTTGGGAACTTCTTCAGGGCTAATGAACAATCCACAATAATGATTTTAGAAAGTATTTTTGACAAGAGTGTACTGGCATGAGGATTCTATTTTGAAACAGCATTCTGAGTGACCAAGGTGTCCCTGGTGGAACCCTAGGTCTCTGTTGCCATTGTGAGCTTGGATACCTCCACACCTCTGCCCAGGGCAGCCCTGCCAAACAGGGGCTGAACCTGACTCACTCCTAGGGCATGGCCTCTTCTCTCTGCAGCTTCCTGGGATGCCCCCGCCCCCTCCTCACACACACCCTCCCCACCGGGGCAGAACACTCCCATGGCAGAGGATGGCATGCACTGGGACTTTCATGACCATCTTTGCCAGGGACCTAGGAGACTGCCATTCATTGTCACATCCCCAGCACTCTAGCCCATGCTCTGCAGTCAGTTAAAGAGGTCTGCTAGGGCAAAGGGACTGATCACCTGGAAGCAGACCAGCTTACTGACTTTGGGCACAGGGCTGCTGTGAGACCACCAGCACACACGTAAGGTGAGCACTTCTGAGCAGTGCTCAGGGCCTTCACTCACAGGGAGCACCTACAGGCTGTTCCACTCCCATTTACATGCTGCTTCCCAAATGCTGCCAAGCATCTACCAATTACAGCTGTACAGACTCCTGACTTCTCTGGGCGAAAAGACAAAGTGGAGTAGCTCTTACCTTGCCTCCTGCGGAACCACGGGCAGCAAAGCAGAAAAGGGTGCAAGGCTTGGCATTGTCCTCGATCATGAACTCTGCAAATGCTGCAGCATGGCCTTCTATGGGTTGCGAAACCTTCCTATCCACTGAGTAGAACTGCATTGCCCCAAACACACGGTTTTGCTAAAAGAAAGATATTTTCCAATGAAAGGGGGAGATTAGAACTAAACATTAATACCAAACAATTCTAAAAACACATGTAAAATGAAGTCTCATCCACTGGTATATTCCCCTTAAAAAAAAAACAAGCCTAGTATATATTAAAAATCATGATATAGCTGAATTTGATGTGGAAAGATGGCTATAAACTCTAAGGAAAAACTAAGATTATGAAATAGGATATATGATCCCAATTTGTTATATATAGTATGTATGCGTGTGTGTATATATATTCATGGAAAGTAAGTCTTAGGAGGAATAACTCCAAAATGTTGAGAGTAGTTAAGTCAGGGGGATGAGATTTGATTTTTTTGTGTGTGTTTTTATGAAATTTATAAATAGAACTGCATTTAATAAAAACTAATAAGGATAATAAGAATTTCAGTACATTTATATCCAATACCAAATGCTCATAAAGGGTAGGGGAGCAGATGTGGCTCAAGCAATTAAGCACCCGCCTCCCACATGGGAGGTCCCAGGTTCGGTTCCCAGTGCCTCCTAAAGAAGACAAACAAACAACAAGCAGACAGCAAGGAGACATCAAACAAAAACAATGAGCATACAACAAGCAAAAATAATGAGCATGACAACATGCAAACAACAAGCAGACAACGAGCAAAAACAAATGAGCAGAAGCAGAAGTGGCTCAAGCAGTTGAGCATCTGCCTCCCATATGGGAGGTCCTGGGTTCGATTCCTAGTGCCTCCTAAAGAAAAAACAAACAAGACAACAAGCAGACAACAAGCAAAAAACAATAGACAGACAATGACACACAAGACGATAATGCGCAAAACAACGAGCAAACAGAAGAGGGAGACATCTCAGGGAGGGGGGAGCTAGGTAAATGGAAGATGGGAGCACCACAGTTTATCCTCCTATAATTCACCATTTAATCCATCATCTCTGGCGAATGAGGCCCATAGGTAAAATTCAGATCTTCAATCTGTTCCCACCTACCCACATCTCCTTAACAGGAGAAAAGAGAGGCTTTAAGTTTTTTCTTTTTTTTTTTTAAATCTTTTCTCTTGTACTTTTCTATTGCTTATTTATGATAAAGTTATTACCCAAAGTACTGATTGATGCTCCAACATGGGTGAACCCTGAAAACATTAAGCTAAGTGAAAGAAGCCAGTCACAAAAGAGCATATATTGTATGATTCCACATATGAAACGTCCAGAATAGGCAAATCTATAGAGACAGAAAGTAGATTTGTGGTTGCCAAGGGTTGGGGTACAGAGAATGGGGAGTGACAACTAGATAAACGGTGTGTACGCTAACAGAAGAATGAAAAAAGAAATTTTAAAAGTGAGAATAGTCACACAAATCAGAACTTCATTCCTTTTTAATGCTGAATAATATTCCATTGTATGTATATACCACATTTTATTTATCCATTCATCTGTGTTTTCTTCAATCCATCCAAAGTGTACAATAAATAGCATCTGGTAAAACAAAAAAATGAAAAATGAGAATAAAAAGGACAGGGCAAAATTCACTCTCCCTGAAAGACTATGGGAAGATTTCCAGCAACATGGTAGCATCTCATCTGAGTCCCATACTAGAGAAGACTTAAACAGATGGCAAGACAAAGAGGCAGAGCAAAGAAAAGGCCTGAGATCAGGGCTCCTCTGCTGGCCTGTACTCATGGAGCCAGAAGCTACATGTGACCTTGGCCAATGACCTTCTAAGCATCAGGCTCCTCCCAGATAAGGGCCACCTCCTGGGGTTGCTATGGGTAAAGGGCATCTCAAGGAATGCAGCTGGCAAAAAGATTCAACATAAAAATACCTTCTTTGTGCCAGGAACTGAGTTAGCAACTGAGGATATGTCAAAGGAATAAGGCACAGACCCTTAAGAACAGATGGGGAAGGTTTCTGGTAGGTAAATCAGTAACTGCAATACAAGGTCACGGCTGTGAGGACAAAGGCAAGGACAAGATGCCGTGTCACCTCACCCAAATGGGTGAGTTCTCAAAATAAGTGACCCCCAAAAGCTAACCAAGTATGTGACATTTATGTAATCTAAAGTAACTTAAAAAAAAAAAAAAAAAAAAAAAAAAGCAAACCAGATGAAGAGGAAAAGAAGTTGTTTCAAGTAGGGGGAACTACACAAGGGTTTGGCAAACTAAGGTCCATGGACTAAAAAATCATGCCTGCCCACCCAATGCCATATCTTTTTTTTAAGAGTTTTTTTTATTTTTTTATTTTTATATATATATATATATATATATACATATATTTTAAGAGGTGCTTAGGAGTTTTTTTTTTTTAATCAATTTTATTGATACATATTAATAAAGCATAAATCCATCCAAAGTGTACAATGAATGGTATTTGGTATAATCATATATTTATGCATTCATCACTTCAATCATTTTTAAAGCACTTTCATTATTCCAATAACAATAATAATAATAATAATAATAAACAAATCTCTCTATGCTTCCCCTGCCATACATAGCTGCTAATTCTTTTTTCTTTTCTCTAGTATATTTGTATTTATGTTTTGTAAAACCAGTCATATATGCAATATCACCCACTTTTGTGTTTTATGTGAGGTTTTACTATTTTATACAGTCCTGTGTCATAGTTTAGCTTTCCTTCTAGTAATATACATGACCTTAAACTTTCCCTTTCAACCACTGTCATATAATAGATCTGCTAGTTACAAACAACATGATATGCTTTCACCATTTCTACTCATTTCCAAAGGTTTACAAACAATCTTTTTACCAATTCTGCTCAGATTAACCATCAGCTTTCCACTCTCTACCTTCCTTCTATTTTCTGGTGACCTATATTCTTCTAATTATTAACTCCATGAGTTTACACAATATATTTAGTTCACAATAGTGTATTCATGCAATATTTGTCCTTTTGTGTCTGGCTTGCTTCACTCAACAATGTCCTCCAGGTTCATCCATGTTGTCAAATACTTCACGACTTCATTTCTTCTTACAGTTGCATAATATTCTATCATGTGTATACACCACAACTTGTTTATCCATTCATCAGTTTACGGGCACCTGGGTTGTTTCCATCTTTTGGCAATGAACATTGGTATGGAGATGTCTGTTCGTGTCTCTGCTCTCAGTTCTTCTGGGTATATACCTAGTAATGGTGTTGCCGGGTCACATGACAAGTCCATATTCAACTTCCTTAGAAACTGCCAAACAGTCCTCCACAGTGGCTGTATCATTCTACATCCCCACCAACAGTGAATAAGCGTTTCTATCTCTCCACATCCTCTCCATCATTTACAGTTTTCCGACTTTTTAATAGTGGCCAGCTAATAGGCGTGAAACGATACCTCGTTGTAGTTTTGATTTGCATTCCCTTAATCACTAGTGAAGTTGAACATTTTTTAAAATGTGTTTCTTTGCCATTTGTATGTCTTCTTTGGACCAATTGTCTTTTCAAGTCTTTTGCCCACTTTTTAATCGGGTAGTTTGTCTTTTTATTGTTGAGTTGTATGATCTCTTTGTATATCATGGATATTAAATCCTTATCAGATATATAATTACCAAATATTTTCTTCCATTGAGTCGGCTATCTTTTCACCCTTCTGACAAAGTCCTTTGAGATATAAAAGTGTTTAATATTGAGGAGGTCCCAGTTGTCTATTTTTGCTTTTGTTGCTCATGCTTAGGGTGTAAGATTTAAGAAACTACTGCCTACCATAAGATCTTGAAGATATTTTCCTACATATTCTTCTAGGAGTTTTATGGTTGTCCCTTTTATATTTAGGTCCTTGATTCATTTTGAGTTAATTTTTGTAAACGGTGTGAGGTAGGAGTCTTCTTTCTTTCTTTTGGGTATGGGTATCCAGTTCTCCCAGCACAATTTGTTGACTAGACTGTTCTGGTCTAGCTGGGAGGCCTTGTCAAAAGTAACTTGAACTGGAGAGTAGGTGTTGCAACTCTGCTGAAATTCAGGGCTCAACTGGCACAAATCAACAAAGATTTAAGTCTCTGGGACATATATTTATCAAATATAGTGCTAATTAGGTTCGAATAAAATGGGCAGAAGAGCCATGTGTACAGAATCTATAAATGAATCTAACTCTGTTACACTGGGGAGCATAAATTCCAAAGTATGGCCCACTGACACAGTGCTGAATTCCTGAGCTGTCGGCCCTGCTTATAGTTGCTGGATGTCTCTAGAGCCCTCAGAAGTCCCGCTATTTGAGGCATTGTATACTGTGGCAGATCCTGCCGAGATATCAGATCCTGCCGAGACTTGCATAAGCGTAACCTCTGGAATGACCTCCTGACTCACTTTGAAATCTTTTAGCCATAAAAACTCATTTGTAACAACCAGCAAGATGGTAGCAGAGTAAGAGGTCCTGTTACAGGGCAGTTAGTGATCACCTACAGCTATGTAGAGCACTTGTTTGGGGGCTCCAGGAGACCAGAAGTGCATCCTGCAACAACCTTGAAAGAATGGAAGGAGGAGACTGCCCATCTGTAGAGAAGATTCGTAAGTAGAGCACTCCACACCATAGAGGCCAGTGCCCATCCTCTACTGGAGGCACAAGCCTCCTCGGGAGCTATTCTGCGGCTGGAATGGAAATCTGCACTTCCCAAAATGGGGGAGGAAGAGATGGTTGGGCACCAACTTCAGCTACTGATTAGTAAATTCGGCGGGCTAAAGTATAATGCTAAGAACAGCTAAAGTTTGAACCTGTCCAAGTCAGAAAGATGCTGGTGGCCGCCATCTTAACTCCGCACCTGACATGAGGGGAAGTGGGGCTGACTGAAAATCACAAGGCCGGGAGGGACTGGCTTTTTCCACCCAGATCGGCCTGCAGCCCTAGCCTAGGCTTCAGCCCCACCTTTACCAGGGAGGAAGCTGATGGACCTTGCACCAGCCTATCCAGGTAACTGCAGGTACATTTAGCTGGCATAGACTGAATAATCAGAAGTCTACCGGGGCAACTGAGGTAATCTTGGACCCACACAGCATAGATTGCTGCCCATACCTGTAGCTCCATCCCTGCCCCAGGCAGGGGAGAAAGGGGGATGAAGCTTCATCAGTCTCTCTGGGCAACTATAGTCTAGGCCTTTATGAGTTGGATTATTCCACACAGCTGTGGCTCTGTCCTTACCCCTGGCAAAGGAGAAAGTTGGGAGAAGCTTCATTAGTCCTTGGGGCAATGAGGGCAGCTTGAGCCTCCATAGCTTATAGCACCAACTACATCCTTGGCTCCCACTACAGAACCAGCAAGGGAGAAGGGCAGGAAGCCCTAAACTAAAGAGAAAAACTGCACCCAGAATAAATACTCTAGTAAACCAGATGCCAAGACACCAACAAAAAATTACAATCCACACCAAGAAACAGGATGATATGGACCAGTTAAAGGAACAAGATAAGCCTCCAGATGACATAAAGGAGTTGAGATAACTAATCATAGATGTTCAAACAAATCTCCTTAATAAATTCAATGAGATGACTAAAGAAATTAAGGACATTGGATGAGCACAAAAAAGAATTTGAAAGCATACATAGAAAAATAGCAGATCTTATGGGAATGGAAGGTGCAATAAATGAAATAAAAAATACACTGGAATCATATAATAGATTTGAAGAGGCAGAAGAAAGGATTGGTGAGCTTGAAGAAATGGCCTCTGAAAGTGAACATACAAAAGAACAGATGAAGAAAAGACTGGAAAAACTTGAACAAGGTCTTGGGGAACTAAAGGACAGCAAGAGACATGCAAACATACGTGTCATGGGTGTCCCAGAAGGAGAAGAGGAGGGGAAAGGAGCAGAAGAAATATTTGGAAAATATAATGGTAGAAAATTTCCCAACCCTGTTGAAGGACATAGATATCCATGTCCAAGAAGCATGATGTACTCCCATCTGAAAAAATCCTAATAAACCAACTCCAAGACATATACTAATCAGAATGTCAAATGCCAGAGACAAAGAGAGAATTCTGAGAGCAGCAAGAGAAAAGCAATGCATAATGTATAAGAAATACCTAATAAGATTAAGTGCTGATTTCTCACCAGAAACCATGGAGGCAAGAAGACAGTGGTATGATATATTTAAGATACTGCAAGAGAAAAACTTCCAGCCAAGAATCTTATATCCGGCAAGACTGTCTTTCAAAAATGAGGGTGAATTTAGAATATTCACAAGTAAAAGAAACTGAGAGAGTTTGTAACCAAGAGACCTGCTTTGCAGGAAATACTAAAGGGTATCCTATAGCCTGAAAAGTAAAGGCAGGAGAGAGAGAGGCCTGGAAGAGAGTCTAGAAATGAAGATTATATCAATAAAAGTAACTAAAAGCATCGAAAGAGTGGTAAAAATAAAATATGACAGATAAAACCCAAGTATTCAGGCATAAACTTAACCAACGATTTAAAGTATTTATATTCAGAAAACTACAACTCACTGTTAAAAGAAATAAAAAAAAAAAAGACCTAAATAATTGGAAGAATATTCCATGCTCATAGATTGAAAGACTAAGTATCATTAAGATGTCAATCCTACTCAAATTGATGTAGAGATTCAATGCAGTCCCAATAAAAATTCCACTAGCATTTTAAAAATAAATGGAAAACATGATTGTCAAATTTATTTGGAAAGTTAATGCATCCTGAATAGCCAGAAACATCTTAAAAAGGAAAAGCAAAGTTGGAAGATTCTCATTTCCAGACTTTAAGTCATATTACCTAGCAACAGTGATAAAAACAGCACGGTGGTGGCATAAAAACAGACAACAGACCAATGGAACTGAACTGATGGTTAAAAAACAGACCCTCACATCTATGGTCAAATGAGTTTTGACTAGCCTGTCAAACCCACCCAGCTCGGGCAGAAGAGTCCATTCAGCAAACGGTGCTGAGAAAATTGGATATCCATAGCAAAAGAAGAAAAGAGGACCCCTATCTCACACCCTATTAAAAATTTTAACTCAAAATGAATCAAATACCTAAACATAAAAGCAAGAATCATAAAACCTCTAGAAGAAAATGTAGGAAAATATCTTCAAGACTTGCTGGTAGGTGGTGGATTCTTTTTTTTTTTTTTTTTTTTTTTTAACTTTATTTTGTACATTTAATAATTGAAAACATAAGCAATAAAAAACTAAAAAGTAAACACAGATGAATAAATATATACATTTCTCAATTAAATGTAATGGATACATGTAAATTTTTTTTAACTTTATTTTGTACATTTAATAATTGAAAACATAAGCAATAAAAAAACTAAAAAGTAAACACAGATGAATAAATATATACATTTCTCAATTAAATGTAATGGATACATGTAAATTTTTTTGTTGTTTTGTTTTTTGTTTGTTTTTTTGTTTTTTTGTGTGTGTGTGTGAATCAAACAATATATTACACTATATATTTGGTTCATAGTAATGCATTCATACAGTATTTGTCCTTTTGTGTCTGGCTTGCTTCACTCAACATAATGTCCTCCAGGTTCATCCATGTTGCCATATGCTTTATGACTTCATTTCTTCTTACAGCTGCATAATATTCCATCGTGTGAATAGACCACAGTTTGTTTATCCATTCATCTGTTGATGGACATCTGGGTTGTTTCCAACTTTTGGCAATGATGAATAACGTGGCTATGAACATTGGTGAGCAGATGTCTGTTCGTGTCACTGCTCTTAGTTCTTCTGGGTATATACCCAGTAGTGGTATTGCAGGGTCACGTGGCAAGTCTATATTCAACTTCTTTAGGAACTGCCAAACAGTCCTCCATAGTGGTTGTACCATCCTGCATTCCCACCAACAGTGAAGAAGTGTTCCTATCTCTTCCACATCCTCTCCAACACTTGTAGTTCTCTGTCTTTTTCATAGTGGCCATTCTGATAGGTGTGAAATGATATCTCATTGTAGTTTTGATTTGCATTTCCCTAATCATGAGTGATGTTGAGCATTTCTTCATGTGTTTTTTTGCCATTTGTATTTCCTCTTCGGAGAAATGTCTATTCAAGTCTTTGGCCCATTTTTTAATTGGGTCATTTATCTTTTTATTGTTGAGCTGTAACATCTCTTTATATATCCTGGATATTAAACCCTTATCAGATATGTGATTTCCAAATATTTTTTCCCATTGAGTTGGCTGCCTTTTCACCCTTCTGACAAAGTCCTGTGAGGTGCAAAAGTGTTTAATTTTGAGGAGGTCCCATTTATCTACTTTTTCTTTTGTTGCACGTGCTTTGGGTGTGAAGTCCAAGAAACCACCACCTACTACAAGGTCTTGAAGATGTTTCCCTATATTTTCTTCTAGTAGTTTTATGGTCCTGGCTTTTATATTTAGATCTTTGATCCATTTTGAGTTGATTCTTGTATAGGGGGTGAGATAGGGGTCTTCTTTCATTCTTTTGGTTATAGATATCCATTTCTCCCAATACCATTTGTTGAAGAGACTGTTTTTTTCCCATCAGCATGGGCTTGGTAGGTTTGTCAAAAACCAGTTGACTGGGGGCGGATGTGGCTCAAATGGCTGGGCGTCCGTCTGCCATATGGAGGGACCTGGGTTCGATCCCCGGGACCTCCCGGTAAAATTAAAAAAAAACCCAAAAACCAGTTGACTGTATAGGTGAGGGTTTATTTCTGAATTCTCAATTCTATTCCATTGATCGATATGTCTATTTTTATGCCAGTACCATGCTGTTTTGACAACTGTAGCTTTGTAATATGTTTCAAGGTCAGGCAGTGAAATTCTTCCCACATTGCTCTTCTTTTTTAGAATACTTTTGGCTATTCGGGTGCACTTACCCTTCCAGATGAATTTGGTAATTGCCTTCTCTAATTCTGTAAAGTAAGCTGTTGGGATTTTGATTGGTATTGCATTGAATCTATAAATCAGTTTGGGCAAGATTGACATCTTCACGATATTTCTTCTTCCAATCCATGAACACGGAATGTCTTTCCATTTCTTTAGGTCTTTTTAAATTTCTTTTAGCATTGTTTTGTAGTTTTCTGCATATAGTCCTGTACTTCCTTGGTTAAATTAACTCCTAGGTATTTGAGTCTTTTTGTTGCTATTGAAAATGAAATTTTCTTCCTGATTTCCTCCTCAGATTGTTCAGTACTAGTGTACAAAAACATTACTGATTTTTGCGTGTTGATCTTATATCCTGCCACTTTGCTGAACTCATTTATTAGTTCAAGTAGCTTTGTCGTGGATACTTCAGGATTTTCTAAATACAGGATCATGTCATCCGCAAACAGTGAGAGTTTTACTTCCTCTTTTCCTATTTGGACACCTTTAATTTTTTTGTCTTGTCTAATTGCCCTAGCTAGAACTTCTAGTACAATGTTGAATAACAATGGTGACAGTGGGCATCCTTGTCTTGTTCCTGATCTTAGGGGGAAAGCTTTCAACCTTTCCCTATTGAGTATGATGTTGGCTGTGGGTTTTTCATATATGCCTTTTATCATATTGAGGAATTTTCCTTTTATTCCTATCTTTTGAAGTATTTTTATCAAAAAAGAATGTTGGATTTTGTCGAATGCCTTTTCTGCATCTATTGAGATGATCATATGGTTTTTTTCCTTCAACTTGTTAATGTGGTGTATTACATTGATTGATTTTCTTATGTTGAACCAGCCTTGCATACCAGGAATAAATCCCACTTGGTCGTGATGTATAAGTCTTTTGATATGCTGTTGGATTCGATTTGCAAGTATTTTGTTGAGAATTTTTGCATCTATGTTCATGAGAGAGATTGGTCTGTAATTTTCTTTTCTTGTGGAATCTTTATCTGGCTTTGCTATTAGGGTGATGCTGGCTTCATAAAATGTGTTGGGTAATTTTCCCTCCTCTTCAGTTTTTTGGAAGAGTTTAAACAGGATTGGTGTTAATTCTTTTTGAAATGTTTGGTAGAACTCACCTGTGAAGCCATCTGGTCCTGGACTTTTCTTTGCTGGGAGATTTTTGATGACAGATTCAATCTCCTTAATTGTGATTTGTTTGTTAAGTTCTTGTATTTCTTGTTGTGTCAGTGTAGGTTGGTTATGAGTTTCTAGAAATTTGTCCATTTCATCCAGGTTGTCTAGTTTGTTGGCATATAGTTTCTCATAATATCCTCTTATAATTCTTTTTATTTCTGTGAGGTCATTTTAATTCCCCCCCTTTCATTTCTGATTGTATTTATTTGCATCTTCTCTCTTTTTTTCTTTGTTAGTCTAGCGAGGGGTTTCTCAATTTTATTGATCTTCTCAAAGAACCAGCTTTTGGTTTTGTTGATTTTCTCTATTGCTTTTTTGTTCTCATTTTCATTTATTTCTGCTCTAATCTTTATTATTTCTTTCCTTCTTTATGCTTCGGGATTGGTTTGCTGTTCTTTCTCTAGTTTCTCAAGTTGTTCAGCTAAATCTTTGAGTTTAGCTCTTTCTTGTTTCTTTTTTTTTTTTTTAAAGATTTAATTTATTTATTCATTTATCCCCCCCTTGCTGCTCGTGCTCGCTGGGCCAGCCAACCACGCTGTGCGGGCGGGCCCGCCCCCACCAGGAGGCCCCGGGAACCGAACCCGGGGACCCCATATGGCAAACGGGAGCCCCACTGATTGAGCCACAGCCGCTTCCCATCTTGTTTCTTAATATAGGCATTTAGGGCTATAAATTTCACTCTCAAGACTGCCTTTGCTGTATCCCATAAGTTTTGATATGTTGTGTTCTCATTTTCATTTGTCTCAATATATTTACTGATTTCACTTGCAATTTCTTCTTTGACCCACTGAATATTTAGGAGTGTGTTGTTCAGTCTCCACACATTTGCAAATTTCCTTTTTTCCTGTCTGTTATTGATTTCTAGTTTCATTCCATTATGATCTGAGAAGATGCTTTGTATAATTTCAATCTTTTTATATTTATTGAGAGCTGTATTGTGACCTAACATGTGGTCTATCCTGGAGAAAGATCCATGGGCACTTGAGAAGAATGTATAACCCGCTGAGTTTGGATGCATTGTTCTGTATATGTCTGTTAGGTCTAACTTGTTTATCATATTGTTCAAGTTCTCTGTTTCCTTGTTGATCTTCTGTCTAGTTGTTCTATCTAATGATGTGAGAGGTGTGTTGAAGTCCCCGACGATTATTGTAGAAATGTCTATTTCTCCCTTCAGTTTTGCCAGAGTTTGTCTCATATATTTTGGGGCACCCTGGTTAGGTGCATAGATATTTATGACTGTTATATCTTCCTGGATCGCTTCTCGGCCTTTTGGCTAAGATCAAGTGTAATATCTTCCTGGAGGATCGTCCCTTTTATTAATATATAATGGCCTTCCGCATCTCTTATCACTTTTTTGCATTTGAAGTCTGCTTTGTCTGATATTAGTATAGCTACCCCTGCTCTTTTCTGTTTACTATTCGCATGGAGTAACTTTTTCCAACCTTTTACTTTCAGCCAGCTTGTATCCTTGTGTCTGAGGTGAGTTTCTTGTAAGCAGCATATGGATGGCCCATGTTTTTTTATCCATTCTGTCAGCCTGTATCTTTTGATTGGGGAATTTAATCCATTCACATTCAATGATATTACTGAAAATGCACTATTTATTTCCTCCATTTTATTCTTTAGTTTTCATATGTCATCTTATTTTTTACTTTCTTTTTACTCTTTTGGTTATCCTTTCTGCTTTTCTTTCTTCTATACTCTCCTCCAAGCCTCTCTCTCCTGTCTTTTTCTTTCAGGTTCTAAGGCTTCCTTTAATATTTCCTGAAAAGGTGGATTCTTTTTTGCAAACTCTCTTAATTTTTGTTTGTTTGTGAATACTTTATATTCACCTTCATATTTGAAGGACAGTTTTGCTGGGTAAAGAATTCTCAGCTGGCAGTTTTTCTCTTTCAGTTTCCTAATTGTATCATACCACTGTCTTCTCGCCTCCATGGTTTCTGAAGAGAAATCTGCACAAAGTCTTACTGGACGTCCTTTGTACGTGATCGTTTGCTTCTCTCTTGCTGCTCTGAGCATTTTCTCTTTATCTTTTACATTTGACATTATGAATAATATGTGTCTTGGAGTAGGTCTATTTGGATTTATTCTTATTGGGGTACGGTGTGCTTCTTGCACATGTAAGTTCATTTCTTTCGTGAAAGTTGGGAAATTTTCAGCTATTATTTCCTCAAATACTCTTTCTGCCCCTTTTCCTTTCTCTTCTCCTTCTGGAACTCCCATGACACGTATGTTCTTGCGTTTAGTGTTGTCATTCAACTCTCTGAGCCCCTGCTCAATTTTTTCCATTCTTTTCTCTCTCTGTTCTTTTCTCTCTTCAATTTTAGCTGCTCTGTCTTCAGTATCACTTATTCTTTCTCCTATCATTTCGAGTCTGCTGTTGTATGCTTCTAATGTATTTTTTACTTCACCTATTGTGTCTTTCATTCCCATGAACTCCGTTACTTTTCTGTTCATGATTTCAAATTCTTCTTTACGTTCGCGCAATGACTTCTTGATGTCATTGATCTCTTTAACTATATTCTCTTTCATCTCATTAATTTGATTTTGGAAATGTGTGCTCATCTCACTGATTATTTCTCTCAAATTCTGCATCTCTTCTGGGACTTTGATGTATTCCTTTTCTTGGGCCATGTCTTCTATTTTCTTAGTATGGCCCGTAATTTTTTGTTGGTGCTTAGGCATCTGGTTAGTTTGTATTTTACTCAGATGCTCTATCTCTTTCTCTTTTATGGGGTTTTAGTGGCAGGAGGCTGTGAGTTACCACCGCTCTTTGATTTTTGGCTCAACCTTGATTGTTAGGATTGTTCTGCTGGTTGCTCAAAACTGGGCACTGGACCCAGTAATTGGTTGTAGAATTGTTTCCTAGGGCTTTGGGCAGGGAGGCTACAGAGGCCAGGAAAAGACTCTCTTACTTATTAATTTTCTTATGTGTACTTCCTTGGTCTGCCAGGAGATGGCGCTTGTTGGCTGCTCTCAATTCAATGCCTGGTCTGAGCGTATTTGTTGTGACACAGACCAGATCAATGTGATAGAGCTTCCTGTCTCGGGGCTAGGAGCCCTGTGATTCAAACTTTCTGAGACAGTTCTCCAGACTTCTCTCGTAGTGCCCCCCTTTTCCCAGCTAGGAAATATTCCCACTCCCTTCTGAATCCTCAACAATCAGTCCCTGTTAGTAGAGGAGGAGATTGGGAGGTTTGTACATCTTTAGCCCCTTGCAGGCTCCAAGGCAAACAATGGCGCAGCCCCACCCAGCCTGGAAGGGCTCTCAGGACAGGGCCGACTAAACCCGGGAGTCCAAAGCAGGGTCAGCCCCAGGCTCTCTCTCCCCTCTCCCGTGGTGTCCTCAACAATTAGTCCAGGTTAGAAGAGAGGGAGGTTGCGAGGATCGGATTTCTCCAGTCCTTTCTAGGTTCCCAGGGCAAACCGCTGTGTGGAAGGGTCCGTGGGGCTCTGCAGCCCAAATTTCAGGTCCGAACCTGAGTCAGCCTAAGGCTGTGTTCCTTTCTCTCCCCTTTCCGGGAGTGGCAGATCCCTGAAGCCCCCTTTGTCTGTGGTCGCAGGCCCAGGGGTCCGAGAATTCTGAAGAGTGTGGGGGAGGGTGCCGGCAGCCGCAGAAGCTGCTACTTGCAACTCACAGTACTGTAGTCGCGATTTCCCTCTTCTGTCACTCTCTCCTCTGGGTGGTGTGCAGCCTTCACCTGCTGACCTAAACCCTAGAACATCTTTTTCGGGGCTGTTTCAGCTTGTCCTCTAGCTATTTTTTTGGGGTGGTGGATTCTTAAAGGAGATAAGAGGAGGACTGAGATGGACTACTGATATTTAATGTATGTAGAAGTTTTAATTAGCTTTACTGTAAAAGTGTGGAACAGTATAGAGTTGATGGTAACATATTATAGTGAGTAACAGCTGGTTTATAAATGGGAATGTGGCTGAAAAGGGTAGTCAAGGGATGTAAATGCCAATTGACAGAAAGCTAGAAAATAATCTAGGGACTGAATAGAAGAGTAAACCCAGAGGTGAATGAGAATAGTGGTTGATGGTACAGATGCAAGAGTGTCCTTTATGAGCTAGAGCAGATGTACATCAGTATTGCAGGGTGGTGGGAATGTGGAGAAGCATGGGAAAAATAGAACTGGAGTGACCTATGGAGTGTGATTAACAGTAATGTAATATTCTTGCATCTGTGCCAAAAATGTACTGTGTTGATAATGGGGGAGTATGGAAAAAGTATGTCAAATGTATGCTGTGGACCTGGTAATAGTTGGATGATATTATCTCATAATCTGTAACAAATATTCCACCAGGGTGTGGTGTGTTGATAGAGGGGTATTGTTTGGGAATTCTGCACATGTGCATGATTGTTTTGTAAGTTTACAAGTTCTGTCATAAAAACGTATTTAAAGAATAATAATAGGGTGGGTTGGGAGAAAAATACACAAAATGTGAGATAAGGACTGTAATTAGTAGTAAGATTTTGACAATATTCTTTCATAATTTGTAACAAATGTCTCACGGCAATGCAAGGTGTTAGTGGAGGGTTGATGTATGGGTCCCCTGTATGATGTTATGAATGTTTGCTTTGTAAGTTCACAACTTTTACTATACACTTATTGTTTATGTATCTTCATGTATAAATGACATAAAAAATACTAGGGTGGGTTTGGGGAAAATACTTTGGTTAGTAGTAATATTTTGAGGATGCTCTTTAATCGTTAAAAATGTTTCACAACAATGCAAGATATTGGTGGAAGGGTGAGGTATGAAAGCCCTGTATGACGTATGCATGTTTGTAAGTTTACAACTATTATTATACACTTATTGTTTATGTATGTTCATGTATGAGTGATATACTACAATAATTTAAAAAAAAAATAAAAAATAAATAAAAACTCATTTGTATTTACCATTCTCCCCTTTTGGTCAAGGTGCATTGCTAACCGATGCTTGGCCATAATCCCTCGGTGCCAGGGTGGCTCATCCCCAGGAGATGATGATGGACAATGCCTATCTCAAGGAACAGAGAATGCCTGCAACTGCAAGCAAGATAGTTCCATCCATCTGTCCCATGGGCTCTAAGCACCCTCTCAGTTAGAAGCAGAGTGGGAATCACCATCCCCAAATCCTCAAGATTGGAGAATGAACAATGGACCAAAGTAGACTTATTATTCTACTATAGACTTATTAGTATTCTAGCAATGGAAGAGCTCTTACCATTGATATAAAGGTGGTGGCCACCAGAGGTTCTGAGGGATGAGAGAGGGAAGAATAGGTGTAATATTGGGGGCATTTTGGGGACACTGGAGTTGTCCTGCATGACATTGCAGTGATGGATACAGGCCATTGTATATTTTGTCATAACCTACAAAATTGTATGGGACAGAGTGTAATCTATAATGTAAACTGTAGTCCATGGTTAGTAGTAATGCTTCAATATGTGTTCAGCAATTGTAACAAATGTACCATACTAATGAAGGATATTGTTAATGTGAGAAAGTGTGGGAGGGGGAGGGAGTGGGGCATATGGGAATCCCTTATATTTTTTTACATAACATTTATGTAATCTAAAGCTTCTTTAAAAATAAAAAAATTAATTTAAAAAAATCACTTGACTGTAGATGTGAGTGTCTATTTCTGAATCCTTGATTCAGTTCCATTGGTTAATGTGTCTCTCTTTATCCCAGTATCATGCTGTTTTTCCCCACTGTAGCTAAGTAATATGCTTTAAAGTCAGGAAGTGAGAGTCCCCCAACTTTGTTATTTTCTTAGATATTTTTGGCTATTTGGGGGCCCTTACCCTCCAACTAATTTGATAATTGGTTTTTCCATTTCTGCAAAAAAGTCTGTTGGGATTTTTATTGGGATTGCATTGAATCTGTAAATCAGTTTGGGCAGAATTGACACCTTTTTTTTTTTTTTTTTTTTTAATTTAATTTAATTTAATTTAATTTAATTTTTTATTTTTTAATTTTTAAACAATTTATAGAAGTATATCATTCATACATGAGCATACATAAACTATAAGTGTTCAGTAAACATCGTGATCTTACAAAACAAACATGCATAACATCTACAGGGTTCCCACACATCACCCCCTCACAAACATCCTGCATTGTTGTGAAACAGTTGTTAACAGATCATGAAAGAGCATCGTCAAAGTATTACTGCTAACTATAGTCCAAATCTTCCTTCCCATACATTTTTTTAAGTATTTATTTATTTACTTTTATCCATTTTTACCCCTCCGCGACCCCTGTTTTTGCTGTTTCTGTGTCCATTTGCTGGGCAACTCTCTGTGTCCGTTTCTTGCCCTCTCTTCTCATCCTTCTCCTCCTGTCTTCACTGGGATTCGATCCTTGGAACCTCCGATGTGGGAGAGAGGCGTTCTACCGCCTGCCGCCACCTTAGTTCCTGGTTTTTCAGTGCGTCTCATCTTGGCTCGCCCTGTATCACTCTCCTGTTATGTCATCATCTTGCTGCGTGGTTTGTGGGGCCTGGCGGCTCACCTGCAGATGGGCCCTGATGGCTCAGCCACTCGTGGGGCCTGGCGGCTCACCTGTGTGTGGGGCCTGGCGGCTCATCCACTCGTAGGCATGATGGCACACTCACACACGGGGCCTGGTGGTCCACGCGCTTCTATATTTTTCTTTTCTTAAATTTTTACCAGGAGGTCCTGGGGGTTGAACCCAGGTCCCTCCATATGGGAGATGGATGCCCAACCACCCAAGCCACATCCGCCCCCCCGCCACCACTATATCTCTTAAGGTTGAACAAAGATACCCAAAGTTACAGTCTTTTCCCATAGAGGTATGTCAAATCAGGCCTAGTTATCACCAGCATTCTAAAATCCAGACCTAGGGAGAAAAACTAGGTCTGGGGACACATGCATGGTTTCTAACACAGCAAATGTTTAGCCTACCCTGATTATCACAACATCAGGACAGCGAGAATATTCGCAGCAGAATTGACATCTTAACAATATTCAGCCTCCCAATCCATGAACACAGAATGTCCTTCTATTTATTTAAGTCTTCTTCAGTTTCTTTCAGCAACGTTTTGTAGTATTCTGAATACGGGACCTTTACATCCTTGGTTAAGTTTATTTCTAAATACTTGATTGTTTTAGTTGCTATTATAAATGGAATTTTTTCCAATTTCCTCCTCAGATTGCACATCAGTAAAGATATGCTACTGATTTTTGTGTATTAATCTTTTATCCCGCCACTTTGCTGAACTTGTCTATTAATTCTAGTAGCTTTGTTGTGAATTTTTCAGGATATAGGATCATATCAGCAAATAGTGAAAGTTTTACTTCTTCCTTTCCTATTTGGGTGCCTTTTATTTCTTTATCTAACCTAATTGCTCTAGTTAGGACCTCTAGCACAATATTGAATAGCAATGGTGACACTGAGCATCCTTGTCTTGTTCCTGATCTCAGCAGAAAGCTTTCAGTCTTTCACTATTGTGTGTAGTACTAGCTGCAGGTTTTTCATATATGTACTTTTACCATATTGAGAAAGCTTCCTTCTATTCCTATCTTTTGGAGTGTTTTTATCAAGAAAGGGTGCTGTAATTTGTCAAATGCCTTTTCTACATCAATTGAGAGGATGGGATTTTTCTTCTTCAATTTTTTAGTGTGGTTTATTACACTAATTGATTTTCTTGTGTTGAACCACCCTTGCATACCTGGTATAAAACCCACTTGATTATGGTGTATAATACTTTTAATGTGCGGGAAGCGGCTGTGGCTCAATCAGTGGGGCTCCCGTTTACCATATGGGGGGCCCTGGGTTCGGTTCCCGGGGCCTCCTGGTTGAGGGCAAGCCTGCCCGCACGGCGTGGTTGGCTGACCCAGCGAGCACAAGCAGCAAGGGGGGGATAAATGAGTAAATAAATAAAATCTTTAAAAAAACAAAACAAACAAAAAAAAAACTTTTAATGTGCTTTTGGATTAAGTTTGCAAGTATTTTATTGACGACTTTTGCATCTATATTCATTAGAAATATTAAGCTGTAATTTTCTCTCTTTTTTTGGTAGTATATCTGGTTTTGGTATTAGGGTGATGTTGGCTTCACGGACTGAGTTTAGTAGCATTCTCTCCTGTTCAGTTTTTTGTAAAAGCCTGAGTAAGATTAGTATTAGAATGTCTTTGAATGATTGGTAAAATTCACCTGTGAAGCCATCTGGTGCCAGGCTTTTCATCATTGGGAGATTTTTTTTTTTTTTTTTTTTAAGATTTATTTATTTATTTTATCCATTTTAAACGCCCCCTTCCCCATTTTTGTTATTTTGTGTCCATTCGCTGAGCAATTCTCTGTGTCTGTTTCCTGCCATCTCTTCTCATCCTCCTCCTCCAGTCTTCACAAGGATTGGATCCTGGAGACTTCCAAGGCAGGAGACAGTTACTCTGCTGCCTGCGCCACCTCGGCTCCTGGCTTCTGCAGCTTTCGGAGCATCTCGTCGTCTCTCCCCTGTTACGTCATCATCCTGCTGCATGGCTCCCGGGGCCCGACTGCTCAGCAGCACACAGAGCCTGGCAGCCCATGCGCCTTCTATATATATATTTTTATTTTACCGAGAGGTCCCGGGGATCGAACCCAGGTCCCTCCATATGGCAGATGGACGCCCAACCATTTGAGCCACATCCGCCCCCTCATTGGGAGATTTTTGATGACTATTTCAATCTCTTCACTTGTGATTGGTTTGTTGAGGTCTTCTATTACTTCTAGGGTCAGTGCAGGTGGTTGGTTTGTTTCTAGGAATTTGTCCATTTCGTCTATGTTGTCTAGTTTGTTGGCATACAGTTGTTCATAGTATCCTCTTATCTCTCTTATTTCTGCAGGGTCAGTGGTAATGTCCATCCTCTCATTTCTGATTTTATTTATTTGCATCTTTCCTCTTTTTTTCCTTGTCAGTCTAGCTAAGGGTTAGTTGATTTTGTTGATCTTGAAGAACCAACTTTTGGCTGATTCTCTCTATTGTTTTGTGTTCTCGATTTCATTTATTTCTGCTCTGATCTTTATTATTTCTTTCCTTTGGCTTGGTTTAGGATTAGTTTGCTATACTTTTTCTAGTTCCTCCAGGTGTGCAGGTAGATCTTCAATTTTAGCTCTTTCTTCTTTTTTAAATGTAAGCATTGAGGGCTATAAATTTCCCTGTGAGCACTGCCTTTGCAGTGTCCCATAGGTTTTGATATGTAGTGTTCTCATTTTCATTTGCCTAAGATATTTGCTGAATTCTCTTGCAATTCCTTCTTTGACCCACTGATATTTAAGAGTACGTTTTTAAATCTCCATATATTTATGAGTTTTTCTTTTTTCTATCCATTATTGATTTCATGCTTCATTCTGTTATGAACAGAGAAAGTGTTTTGTGTAATTTCAGTCTTTTTAAATTTATTGAGATTTGTCTTGTGATCCAACACATGGTCTGTCTTGGAGAAGGATCTATGAACACATGAAAAGAATGTATATCCTGCTGTTTTGGGGTGCAATGCTCTATAGATGTGTGTTAGATCTAGCTCATTTAGCATATTATTCAAGTTCTCTGTTTCTTAATTTAGTCTCTGTTCAGATGCTTGATCAAATACTGAGAGTGGTATATTGAAGTCTCCAACTATTATCGTAGAGACAACTATTTCTCCCTTTAGGTTTGCCAGCGTATGCCCCATGTATCTTGGGGCACTCAGGTTAGGTGCATAAATATTTATATAGTTATTTCTTCTTGGTGAATTGCCCCTTTTATTAACATATAGTGATCTTCTTCATCCCTTATTAACAGTTTTGCATTTGAAATCTATTTTGTCTGATATTAATATTGCTACTCCAGCTTTTTTTGGTTACTATTTGCATGGAATATCTTTTCCAACCTTTCACTTTTAACCTAGTTGTGTCCTTAAGTCTGATGTGGGTCTCTTGTAGACAACATACAGATGGCTCATATTTTTTTAACCCATTCTATCTGTCTATGTCTTTTGAATGCGGAGTTCAAGCCATTAACCTTCAATGTTATTACTACAAAGGCATTATTTACTTCATCCATTTTGTCCTTTGGCTCTCTGTTGTCATATCATTCTATTGTCTGTCTTCTTACCCTTTAGTGTACCCTTTCTAATCATCTTCATTTCTAAACTCCTCTCCAAATATTTCACCCTTGTTTTTTCCTTTCAGGCTGCAGCACCCCCTTTAGTATCTCTTGCAGATCTGGTCTTTTGGTAACACATTCAATCAGTTTTTGTTTGTCTATGAAGACTTTGAACTCCCCTTCATTTTTAAAAAAATTTATTGAAGTATATCAGTCATACATGAACATACATAAACAATAAATATATAGCAATAGTTGTGAACTTACAAAACAAACATACATAACATCATACAGGGCTCTCATTCCTCACCTGTACCATCAATACCTTGCATTCTTGTTAAACAATTTTAACTAACGATTAAAGAGCATGCTCAAAATATTACTACTAACCAAAGTATTTTCCCTCAGCCCACCTTATTATTATTATTGTATCATTTATACATGAACATACATAAACAATAAGTGTATAGTAAAAGTTGTGAACTTACAAAGCAAACATTCATAATATCATACAGGGGTCCCATACATCAACCCTCCACCAACACCTTGCATTGTTGTGAGACATTTGTTACAAATTCTGAAAGAATATTGTCAAAATCTTACTACTAATTATAGTGCTTATCTTACATTTGGTGTATTTTTCCCCCAACCTACCCTATTATTATTTTTAAAATATATTTTTATGACAGAAGTTGTAAACTTACAGAACAATCATGAGCATGTACAGAATTCCCAAATAACACCCCTCTATCAACACACCACACCATGGTGGAACATTTGTTATAGATTATGAGATAACGACATCCGATTATTCCCAGCTCCACAGCATACATTTGGCACACATTTTCCATACTCCCCCATTATCAACACAGTACATCTTTGGCATAGATGCAAGAATGTTACATTATTACTGTTAACCACAGTCCATAGGTCATTCCAGTTGTATTTTTCCCATGCTTCTCCACATTCCCACCACCCTGCAATACTGATGCACATCTGCTCTAGCTCACAAAGGACACTCTTGCATCTGTACCATCAACCACAATTCTCATCCACCTCTGGGTTTACTGTTCTATTCAGTGAAAAAAAAAAAAAAAGCTAGATTATTTTCTAGCTTTCTGTCAACTGGCATTTACACCCCTTGACTAACATTTTCAGCCACATGCCCATTCATAAACGAGCTGTTACTCACTATAATGTGTTACCATCAACTTTGTACATTTCCACACTTTTACAGTAAAGCTAATTAAAACTTCTACATACATTAAATATCAGTAGTCCATCTCAGTCCTTCTCTTATCTCCTTTAAGAATCCACCAAGGGGGCGGATGTGGCTCAAATGGCTGGGTGTCCGTCTCCCATATGGAGGGACCTGGGTTCGATCCCTGGGACCTCCCAGTAAGAAAAATAAATAAATAAATAAATTTAAAAATGAAAAAGAATCCACCACCTACCAGCAGGTCTTGAAAATATTTTCCTACATTTTCTTCTAGAGGTTTTTTTTTTTTTTTTTTACCAGGAGGTCCCCGGGATCGAACCCAGGTCCCTCCATATGGGAGATGGACGCCCAACCATTTGAGCCACATCTGTCCCCTTGAGTTAATTTTTGTATAAGGTGTGAGATAGGGGTCCTCTTTCCTTCTTTTGCTATGGATACCCAGTTCTCTCAGCACCATTTGTTGAATGGACTCTTCTGCCTGACTGGGTGGGTTTGACAGGCTAGTCAAAAATCACTTGATCATAGATGTGACGGTCTGTTTTTCAACCATAAATCCTGTTCTATTGATCTATGTGTCTGTCTTTATGCCAGTACCATGCTGTTTTTACCACTGTAGCTAGGTAATAAGACTTAAAGTCCATAAATGAGAGTCTTTCAACTTTACTTTTCCTTTTTAAGATGTTTCTAGCTATTCAGGACCCCTTACTCTTCCAAATAAATTTGATAATCATGTTTTCCATTTATTTTTAAAATGCTGGTGGAATTTTTATCGGGACTGCATTGAATCTCTACACCAATTTGAGTAGAATTGACATCTTAATGATATTTAGTCTTCCAATATGTGAGCATGGAATGTCCTTCCAATTATTTAGGTTTTTTTTAAAAGTTTCTTCGACCAATGATTTGTAGTTTTTGGAATATAAGTGCTTTACATCGTTGGTTAAGTTTATTCCTGAATATTTGGGTTTTATCCGTCATATTTTACTTTCACCACTCTTTTGATGCTTTCGGTTATTTTTATTGGTATAATCTTCATTTCTAGACTCTCTTCCAGGCCTCTCTCTCCTGTCTTTTCTTTTCAGGCTGTAGCATACACTTTAGTATTTCCTGCAAAGCAAATCTCTTGGTTACAAACTCGCTCAGTTTCTGTTTATCTGTGAATATTCTAAACTTGCCCTAATTTTGAAAGACAATCTTGCTGGATATAAGATTCTTGGCTGGAAGTTTCTCTCTTGCAGCATCTTAAATATATCATACCACTGTCTTCTTGTCTCCATGGTTTCTGGTGAGAAATCAGCACTTAATCTTATTAGGTATCTCTTATACATTATGCATTGCTTTTCTCTTGCTGCTCTCAGAATTCTCTCTTTGTCTTTGGCATTTGACATTCTGATTAGTATGTGTCTTGGAGTTGGTCTATGAGGATTTTTTCAGATGGGAGTACATCGTGCTTCTTGGACATGGATATCTATGTCCAACAGGGCTGGGAAATTTTCTACCATTATTTTTTCAAACATTCCTTCTGCTCCTTTTCTCGTCTCTTCTCCTTCTAGGACACCCATGACATGTATGTTTGCATGTCTCTTGCTGTCCTTTAGTTCCCCGAGACCTTGTTCAAGTTTTTCCAATCTTTTCTTCATCTGTTCTTTTGTGTGTTCACTTTCAGAGGCCATTTCTTCAAGTTCACAAATCCTTTCTTCTACCTTTTCAAATCTGCTATTATATGATTACACTGTATTTTTAATTTCATTTATTGCACCTTCCATTCCCATAAGAGCTGCTATTTTTCTATGCATGCTTTCAAATTCTTCCTTGTGCTCATCCAATGTCTTCTTTCTTTTTTTTTAAATTTCTTGGCACATGTTTTTAATAGTAATAGTTCATAATTGTCAGGATAAAAGCTTGTTTACAGTTTAATAACTATTGATTTTTTTTACGTTATTTTGTACATTTAATAATTGAAAACACAAACAATTAAAAACTAAAAAGTAAACAGAGATGAATAAATATATACATTTCTCAATTAAATGTAATGGATACATATAAACATTTTTTTAAAATTAAACAATATGCTACACAATATATTTGGTTCATAGTAACGCATTCAGACAGTATTTGTCCTTTTGTGTCTGGCTTACTTCACTCAACATAATGTCCTCCAGGTTCATCCATGTTGTCATATGCTTTATGACTTCATTTCTTCTTAAAGCTGCATAATATTCCATCGTGTGAATAGAACACAGTTTGTTTATCCATTTGCCTGTTGATGGACATCTGGGTTGTATCCAACTTTTGGCAATGGTGAATAATGTTGCTATGAACATCAGTGTACAGGTGTCTGTTCGTGTCACTGCTCTCAGTTCTTCTGGATATACACCCAGTGGTGGTATTGCAGGGTCACATGGCAACTCTATATTCAACTTCTTTAGGAACTGCCAAACAGTCCTCCATAGTGGCTGTACCATTCTGCATTCCCACCAACAGTGAAGAAGTGTTCCTGTCCCTCCACATCCTCTTCAACACTTGTAGTTCTCTGTCTTTTAAATAGTGGCTATTCTGATAGGTATGAAATGATATCTCATTGTAATTTTGATTTGCATTTCCCTAATCATGAGTGGTGCTGAGCATTTCTTGATGTGTTTTTTTTGTTATTTGTATTTCTTCTTCGGAGAAATGTCTATTCAAGTCTTTCACCCATTTTTTAACTAGGTCGTTTCATCTTTTTATTGTTGATTTGCAACATCTCTTTATATATCCTGGATATTAAATTCTTATCAGATATATGATTTCCAAATATTTTTTCCCATTGAGTTGGCTGAATTTTCACCCTTTTGACAAAGTCCTGTAAGGTGCAAAAGTGTTGAATTTTGAGGAGGTCCCATTTATCTATTTTTTCCTTTGTTGCAAGTGCTTTGGGTGTAAGGCCCAAGAAACCACCACCTACTACTAGGTCTTGAAGATGTTTCCCTACATTTTCTTCTAGTAGTTTTATGATCCTGGCTTTTATATTTAGATTTTTGATCCATTTTGAGTTGATTCTTATATAGGGGGCGAAATATGGTCCTCTTTCTTTCTTTTGGTTATAGATATCCTTTTCTCCCAACACCATTTGTTGAAGAGACTGTTTTTTCCCATTAACGTGGGCTTGGTAGGTTTGTCAAAAACTAGTTGACTGTATAGATGAGGGTTTATTTCTGGGTTCTCAATTCTATTCCACTGATCGATGTGTCTATCTTTATGCCAGTACCATGCTGTTTTGACCACTGTAGCTTTGTAATATGTTTCAAGGTCAGGCAGTGAAATTCCTCCCACGTTGCTCTTCTTTTTTAGAATGCTTTTGGCTATTCGGGTGCACTTACCCTTCCAGATGAATTTTGTAATTGCCTTCTCTAATTCTGCAAAGTAAGCTGTTGGGATTTTGATTGGTATTGAATCGAATCTATAAATCAGTTTGGGTAAGATTGACATCTTCATGATAGTTATTCTTCCAATCCATGAACATGGAATGTCTTTCCATTTATTTAGGTCTTTTTAAATTTCTTTTCGTATTGTTTTGTAGTTTTCTGCATATAGGTCCTGTACTTCTTTGGTTAAATTAACTCCTAGGTATTTGAGTCTTTTTGTTGCTATTGAAAATGGAATTTTTCCCGATTTCTTCCTCAGGTTGTTCTGCACTAGTGTACAAAAACATTACTGATTTTTGCGTGTTGATCTTATATCCTGCCACTTTGCTGAACTCATTTATTAGTTCAAGTAGCTTTGTTGTGGATACTTCAGGATTTTCTAAGTACAGGATCATGTCATTCGCAAACAGTGAGAGTTTTACTTCCTCTTTTCCCATATGGACGTGTTTAATTTTTTTTTCTTGTCTAATTGCCCTAGCTAGAACTTCTAGTACAATGTTGAATAACAGTGGTGACAGTTGGCATCCTTGTCTTGTTCCCAATCTTAGGGGGAAAGCTTTCAACCTTTCCCCATTGAGTATGATGTTGGCTGTGGGTTTTTCATATATGCCTTTTACCATATTGAGGAATTTTCCTTTTATTCCTATCTTTTAAAGTGTTTTTATCAAAAAAGGATGCTGAATTTTGTTGAAAGCCTTTTCTGCATCTATTGAGATGATCATGTGGTTTTTTTCCTTCAATTTGTTAATGTGGTGTATTACATTGATTGATTTTCTTACGTTGAACCAGCCTTGCATACCAGGAACAAATCCCACTTGGTCGTGATGTATAAGTCTTTTGATATGCTGTTGGATTCGATTTGCAAGTATTTTGTTGAGAATTTTTGCATCTATGTTTATTGGAGAGATTGATCTGTAATTTTCTTTTCTTGTGGAATCTTTATCTGGCTTTGGTATTAGGGTGATGTTGGCTTCATAAAATGTGTTGGGTAATTTTCCCTCCTCTTAGTTTTTTGGAAGAGTTTAAACATAATTGGTGTTAATTCTTTTAGAAATGCTTTGTAGAATTCACCTGTGAAGCCATCTGGTCCTGGACTTTTCTTTGCTGGGAGATTTTTGATGACGGATTCAATCTCCTTAATTGTGATTTGTTTGTTAAGTTCTTGTATTTCTTGTTGTGTCAGTGTAGGTTGGTTATGAGTTTCTAGAAATTTGTCCATTTCATCCAGGTTGTCTAGTTTGTTGGCATATAGTTTCTCATAATATCCTCTTATGATTCTTTTAATTTCTGAAGGGTCATTTGTAACTTCCCCCCTTTCATTTCTGGTTGTATTTATTTGCATCTTCTCTCTTTTTTTTTCTTTGTTAGACTAGCGAGGGGTTTGTCAATTTTATTGGTCTTCTCAAAGAACCAGCTTTTGGGTTTGTTGATTTTCTCTATTGTTTTTCTGTTCTCGTTTCATTTATTTCTGCTCTAATCTTTATTATTTCTTTCCTTCTGCTTGCTTTGGGATTGGTTTGCTGTTCTTTTTCTAGTTTCTCTAGGTGTTCAGGTAAATCTTGAAGTTTAGCTCCTTCTTGTTTTTTAATATAGGCATTTAGGGCTATAAATTTCCCTCTCAAGACTGCCTTCGCTGTATCCCATAAGTTTTGACACGATGTATTCTCATTTTCATTTGTCTCAATATATTTACTGATTTCACTTGCAATTTCTTCTTTGACCCACCGAATATTTAGGAGTGTGTTGTTCAGTCTCCACACATTTGCAAATTTACTTTTTTCCTGTCTGTTATTGATCTCTAGTTTCATTCCATTATGATCTGAGAAGGTGCTTTGTATATTTCAATCTTATTATATTTATTGAGAGCTTCATTGTGACCTAACATGTGGTCTATCCTGGAGAAAGATCCTTGGGCACTTGAGAAAAATGTATAACCTGCTGAGTTTGGATGCAGTGTTCTGTATATGTCTGTTAGGTCTAACTTGTTTATCATATTGTTCAAGTTCTCTGTTTTCTTGTTGATCTTCTTTCTAGTTGTTCTATCTAATGATGTGAGAGGGGTGTTGAATTCTCCGATGATTATTGTAGAAATGTCTATTTCTCCCTTCAGTTTTTTTTTTTTTTTTTTTTTTTTTTAGGTACCAAGGCCAGGGATTGAACCCGGGACCTCATGTCTCGGAACCGGTGCTCAACCACTAAGCCATATCAGCTCCCTCTCCCTTCAGTTTTACAAATTTGTCTCATATATTTTGGGGCACCCTGGTTAGGTGCGTAGATATTTATGACTGTTACATCTTTCTGGTGGATCGTCCCTTTCATTAATATATAATGGTCTTCTGTTTCTCTTATAACTTTTTTGCACTTAAAGTCTGTTTTGTCTGATATTAGTATAGCTACCCCTGCTCTTTTCTGGTCACTATTCGCATGGAGTTCTTTTTCCAACCTTTCACTTTCAGCCAGTTTGTATCCCTGGGTTTAAGGTGAGTTTCTTGTAAGCAGCATATGGATGGCTCATGTTTTTTTAGCCATTCTATCAGGCTGTATCTTTTGATTGGGGAGTTTAATCCATTCACATTCAATGATATTACTGTAAATGCACTATTTACTTCTTCCATTTTATTCTTTGCTTTTCATATTTCATCTTGTTTTTGTATCTCCTTTTACTCTTTTGGTTATCCTTTCTGCTATTCTTTGTTCTATACTCTCCTCTAAGCCTCTCTCTCCTGTCTTTTTCTTTCAGGTTCTAAGGCTTCCTTTAATATTTCCTGCAAAGGTGGATTCTTTTTTGCAAATTCTCTTACTTTCTGTTTGTTTGTGAATATTTTATACTCACCTTCATATTTGAAGGACAGTTTTGCTGAATAAAGAATTCTCGGCTGGCAGTTTTTCTCTTTCAGTTTCCTAAATGTATCATACCACTGTCTTCTTGCCTCCATGATTTCTGAAGAGAAATCTGCACTAAGTCTTACTGTATGTCCTTGTATGTGATAGTTTGCTTCTCTCTTGCTGCTCTGAGAATTTTCTCTTTATCTCTGACATTTGATCTTCTGAGTAGTATGTGTCTTGGCATAGGTCTATTTGGATTTATTCTCATTCGGGTATGGTGTGCTTCTTGGACATGTAAGTTCATTTCTTTCATGAAAGTTAGGAAATTTTCAGCTATTATTTCCTCAAATACTCTTTCTGCCCCCTTTCCCCTTCTTTTCCCCTTCTGGAACTCCCATGACATGCATGTTGTTGCATTTTGTGTTGTCATTCAACCCTCTGAGCCCCTGCTCAATTTTTTCAATTCTTTTCTCTCTTCAATTTTAGCTGCTCTGTCTTCGGTATCACTTATTCTTTCTTCTATCATTTTGAGTCTGCTGTTCTATGCCTCAAATGTGTTTTTGACCTCACCTATTGTGTCTTTCATTCCCATGAACTCTGTTACTTTTCTATTCAGGATTTCAAACTCTTCCTTGCGTTCACTCAGTGTCTTCTTGATGTCATTTATCTCTTCTACTATATTGTCTTTCAACTCATTAATTTGATTTTGGAAATTTGTGCTCATCTCGCTGATTAGTTCTCTTAAATTCTGCATCTCGTCTGGGACTTTGATGTATTCCTTTTCTTGGGCGATTTCTTCTATTTTCTTAGTATGGCTCGTAATTTTTTGCTGGTGTTTAAGCATCTGGTTAGGATGTAGTTTCTCAGATGCTCAATCTCTTTCTCTTTTATAGGGATTTAGTGGCAGGAGGCTATGAGTTACCACAGCTCTTTGATTTTTGGCTCGACCTGGATTGTTAGGATTGTCCTGCTGGTTGCTCAAAACTGCACCCTGGACCCAGTAATTGGTTGTAGAGTCGCTTTCTAGGGCCTTGGGCAGGGAGGGTATAGAGGCCAGGAAAAGAGTCTCCTACTTATTTCTTAATTTTCTTATGTGCACTTCCCTGGTCTGCCAGGAGATGTCGCTCTCTGGCAGCTCTCAATTCAATGCCTGGTGGGAATGTATTTGTTGTGACACAGTCCAGATCAATGTGATAGAGCTTCCTGTCTGGAGGATAAGAGCCTTGTATTTCAAACTTTCTGAGACAGTTCTCCAGTCTTCTCTGGCAGCCCCTTCCCTTTTCCCAGCTAGGAAATATTTCCACTCCCCTCTGAGTCTTCAACAATCAGTACCTGTTAGTAGAGGAGGAGATTGGGAGGTTTGTATATTTTTAGCCCTTGCTGGCTCCAAGGCAAACAATGGCACAGCTCCACCCTGCCTGGAAGGGCTCTTGGGACAAGGGAGACCAAATTTGTGAGTTAAAAGCTGATTCAGCCTTAGGCTTTGTCCCTCCTTCTTTTCCTGTGGAGTCCTCAACAATTAGTTCAGGCTAGAAGACAGAAGATAGGGAGATTGCGAGGGTTGGATTTCTCCAGTCCTTCGATGGCACCCAGAGCAAACCACTGTATGGTCTCACCTGGCTGGAAGGGCTTGTGGGGCACAGCAGACCAAATTTGTGGGTCAGAAGGTGAGTCAGCCTTAGGCTGGGTCCTTCTCTCTCCCCTTTCATGGGGTGGTAGATCCCTGGAGCCCCCTTTGTCTGTAGTTGCAGGCCCAGAGGTCCGAGAATTCTAAAGAGTCTTTAGTGTGGGGGAGGGTGCCAGCAGCAGCAGCCACCGCTGGTTCCAACTCATGGTTCTGTCATTGCGATTTCCCTCTTTTGTCCCTCTCTCCTCTGAGTGGTGTGCAGCCTTCACCTGCTGTCCTAAACCCTAGAAGATAATTTTCAGGGCTGTTTCAGCCTGTCCTCTAGCTATTTTTCTAGAGAAGAGATTCCCGTGTCTTACTAGACTGCCATCTTCCTGGAAGTCTGCCTCAAATATTCTTTCTGCCCCTTTTCCATTCTTGTCTCCTTCTGGGACACCAATAATGTGAATGCTTGTGCGTTTTGCATTGTCATTCAATTCCTTGATACTCTGCTTCATTTTTTCCATTATCTTCTCTTTCTGTTCTCCTGTCTTTTACAGCTCAGATGTTCTGTCTTTGAAATCACTAATTTTGTCTTCAAGCAATTCATATCTGCTCTTATGTGCCTCTAATGTATTTTTAATGTCATCCACCGTGTCTTTCATTCCTGTAAGTTCTGTTACTTTTCTTTGCAGACTTTCAAATTGTTCTTTATGCTCATCCAGTATCTTCTTGATATCCTCTATTTCTTTAGTCATATTTTCTATAAATTCTTTGAAGCAATTTAGGAGAATTGTGTGATTATCACTGATTAATTATCTTAAATCCTGTATCTCTTCAGGATATTTGATTAGTTTCTTTGGCTGGGCCATCTCTTCCTGTTTCCTACTATGGCTTGCAAGTTTTTGCTGATGTCTAGGCATCTGAATATGTTGGTGAATTCACTCTGATGGCCACTTTCCCTTTCTTGCCTTTTGTTTTTATTCACAGTTCTTCAATATTTGGTTCAACTTATTCTAAGTCTTTATAATTGTCCAGCTTAAGTTATCAAAATCGGGCCAAGGACTCTCTAATGGGGTGCAGATTTTCTCCCAGAGATTAGGATACAGAGAGTACCATAAACAGTTTTTGTCCATGCAATTTCCAGACCAGCCAGCAGATGACTCTCATCCACACACCTTTCCATGGAGGTCTTTCAGTTTCAGCTTTCTTGTATTCCTGTGTTGAATCTCCAGAGCAGAGATTCAAAGCAGGCTCTGCTAGCCGAATTCACTGAAGCAAAGTCCCCCAACTCCCCTTCCCTTTTCCCTTGAAACTGCTGAAAGGGAGGATGATGTTTGTCCCCCTCTCAGTCAGCTGCAGTGAGCCAGGGGTTTTACCCTAGCTTAGTATCTTGGGGGTGGGGGAGGGGAGCCCTTCCCAGGTGCCGTAGGGGCTTGGTAAACCATGTTTGTTGTTTTGGCTTTTCTCCCTGTCCCTCATCCTCCTGGGAGTTGTGCAGCACTGTCATAGCCTGCTGATCCCCAAAGCAGGTCCCTAGGACAGCTTTTAGCTCTTTCTCTGTTGTTTTTGTGAGAGCATTGAGCTCTGCCTGTTAGTCTGACACCATCTTCCCACAATCCTCCCCCATGATTTTTTAAAAATATTTATTTATTTATCCGCCCTCCCCACCCCCCGTTGCTATCTGCTCTCTGTGTGTTCTTCTCTGCTTGTCTTCTCTTTAGACCTGGGACTTTCTGGAAGGGGAGAGAGGCACTTAATCTCTTGCGCCCCATCAGCTCCCTGGTCTGCTGCATCTCTTATTGTCTTTCCTCTATGTCTCTTTTTGTTCTGTCATCTTGCTGTGCCAGCTCTCCGCTTGGGACAGCTTGCCACGCGGGCTAGCTTGCCTTTCACCAGGAGGCCCCAGGGATTGAACACTGGACCTCCTATATGGTAGATGGGAATCCAATCGCTTGAGCCACATCCATTTCCCCCCATGGTTTTTTTTCCCTTTTAAAAATTGAAAGTAATTTCATAGAACATAAAAAATTAACCATTTTAAGGTGTACAATTCAGTGGCATTTAGTACATTCACAACCAGCACCTGTACCTAGTACCAAAATATTTTTATCACCCCAAAAGGAAAACCTGTATCCATTAAATAGTTATTCCTCATTCCCCTTTCCCACCAGCCTCTGGAAACCGCTACTCTATTTTCTGCCTCTATGAATTTGCCTTTTCTAAGTATCTCATATAAGTGGAATCATACAATATTTGACTCTCTGTGTATGGCTTCTGTGGCAATTTGACATTATTGATGAATTCCAAAAAGAAATACTGATTATGTTTGTAAACTGATCTGTTCCTCTGGGTTAGTGATACCCTTAGATTGTATTGAATTCAGAGGTTTCACTTTTACTTGATTAAATTACGACAAGGGCTTTGATTGGCCCACATCATTAGGACATCGAGTCCCTGCCCCCTTGGTGGGAGGGGACTCACAGAGAAAACTATACATCAGAGGAGCAAGTGCTAGTCTTTGGATGCTGGAGCCCTGGGAAGTAAACACATAGGAGAAGAACACAGAGGAATAGAGATGGCTCCGTGGACAGGGCAGAAGCCCCGGGAAGAGAGAGCGCCTGATAGTCTACAGCTGTCCTTGTGGAAAGAACAGAGCAGCTGAGCCCGGGGAGAAACAAGCCCAGGGAGAGAGACTAGACTTATCCCAGCCTACAGCTGACATTGGAAGAAGCTGATACCATGGAGCCTTAAGAGGAAGAAGAAGGCTGGACCCTCACAGATGTTGGCAGCTATCTTGCACCAACAAATGGCAAAAGACTTTGGTGATGGAAATAACTTATACTTTATGGCCTGGTAACTATAAGCTTCTACCCCAAATAAATACCCTTTTATAAAAGCCAACAGATATCTGGTATTTTGCATCAGCACCCCTTTGGCCGACTAATACAGCTTCTTTCATTTAGCATAATGTTTTTGAGGTTGTAGCATGTGTCAGAACTTCATTCCTATTTATGGCTGAATAATATTCCATTGTATGTATATACAACATTTTGTTTATCCATTCATTTGTAAATAGACACTTGGGGTGCTTCCACCTTTTGGCTATTGTGAATAATGCTGCTATGAACATTGGTGTACAAATATTTCACCTGTTTTCAATTCTTTTAGGTATATACCTCAGAGTATGTTTAACTTTCTGAGTAACTTCCAAACCGTTTCTACTGTGGTTGTACCATATTTTATTCCTACCAGCAATACACAAGGATTCTAATTTCTCTCCATCCTCACCAACACCTGTGATTTTCCACTTTTAAAATAATAGTCATTCTAGTGAATGTAATGTGATATCTAATTGTGGTTTTGATTTGCATTTCCCTAATGATTAATGCTGTTGAATATTTTTTCATGTGCTTGTTGGCCATTTATATATCTTCTTTGGGGGAAATGTCTATTCAAGTCTTTTGCCCATTTTTAAATTAGGTTGTCTTTTTAAATATATTTTGGAAATTAAACCCTGTCAGATAGATGATTTCCAAATATTTTCTCCTATTCCATGCCTTGTCCAGGGCTGCCTTCTCCTGCATTACACCTACACCAACTTCAAATGACTTAACCATTAGGCCTCTAAGTTACATCAGACCAGCCTCTGAGGACAGCCAAAGGCTTACCTGGGCTGATAAGCCAATGAGGAGCAGCCACTTCTGATACTTGTCAGTCCGGTAGTGGATGACCTGGCACCCTGCCAGGCTGGTGTGTCTCTCAAATATCTTCACAGGCTGGTAGTCACCTTCCATGCTCCAGTGGTAGACTGTGGTCTCAGTCACCAGGGCAATGGTGTCCACAGAGATCCACTTCCAGAAAATCAACTCTTCTGTCATAGTATGAGCCTTCATTTTACTCTTCATCTCAATATTAAAGATTTGAAGGGTCTTCCCAGCTAGAGAAATATAAATTAAAAACCTGAAAGACAAATTTTTACCCTCTTCATTCTGAATCTTTTTAATATTACTTTAAGTTATACTACGTAAAGCTACACTGATTGAGAGGGAAAAAGCTGAGTAACAATTAGCCATACTTGGATGTCTAAATATCTAGAAAAACTGACTATGCATTACGCTTTTCTTCAGAAGAATGGAAAAGTGTATGAATACTTATATAACACATGAATAACATTCAGAAGTTAGTTACATTGAAGCAACTATCAAGAGACTGTTTTAAATTTTAATTAATTTAAATGTAAACAGCTATATGTGGCTAGTTCTAATATGGCAACGTAGTTTTAAGAAGGCTTTGGCCTTCATCCTCTGGCAAGAGACCAGACTGATTCCACCTTTGATAAGGAGCTGAGTTCTGATCTTGGTATCTATGAAAAACTTAAGAGTTAATATGAGCTTTGCGCAGTGGCAGTAACATAGCCAATGAGGTTTATCCAAGGCACGATTATTGCTAATTGAAAACTTTTCCCAATACCCCGCCATGACAATGTGGCAATTTTTGACAGTCTCTATGGAGATTGGAAAAAAAAAAAAAAAGAGTTAATATGAAATATTGAAATATTGCTTCCCCCTAAGATCAGGAACAAGGCAAGGATTATTTCTCTGATCACTTTTATTTGTTTCCAATGCAACAAAGCAAGGAAAGTAAAAGGTGTAAAAATCATAAAAGGAGAAGTAAAATTATCTTTATTCACAAAAACCGAAATTTTTACAAAGAAAATCCTAAGGAATCTACAAAAGAACAGTGTTTTCAACAGATGGTGCAGGAAAAATTAGAAACCTATGTGAGGAAAAAAATGGCATGCACTTATCTCATGCCATTGATAAAAATTTACATGAAAGAGATCATAAACCTAAACATAAAGCTCAAACTATAAAATACTTAGAAAAAAATCTAGGACATGGGAAGCAGCTGTGGCTCAATCAGTGGGGCTCCCGTTTACCATATGGGAGGCCCCGGGTTCGGTTCCCGGGGCCTCCTGGTGGGGGCGGGCCTGCCCGCACGGCGTGGTTGGCTGGCCCAGTGAGCACAAGCAGCAAGGGGGGGGGGGATAAATGAATAAATAAATAAATAAAATCTTTAAAAATATATATATATATATATTCAGGAGTAAATTTAAAAGATATGCAGTGAGTGGATGTGGCTCAAGCTGTTGAGCGCCTGCTTCCCACATGGGAGGTCCTGGGTTTGGTTCCCGACACCTCCTAAAAAGAAAGAAACAACAAGCAAATGAAAAAAAAACAACTCAGGGGATCTGATGTGGCTCAGTGATTGAGTGCTGGCTTCCCACATAAGAGGTCCCAGGTTCAATCCCTGGCCTTGGTATCTCAAAAAAATAAAAAATAAAAAAAAAAGATATGCAAGAAACTACACTGAAAATTACAAAATATTGCTAAGAAAAATTAAAGAGATAAATGAAAGGGTGTGCAGCATATTCATGAACTGAAAGGCTCAATAAGATATCAAACAAATCCATAGATTCAATGCAATCTTGATCATAATCCCAGCAGTCGTCTACATAACTGTTGACATAGTGATTCTAAAAATTTTACAAGGAAACTGAAAAGGACTTAATAAAATCTCAAAGGATGTGCTGGCTGCTCATCATTGTCCACAAGAATACTGTCCAAAATGGTAGCCACAAGTTGTATGTGCCTATTTAAGTTTTACTTTAAATTAATTAAACTTAATTCAGTTTGTCATTTGTACAAGCCATTTTTCATGTATTAGATAGCTACAGGTGGCTAGTGTATTAGACAGTGTAAATATGAGACATTTCTAAGAACACAATAAAATCTGTTGGACAGTGCTAATCCATACACTTAGAAATTTGAGACTGCACAAGTTGGGCTAGTTATATTACTTATTAAGGCAGAAGATGTCCTAAAGTGCAAAGGGAATTAAAATAGCCACCGTGGTAGACCGTACTACAACAATAGACATGTTCTTAATCTTAACACACATTGCTGTGGGTATGAACCCTTTGCAAATAGGACCTTTTGAAGATGCTATTTTTAGTTTAAATGTGGCCAAATTAATCTTAAAAAATGGAAGCCAGAATTAAGAGAAGGCCACACAGGAGCCAGAAGCTGAAGTCAGTGGAAACAGGAAAAGCAGACACAAGGAGCGAGAGATTGCCACATGATGGGAGGCAAGTTGAGGAATCCCCAGCACCACAAGGCTAAAAGTATTTCCTTGCTGACAGTTTGATTTTGGACTTCCGGCCTCTGAAACTGTGAGCCAATAAATTCCTGTTATTACGCCAACTCACTGTGTGGTATTTGTCATAGCAGCCGGGAAACTGAGACAGTCACTAAGGACAGTGGGAAGATGGCGAAGCAGGAAGCTCCAGGAATTGATCCCTCCACCCACCAAAGTTCCTGTTGAAGTGGTAAATACTTTAGAATCAAATATTTTAGAATGCCTGAGTCTAGTGGAAAACTTACAGCCTCCAGGGAAGAGGTGGATGGAGAGGGTGGTAAACTTTGGTAGATACTGGTGAACTTCACCTTCATACAGCTACCATCTGCCAATCCCAATTGCACGGTAAGCAGCTATGGTGACCACAGCATGTGTTCTTGGTGTAACTTATTGGTGCTAGGGTGGGCAATAGGACCTTGTCCTCCAAAAACTGGGGTGGTGGGGTGGGGGCAGAGGAAGATGTAGTCAGATTGCTGATGGCTTTGATGGCTTGGGGACCAACACAGAGGATAGTCATTGTTTCAACCTCCACAGGGATAGTGGCAGAGGAATCCTAAAGACAGTATCTTTTTCTTTCTTTCCTTTCCCTGTTTGGGGGGAAAAACAATATGGAAAAGTTACAAATTGATGGCTCCAGCCCTTAGCAAAAAAAAAAAATGACCAAGCAATCCAGAGGAGTGGGAGAATTAGATTGCCAGGGCTATTGTAACATAATAATCAGAATATCCACTTTGCAGCAAAAATTTACAAAAAGCACAAAGAACTAGGAAAGTATCGTCCATTCATAGGTAAAAAAGAATTTACCAGAAACTATCCCTGAGGAAGCTCATACGTTGGAACTATTAGTCAAAGACTTTAAATCAACTGTCTTAAATCTGTTCAATGAGCTAAAGGAATCCGTATACAAAAAACTAAAGGAGTCAGAAGCTGCAAGACGGCATCGGTTTAACTGGGCATTCACCATCTCTCTTGCAAAAAATGGCTGAGAGGGGGCGAGATCCTGCCCGAGAGAGCTGTTTTGGGAAACCACAGAGCGGGGGGCTTCAGGGCATCGATCTGGAGGGAGCTGGACGAAGAGATAAATTGCTCAAGGTAAAACCATGAGTTTCTGGTCCCTGCGGCTGGAAACTGCAGACAGCTAAGCCCCACCCTCAAGGCAAAAAGCCGCTATGAGCCCTGACTCTTGTCGCCAGCCACCCAGTGGGGGCAAGAGTCCTCTGAGAATGGGAGGGTTTTGGCAAAGGGTAGAGATGGGTTTCCTTTCTGTGGATTTGGTTGCCTGGACCCCCTGTGAGCTTTGGGGAGCATACTAACTGGCTCAAGTTGGCACCAGGAAGAGGGGAGAGGCAAATCTGCTGAGGCAGCCTGATTTACCTAACCACCCTGGAATAGAGAAACTTGCCCTAGGAGAGGGCGGAGTCAGGCAATTGATTAGTCCCATGCTGAAAACTATCAAAATTTCAACTCCCCTAAGGGAAGTGGGCAGTAGGAAGTGCTTAATAAGCGTCCAAGAGCCTATTTAGGGTTCCCTGGATGGTCTGGAAGAGGGTTGAGAGTCATTTTTCTGTGGTGACTTCACTTGCCAGGGTCCAATTTGAATTTCAAAAGGGAACTCAACCTGACCAGGAGAGGTGAGGGGGAATCCAAACACACAGAGTATTGTATCCTGCTGCCCTGGGAGAGAAACCAACAGGAATAGAAAGGGAGCAGGGGCAGACTCCTAAGCAGCAGGAATTTACAGCAACTGCACTCAAACCTGCTTGAGGGAAAGTGACTGAATAGCTGTCTAAAGAGCTAACTGACCCAACAAGAAATTTTAGCTCAGTGGAGGAGTTTCTACCTTGAATATATTAGGTCCCTAGTTCGATTCCCTGTTCCTCTTAGAGTATTGATCCACCAAGATACCAAAAATTCAGCTGATACTTTAGGACAGGGAAAACATAGACATTACTTTTGTATTAGCTTCTCTTGAGTCTCTTATTCTTCCTAAAAAAAGGTTACTTTTTTTTGGAAAATAATTGTTCTTTATTTTCAGTGCATTCTTTTTTTTACATTTCTCAAATGCAATGGATACATATAATTAAAAAAAAAAAAAACGATAATGTTACACAAAATATTTGGTTCATAGTAACGCATTCATACAGTATTTGTCCTTTTGTGTCTGGTTTGTTTCACTCAACATAATGTCCTCCAGGTTCATCCATGTTGCCATATGCTTTATGACTTCATTTCTTACAGCTGCATAATATTCCATCGTGTGACTAGACCACAGTTTGTTTATCCATTCATCTGTTGATGGACACCTGAGTTGTTTCCAACTTTTGGCAATGGTGAATAATGTGGATATGAACATCAGTGTGCAGGTGTCTGTTCGTGTCACTGCTCTCAGTTCTTCTGGGTATATACCCAGTAATGGTATTGCAGGGTCACGTGGCAACTCTATATTCAACTTCTTTAGGAACTGCCAAACAGTCCTCCACAGTGATTGTACCATTCTGCATTCCCACCAACAGTGAAGAAGTGTTCCTATCTCTCCACATCCTCTCCAACACTTGTAGTTTTCTGTCTTTTTATAGTGGCCATTCTGATAGGTGTAAAATGATATCTCATTGTAGTTTTGATTTGCATTTCCCTAATCATGAGTGATGTTGAGCATTTCTTCATGTGTTTTTTTGCCATTTGTATTTCTTCTTCGGAGAAATGTCTATTCAAGTCTTTGGCCCATTTTTTAATTGGGTCATTTGTCTTTTTATTGTTGAGCTGTAACATCTCTTTATGTATCCGGGATATTAAACCCTTATCAGATATGTGATTTCCAAATATTTTTTCCCATTGAGTTGGCTGCTTTTTCACCCTTCTGACAAAGTCCTGTGAGGTGCAAAATTGTTGAATTTTGAGGAGGTCCCATTTATCTATTTTTTCTTTTGTTGCACAAAATTTGGCTGTAAGGTCCAAGAAACCACCACCTACTACAAGGTCTTGAAGATGTTTCCCTATATTTTCTTCTAGTAGTTTTATGGTCCTGGCATTTATATTTAGATCTTTGATCCATTTTGAGTTGATTCTTGTATAGGGGTGAGATAGGGGTCCTCCTTCATTCTTTTGGTTATAGATATCCAGTTCTCCCAACACCATTTGTTGAAGAGACTGTTTTTTCCCATTAGCTTGGGCTTGGCAGGTTTGTCAAAAACCAGTTGACTGTATAGGTGAGGGTTTATTTCTGGATTCTCAATTCTATTCCACTGATCGATATGTCTATCTTTATGCCAGCACCATGCTGTTTTGACCACTGTAGCTTTGTAATATGTTTCAATGTCAGGCAGTGAAATTCCTCCCAAATTATTCTTCTTTTTTAGAATGCTTTTGGCTGTTCGGGCTTTTTTAGAATGCTTTTGGCTACCCTTCCAGATGAATTTGGTAATTGCCTTCTCTAATTCTGTAAAGTAAGCTGTTGGGATTTTGATTGGTATTGCATTGAATCTATAAATCAGTTTGGGTAAGATTGACATCTTCACGATATTTATTCTTCCAATCCATGAACACGGAATGTCTTTCCATTTCTTTAGGTCTTTTTAAATTTCTTTTATCATTGTTTTGTAGTTTTCTGCATATAGGTCCTGTACTTCTTTGGTTAAATTACCTCCTAGGTATTTGAGTCTTTTTGTTGCTATTGAAAATGGAATTTTCCTCCTGATTTCCTCCTCAGATTGTTCAGTACTAGTGTACAAAAACATTACTAATTTTTGCGTGTTGATCTTGTATCCTGCCACTTTCCTGAACTCACTTATTAGTTCAAGTAGCTTTGTCGTGGATACTTCAGGATTTTCTAGATACAGGATCATGTCATCAGCAAACAGTGAGAGTTTTACTTCCTCTTTTCCTACTTGGATACCTTTAATTTTTTTGTCTTGTTAATTGCCCTAGCTAGACCTTCGAGTACAATGTTTAATAACAATGGTGACAGTGGGCATCCTTGTCTTGTTCTCAATCTTAGGGGGAAAGCTTTCAACCTTTCCCCATTGAGTAGGATGTTGGCCATGGGTTTTTTATATATGCCTTTTATCATATTGAGGGATTTTCCTTTTATTCCTATCTTTTGAAGTTTTTTATCAAAAAAGGATACTGGATTTTGTCAAATGCCTTTTCTGCATCTATTGAAATGATCATGTGGTTTTTTTTCCTTCAATTTGTTAATGTGGTGTATTACATTGATTGATTTTCTTATGTCGAACCAGCCTTGCATACCACGAATAAATCCTACTTGGTCGTGATGTATAAGTCTTTTGATATGCTGTTGGATTCGATTTGCAAGTATTTTGTTGAGAATTTTTGCATCTATGTTCATTAGAGAGATTGGTCTATAATTTTCTTTTCTTGTGGAATCTTTATCTGGCTTTGGTATTAGGGTGATGTTGGCTTCATAAAATGTGTTGGGTAATTTTCTCTCCTCTTCAATTTTTAGGAAGAGTTTAAACAGGATTGGTGTTAATTCTTTTTGTTGTTTTGTTTTGTTTTGTTTTTTTGTTTTTAAAGATTTTATTTATTCATTTATCCCCCCCTTGCTGCTTGTGCTCGCTCGGTCAGCTAACCACGCCGTGCGGGCGGGCTTGCCTTCACCAGGAGGCCCGGGGAACCGAACCCGGGGCCTCCCATATGGTAAACAGGAGCCATACTGATTGAGCCACAGCCGCTTCCCAATTCTTTTTGAAATGCTTGGTAGAATTTACCTGTGAAGCCATCTGGTCCTGGACTTTTCTTTGCTGGGAGATTTTTGATGACAGATTCAATCTCCTTAATTGTGATTGGTTTGTTAAGTTCTTGTATTTCTTGTAGCGTCAGTGTAGGTTGGTTGTGAGTTTCTAGAAATTTGTCCATTTCATCTAGGTTGTCTAGTTTGTTGGCATATAGTTTCTCATTATATCTTCCTATGATTCTTCTTATTTCTGTGAGGTCATTTGTAATTTCCCACCTTTCATTTCTGATTGTATTTATTTGCATCTTCACTCTTTTTTTCTATGTTAGCCTAGTGAGGGGTTTGTCAATTTTATTGATCTTCTCAAAGAACCAGCTTTTGGTTTTGTTGATTTTCTCTATTGTTTTTCTGTTCTCGTTTTCATTTATTTCTGCTCTAATCTTTATTATTTCTTTCCTTCTGCTTGCTTTGGGATTAGTTTGCTGTTCTTTTTCTAGTATCTCTAGTTGTTCAGGTAAATCTTGGAGTTTAGCGCCTTCTTGTTTTTTAATACAGGTATTTAGGGCTATAAATTTCCCTCTCAAGACTGCCTTCACTGTATCTCATAAGTTTTGATACGTTGTGTTCTCATTTTCATTTGTCTCAATATATTTACTGATTTCACTTGCAATTTCTTCTTTGACCCACTGAATATTTAGGAGTGTGTTGTTCAGTCTCCACACATTTGCAAATTTCCTTTTTTCCTGTCTATTATTGATTTCTAGTTTCATTCCATTATGATCTGAGAAGGTGCTTTGTATAATTTCAATCTTTTTATATTTATTGAGAGCTGTATTGTGACCTAACATGTGGTCTATCCTGGAGAAAGATCCATGGGCACTTGAGAAGAATGTATAATCTGCTGAGTTTGGATGCAGTGTTCTGTATATGTCTGTTAGGTCTAACTTGTTTATCATATTGTTCAAGTTCTCTGTTTCCTTGTTGATCTTCTGTCTAGTTGTTCTATCTAATGAGGTGAGCGGTGTGTTGAAGTCTCCAACAATTATTGTAGAAATGTCTATTTCTCCCTTCAGTTTTGCCAGAGTTTGTCTCATATATTTTGGGGCACCCTGGTTAGGTGCGTAGATATTTATGACTGTTATATCTTCCTGGAGGATCGTCCCTTTTATTAATATATAATGGCCTTCCGCATCTCTTACCAGTTTTTTGCATCTGAAGTCTGTTTTGTCTGATATTAGTATAGCTACCCCTGCTCTTTTCTGTTTACTATTTGCGTGGAGTATCTTTTTCCAACCTTTTACTTTCAGCCGGCTTGTATCCTTGGGTCTGAGGTGAGTTTCTTGTAAGCAGCATATGGATGGCTCATATTTTTTTTATCCATTCTGTCAGCCTGTATCTTTTGATTGGGGAATTTAATCCATTCACATACAATGATATTACTGAAAATGCACTAGTTATTTCCACCATTGTATTCTTTGGTTTTCATATGTCATCTTATTTTTGTCTCTCTTTTTACTCTTTTGGTTATCCTTTCTGCTTTTCTTTCTTCTATACCCTCCTCCAGCCTCTCTCTCCTGTCTTTTTCTTTCAGGTTCTAAGGCTTCCTTTAATATTTCCTGCAAAGATGGATTCTTTTTCGCAAACCTTCTTAGTTTCTGTTTGTTTGTGAATACTTTATATTCACCTTCATATTTGAAGGACAGTTTTGCTCGATAAAGAATTCTCTGCTGGCAGTTTTTCTCTTTCAGTTTCCTAATTGTATCATACCACTGTCTTCTCGCCTCCATGGTTTCTGAAGAGAAATCTGCACTAAGTCTTACTGGACGTCCTTTGTACGTGATCGTTTGCTTCTTTCTCACTGCACTGAGAATTTTCCCTTTATCTTTTACATTTGACATTCTGAATAATATGTGTCTTGGTGTAGGTCTATTTGGATTTATTCTCATTGGGGTACGGTGAGCTTCTTGGACATGTAAGTTCATTTCTTTCGTGAGAGTTGGGAAATTTTCAGCTATTATTTCCTCAAATACTCTTTCTGCCCCTTTTCCTTTCTCTTCCGCTTCTGGAACTCCCATGACGTGTATGTTCTTGTGTTTTGTGTTGTCATTCAACCCTCTGAACTCCTGCTCAATTTTTTCCATTCTTTTCTCTCTCTGTTCTTTTCTCTCTTCAATTTTAGCTGCTCTGTCTTCGGTATCACTTATACTTTCTTCTATCATTTTGAGTCTGCTGTTGTATGCCTCAAATGTTTTTTTGACTTCACCTACTGTCTCTTTCATTCCCATGAACTCCGTTACTTTTCTGTTCAGGATTTCAAATTCTTCTTTGCATTCGCTCAATGTCTTCTTGATGTCATTTATCTCTTTAACTATATTGTCTTTCATCTCATTAATTTGATTTTGGAAATTTGTGCTCATCTCACTGATTAATTCTCTCAAATTCTGCATCTCGTCTGGGACTTTGATGTATTCCTTTTCTTGGGCCATGTCTTCTATTTTCTTAGTATAGCTCGTAAGTTTTTGTTGGTGCTTAGGCATCTGGTTAGTTTGTATTTTACTTAGATGCTCTGTCTCTTTCTCTTTTATAGGGTTTTAGTGGCAGGAGGCTGTGAGTTACCACCGCTCTTTGATTTTTGGCTCAACCTTGATTGTTAGGATTGTCCTGCTGGTTGCTCAAAACTGGGCACTGGACCCAGTAATTGGTTGTAGAGTCCTTTCCTAGGGCCTTGGGCAGGGAGGCTCTAGAGCCCTGGAAAAGCCTCTCCTACTTATTTTCTTATGTGCACTTCTTTGGTCTGCCAGGAGATGGCACTCATTGGCAGCTCTCAATTCAATGCCTGGCCGGCGTGTATTTGCTGTGACACAGACCAGATCAATGTGATAGAGCTTCCTGTCTGGGGGCTAAGAGCCTTGTAATTCAAACTTTCTGAGACAGTTCTCCAGTCTTCTCTGGCAGCCCCCTCCCTTTTCCCAGCTAGGAAATATTTCCACTCCCTTCTGAATCCTCAACTATCAGTCCCTGTTAGTAGAGGAGGAGTTGGGAGGTTTGTATATCTTTAATCCCTTAAAGGCTCCAAGGCAAACAATGGCGCAGCCCCACCCAGCCTGGAAGGGATCTCCGGACAGAGCAGACTAAACCTGGGAGTCAAAAGCAGGGTCAGCCCCAGGCTCTCGCTCCCCTCTCCTGTGGAGTCCTCAACAATTAGTCCAGGCTAGAAGCGAGGGACATTGCGAGGGTCGGATTTCTCCAGTCCTTCTGTTGAACCCTAAATTAGCCTACCCATAGGCCTTCATGGCAACCAGAGTAACGTAGAAAAGAAAAGTTTCCCACTGTCTCCTAAGTGTCTTATCTGAAAAGCACACCCTCCCCTCCCTTAAACAATCTCGCAAGGACAGACAAGCATACAACCTCCTCTCCTTTGAACAATCCTGCAAGGACATCTCAACCCTGCAGCTGTGCCCCAGGCTATCAAGGCATTCTGTGCAAACGCTAGCTAACTGTCAAAATCCGCTTCTGTTTATCCTGCTTACTTGCAAACTGCGACAGCAACCCCCTATAAAAAGGAGCCATTTTAAAACCTGGGTGCTGCAGTTCTCTCCTGCATGAGAGGTGCTGCAGACGCCCGCGGGCTTAGCTCAATAAACTTCATAAAAGTGGTTAAAGTCTGAGTGTGGTCGATCTCCTGGGTTATAACATTTGGAGGCCCCAGCGAGATCAACTCCCCCTTAATTGGGGTCGACCTCCCCAGACTAAGCGGGAAGTGCCTCCACTTCCTCGCCTTTGCTTTTAATTCGTGATCGGATTCGGAATTCTCCCTTTTGTGTTGGCTCCGGAGCATTTGTGGGGGCTGTTGCAGGCGGGACGCCGCGGTACTGCACACCCCGAATCAGGGACGGGACTCCCTCTCCTGATTTTGGAAACCGTTAGGTTTCACTTTGGTATTTGTTGTGTGAGAGGGAGTGAGACTAGTCTCCAGTGTTTCGTTCGTTTGTCTGTCTATGTTCAGTGTTTCTTGGTGTTTTAACTGTTTCAACCCTAACAGGATGGGACAAGGAAAATCCACTCCGCGGACTCCTCTTGAATGCATTCTTGCTAATTTTTCTGATTTCTTTAAGAGATCCTGTGACTATGGGAAGCCAGCAGATCCAGGCTTCCTACGGACCCTCTGTGAACTTGAACGGCCAGCCTTCCGAATAGATTGGTCTTCGGAAGGCTCATTTGATTTATCTCTGTTGTTTGCTGTACGGTCTGTTGTTTATGGGGTTCCCCACCCCGACCAGAGGGTTTATATAGGTGTTTAGATTGACATTGTGTATGATAAAGTAGATTATATCCAGAAATGCCAGAAACCAGGGAAGGGGGATATGTATGCAAGGGTAGGCAGAAAAACCATTTTAGTAACTGCCCCGAAACCTCGAGGGGCACGGGGTCCCCCGAAAGAAAAGAAAGATGAGAAACCAGAGAAACAGAAACCCCGTTTATATCCTGTTCTGCCGGGGGAAACTGATGATATAGCTGAAAGCTTATTTGACCCCCTGACTTGCCCAAGAACTCCCTCGCAGCAACAGGCCCCAGGGCGCTTGCCCCAAGGGGAAGTCCAGAGTCCTCCCCACACAAGAGGGGGATCTCTCTATCAGCCCCCTCCACCAGGGCCTGATTCTTCAGTGCCCCTGTTGCCGCTCAGGGAAGTCCTCCTCAACCAGGGGCGCCTCCGGGCCATACTCGAATGATTTATGTCCCATTTTCCACCTCTGATCTCTATAATTAGAAACACCAGAACCCTCCTTTTTCAGAGGACCCCCAGAGGCTGATTTCGCTTTTAGAAACTATTTTCCACACTCATCAGCCTACCTGGGATGATTGTCAACAGATTTTACAAACTTTGTTCACTTCTGAGGAGAGAGAGGGAATCCATCAGGAGGCTGCTAAGATTATCTTGGGGGACAATGAGGGGGACTCCCAGACTAGGAGGGATGAATTAGAAGAATTACTCCCTTCGAGTCCTCCTCGTTGGAACCCTAACACTGATGCAGGAATGACAGCCTTGCGCCACTATCGCCAGTCTCTACTTAGGGGTCTAAGGGCTGCAGCTAAAAAGCCTACTAATTTAACTAAGGTTAGTGCAGTCATGCAGGGTAAGGACGAGTCCCCGGTTGCTTTCTTAGAGAGATTATTGGAGGCATATCGAATATACACCCCCTTAGACCAAGAAGATGAAAATAACAGACGAATGGTAAACATGGCGTTCGTCTCTCAGTCGGCCCCAGATATTAGAAAAAAACTTCAAAAGCAAGAAGGGTTTGAAAGAAAAGCCAGAAGTGAATTGGTAGAAATAGCTCAGAAAGTTTTCCAAAATAGAGAAAATCCTATTCGGGAGCAAACCAAGCAGCTCTCACGAATCTTGCTGGCAGCACCAACCCGGAAACCCCATCCCTCCAAGGGATGGCCGGAGAGAGGAGACCTAAAGAAGAACCAATGTGCCTTTTGCAAGGGGATGGGGCACTGGAAAAAGGATTGTCCTAAGTTGATAGGCAGAAGGGCTCAGGAACCTAAGGAACCGGCCCGCCTCTTAGTAAAAACTGAAGATTGAGGGGGTCAGGGTTCCTTCGCGCTTGGCCCCCAGGAACCCATGATAAAGTTAACAGTCGAAGGGAAGCCAACTGAATTCCTAGTAGACACGGGGGCCACCTTTTCAGTTCTCCAAGAGACAACTGGGGAACTTTCATCCCAGAAGACTTCCATCATAGGGGCAACAGGAAAACCTAAATCTTACCCCTGGACTCAAGCCCAAATTACTGACTTAGGAAAGGGTACTGTTACCCATTCCTTCTTAGTAATGCCAGAATGCCCATACCCCCTCTTAGGCCGAGACTTGCTGCGGAAATTAAAGGCAACCATTTCTTTTAAAGATGGGGAAACAATTTTGCAACTGGGAGATCAGCTCCCTCAATCAATTATGTTAACTGTCCCTATCTCCGAAGAATATGTTCTATTTGAACAAGAGCCCAAGGTGGCTATAGGAGAAAGCTATTTCCAAGAACTACTTACTAAAATCCCCAGGGTCTGGGCAGAGAGCAACCCGCCAGGATTGGCTTTGCATCAACCCCTATCATTGTGCAACTCATAAGTACTGCTCTCCCCATCCAAGTCAAGCAATACCCTATACCTCAGAAGGCAAGGGAAGGCATAGCGAAACATATCAAGAGATTAAGAGAAGTGAGGATACTGACTCCCTGCCAATCACCCTGGAATACCCCCCTTTTACCAGTAAAAAGCCAGGGACCGAAGATTATAGACCAGTACAGGACTGAGAGAAGTCAATAGGAGGGCTGAAACCATTCACCCCACTATACCTAACCCTTATACCCTTCTGAGCTCTCTGCCTCCAGGACGGACTTTCTATTCTGTACTGGACCTGAAAGATGCTTTCTTCACCTTACCATTGGCCCTTCAGAGCCGACCCATCTTCGCCTTTGAGTGGACGGACCCCGAAGGGGGATTTTCAGGCCAGCTAACCTGGACTAGACTCCCACAAGGATTCAAGAATTCTCCAACCATCTTTGATGAAGCCCTGAGCCGAGACCTCCTGGATTCAGGGAATCCCACCCTCAGGTACCTCTTTTGCAATATATAGATGACCTTCTTCTTGCAGCAGAATCAGAAGAGGATTGCCTAATCGCCACCAAGGAACTGCTCTCTGAACTAGCACGCCTCGACTACCAGGTGTCCATGAAAAAGGCTCAGATCTGCGTGCAAAAAGCCAGATATTTGGGCTACCATCTGGAAGAAGGTAAGAGGACCCTATCTCTGGGACGGATAGAAGCTATCCTGAATATCCCAACTCCAACCACCAAGCGCCAGGTACGGGAATTCCTAGGGGTGGTAGGCTACTGCAAGCTCTGGATACTTGGGTTTGCTGAAATTGCAAAACCCTTATATGCTTGCACAGGTGGAAAGGACCCTAACTTTCATTGAACTCGGAAAAGAAGAACAGGTTTTTATAGCCCTCAAGCAAGCCTTAGCCTCAGCCCCTGCCTTAGCCCTACCCGACATCACGAAACCTTTTCAGCTGGATCTAGACCTGACCTCCAGGACAGGAAAACCAGAAAACCCAGACTACGAGCTTTATACTGATGGAAGCAGTTATCTGAAAGATGGACTGAGATATGCAGGCGCAGCAGTGACCACGAAAAATCAAGTACTCTGGTCACAGGCCTTGCCCCAAGGAACCTCCACTCAGAAAGCAGAACTAATTGCTCTGACCCAGGCGCTTCACTGGGCAAAAGATTTGAAGACCATCACCAACTCAGAGGTAACCCGTTGCTCAGCATGCGCTCAGGTCAACCCAGGGCCTCCAATCTCTCGCAGTGTAGGGGTCCGAATCAGAGGCCATGAACCAGGGGAACATTGGGAATTAGATTTTACTGAAATTGGAAAAAGCAAATACGGCTATAAATATCTCCTGGTCTTTATAGATACTTGCTCCGGATGGACTGAAGCTTTTGCCACCAAGCATGAGACTGCCAATGTAGTCGCCAGGCACCTCCTGACAGGAATCCTCCCACGATTTGGCTTACCCTTGGCGTTGGGGTCCGACAATGGCCCGGCTTTCATAGCCAAGATATCCAAAAGTCTAGCTGAGGCACTTAAAATAAACTGAAAATTACATTGCATTTACAGGCCTCAGAGCTCAGGACAGGTAGAGAGGATGAATAGGACTTTAAAGGAAACTTTAACTAAATTAAAATTGGAGACTGGAGAGAGTTGGGTAAGTCTTCTCCCTTTCGCCTTACTAAAAACCAGATGTACCCCTTATTTGAAACATTTAACCCCTTTTGAAATAATCTATGGAAGACCACCTCCCATAATTCCCAACTCCTAGCACCATCGCACCCATTGAACTTCTTTAGTAATTCTTTGCTAACTATGCTAGACTCTGTTTTCTCCCTTCTGAATGAAACTCAGCCGGCCATCTCCACTGAGTGTTGGCTCTGCGTCAATCCGGCACCATCATACTACGTGGGGATTGGTGCCAACCTGATGAGAAAAATGGCCCCCCAGAACGTCTCCTACACCGATGCTGACAACTTTGAAACTGGTATCCTGTCTGATTGTTCTCATCAGAAAAAAACTCACCCTCAGCGATCTCCAAGGACAAGGTATCTGTTTCACCAGCAGCAGCTACTCCATAAACAACTCACCTTATATAGACAATTGCCTGAACACTGTCCCCCTTACTGCTGCAGGATCCACTTGAACTTTAATCACCCCCAATGGTACCTGGTTTGCCTGCTCATCTGGTATCACCCGCTGTATTGCCCCTAATAATGCTTCTGACCTATGTATTGGTGTTTATATCATTCCCCAGATTTACCTATATGCTGGACTCTCAGGTACTGCCCACTTCCTAGCTCAGGATCAACATTTTAGACTACAAAAAAGGACTCCAATTCTAATCCCTATCTTAGCCACCTTAGGGATTGCAGGTTCAGCAGCCATAGGAGCTGGGGCCATGATTACCTCTGACATTGGTATTAGAAAACTTTCAGCTACTTTCTCTGCTAATGTCGCTCTCCTTCAGACCCAAGTACAATATCTTAAAAAACAAGTTAACTCCTTAGCAGAAGTAGCTATACAGAACAAAAGAGAACTAGATTTACTGTTTCTGAAACAGGGTGGCTTATGTGCCGCCCTCGGAGAAGCCTGCTGTTTTTATGTAAACCATTCAAAAATTATTAAACAATCAATGCAAGAACTACAAAAGAGACTCAGAGAGAGGGATCTAGAAGAACAATCCTCTGAGTCTTGGTTTCAGAACCTTTTCAATTGGTCTCCATGGCTGACTACTTTAATTTCAGCCCTAGTAGGCCCTCTCATACTGTTACTTTTGGGTCTCACTTGCGGACCTATCGTTATCAATAGGCTTGTAGCTTTTGTCAAGGACAGAGTCCAATCGGTCAAACTAATGGTATTAGCCCAACCCTACCAACACCTGCCAACGACTGGAGACCACTATGATGAGTCAATGATTTGACCCACTAAGAAGAGAAGTGGGGAATGTTGAACCCTAAATTAGCCTACCCATAGGCCTTCATGGCAACCAGAGTAACGTAGAAAAGAAAAGTTTCCCACTGTCTCCTAAGTGTCTTATCTGAAAAGCACACCCTCCCCTCCCTTAAACAATCTCGCAAGGACAGACAAGCATACAACCTCCCCTCCTTTGAACAATCCTGCAAGGACATCTCAACCCTGCAGCTGTGCCCCAGGCTATCAGGGCATTCTGTGCAAACAGCTAGCTAACTGCCAAAATCCGCTTCTGTTTATCCCGCTTGCTTGCAAACTGCGACAGCAACCCCCTATAAAAAGGAGCCATTTTAAAACCTGGGTGCTGCAGTTCTCTCCTGCATGAGAGGTGCTGCAGACACCCGCGGGCTTAGCTCAATAAACTTCATAAAAGTGGTTAAAGTCTGAGTGTGGTCGATCTCCTGGGTTATAACACTTCCTAGGCTCCCAGGGCAAACCGCCGTGTGGAAGGGTCCGTGGGGCTCAGCAGCTCAAATTTGCGGGTCAGAACCCGAGTCAGCCTAAGGCCGTGTCCCTCTCACCCTTTTCCAGGAGTGGTAGATCTCTGGAGCCCCCTTTGTCTGTGGTTGCAGGCCCAGAGGCCTGAGAATTCTAAAGAGTGTGGGGGAGGGTGCTGGCAGCAGGAGCCGCTGCTGGTTCCAATTCATGGTTCTGTCGTCATGATTTCCCTCTTTTGTCCCTCTCTCCTCTGGGTGGTGTGCAGCCTTCACCTGCTGGCCTAAACCCTAGAAGATCTTTTACAGGGCTGTTTCAGCCTGTCCTCTAGCTATTCTTCTGGAGAAGAGATTCCCATGTCTTACTAGTCTGCCATCTTCCTGGAAGTCTATCTTTTTTTTAAAATTTAACTTAGTTTACTTGCTAAAACCTGTTTCAAAACCTGCAGAGGTCAGGCTGCAGGGTAGTTGATTGATGAACACCAACAGCCTGAGAAGCCCCTCAGGGGCCTAAGAGGGAAAGCTGTTTTTCCTTAGTTTTTGTTTGACTGCTTGCTTGTGTGTTTATTTTTTGTGTGTTTTTCTTTTCTCTTTCTCCCCCCGCCCCCTTTTTAAAATTAGGTGCTGCTGGCTTGTTTCTTTTTTTTTTTTTTTTTTTTTAAAGATTTTATTTATTTATTCATTTATCCCCCCCTGCTGCCTGCGCTTGCCGGGTCAGCCAACCACACCGTGCGGGCGGGCCCGCCCCCACCAGGAGGCCCCGGGAACCGAACCCGGGGCCTCCCATATGGCAAACGGGAGCCCCACTGATTGAGCCACAGCCGCTTCCCCTGGCTTGTTTCTTGTTTGCTGTGCTTCCTCGTACTTGATTTCCCCTTTTCTGTGTATACTGATTTTGTCTACCAACACTATCTCTTTTCCTTCCTTCCTCTTTCTATCTTCTGCTTTCTGTTGTTGTTCTTACCTTCCACCTCTCTTTGTTTAGTCCTCAATTTTTCTGGGTTTTATTTCTATTTTGTCTATTTGGTTTTCTTTCTTTAAGAAAGAGAGAGTATAAACTACAATGTGAACTATGGTCCATGCTCAGTGGCAATGCCCCAGGAGACGTTTATCAATTGGAATGAATGTGCCACACTAATGAAGGATGTTGTTTATGTGGGAGGGTATGGGAGGTATGGGGAGTGGGGCATATGGGAATCCCTATATTTTTTGTGTAACATTTGTGTAATCTAAGTATCTCTTAAAAAATTTAAAAAAATCATTTTTAAAAAAGGCAAAAAAACTATTTTGAAAAAGTACAAAGTGGGAGAACCAACACTACCCACTCTGATTTCAAGCTTACTATAAAGCCACAGTAATCAAGTAATCAAATAATCAATAATAAGGATTGGTATACAATCAATGGAACCAGATTGTAGAGTCTAGAAATAAATCTTTACAATTATGGTCAATTGATTTTCACCAAGATGCCAAGATAATTCAAAACTGAATTTGTTATCTTTACAACAAATGAACATTCATATGCAAAACAAAAACAAAAAAAAGAACTTACAACCTTAACACACACCATATAAAAAACTTAAAGATTGGGAAGTGGGATGTAGCACACGTGGTTGATCACTTTGATGGCTTGGGGACCAATACAGAGGGCAGTCATTGCTTCAACCTGCTGCCCACATACAAGGTCCCGGATTCAATTCCTGTTACCTCCAAAAAATCAAAAACAAAACAAGCAAACAAACAAACAAAAAAAAAACCAACTTGGGGAAGCCAGTGTAGCTCAGTGGTTGAGTGCTGGCTTCCCACATATGAGGTCCCGGATTCAATCCCTGGCCCTGGTATCTCAAAAAAAAAAAAAAAAAAAAAAAAAAAAAAACTCAAAAAAGACCATAAGAACTAAATATAGGGGTTAAAACTATAAGCTCTTATAAGATCTCTAAGACTGAGAGGTGATAAAGGGGTAGAGGCTTTTTTTTGCTTGCCTTATTGTTATTAGGTGGAGTAATGAAAATACTCTAATAGTGACTGAAGTGATAAATGTACAACTATGTGATTATACCAAATATCACTGATTGTACACACTGGATGGCTTGTATGCTGTATGAATAAGTATAGATAAAATTGATATTTTAAAAAACCTATAATATCTCTAGAAGAAAATATAGAACCATTAAGGAAAAGAAATTAATAATAAGTTAGACTTCATCAAAATTTAAAATAGTTTCCCTTTAAAAGACATCATCAAAAACATGAAAAGACAAGCTATAGATTAGGGGAAATTATTTGCAAATCACATAGCTGACAAATGATTTCTATCTAGAACATATACAGAACTCTTACTATTTAAAAATAAGACAAACAAACCAAGTAAAAAACAGGCAAAAGATTTAAATAGTCACTTCTCCAAAAAGATATATAAATGGCTAACAGCCACATAAAAAGAAAAGATATTTAACATCATCGGGAATTAGGGAAATGCAAAATTAAAACCACCATGAGATACTACTACATACCACCAGAACTACTATAGTAAAAAAAGACAGCGTCAAGTGTTAAGGAGAATATGAAAAAACTGGGATCTTCGTACACAGCTGGTGTGAATGCAAAAGGTACAGCCACTTTGGAAAACAGTTTGGCAGTTTCTTAAAAAGCTAAACAAATCTACCATATCATCCAATAATTCCAATCCTAGACATTTACCCAAGAGAAATGAAAACATATCCACACAAGGCTTAAAAGCCCCAAACTGGAAATAATCCAAATACCTATCAACGGGTGAAAGGAGAAACAAAATGTGGTCTATCCATACAACAGAATATTCAGCAATAAAAAAGAAACTAACTACTAATATATATATATATATATAAGCTCCATATGTTACAGCATGGAGAAACCTCAAAAACACTAAGCTAAAGGAAGGAAACCAGATGCAAAGACTATATACTGTATTCCAAAAAAGGCAAATTTATAAAGGAAAACTGCAGATCAGTATTTGCCTAGAGCTGGGAGTGGGATCTGATTGTAAACAGGCATGAGAGAACTTTTGGGGGTAGTGGAAATGTTCCAAAACTGGGTCATGGCGATGGTTCTACAACTCAATATATTTACCAAAAATCATTTACTTGTATATTTAGAATGGGTGAATTTTATGGCATGTAAGTTATACCTGAATAAAAGCAGTTTAAAGAAAGATAAGACTGGACTAGAAGTTCAACAATAGAGTGGGGAGTACCTTTCAGTTTCAAGTAAGCTGGGACAACAGAGGAAATTTCCTCTAGCTTGAAAACTTGTTAGTTGTCCTTAATCTAGTTAAAAGGAACTTGTTTTACATGAGGTATAAAATATTTAGCCTCAAGAAAAGAAAAAAGAAAATATAGGACCTACCTCCTCTGGGAATCATCCTAAGGTCAGAGTCAAATACAGCAGTCAAGGTGAAGCGCGTACCACCACAAAGGGGCGCCATCCCACCACCTCTCCCTTTCCCCTTGCTCTAAGGGCTAACCCACTGGCTTGAGACTAAATTAGCCTACACTGGGTCTACTTCTAAAAAGTAAGGTAAAAAGGTTAGATTTGTAAAAAAAACTACCTGTTTTTCTTAATAGTTAACAGGCCTGAGGTTTTTCTTCCTGTAGCAAGTAAACTGTCATTAATTAGGTATAAAATCAGATCTCCACATTTCCATGATTAGATTGTGTCTCCTGCCCCTTTAACAAATCAATGAAAGTATTTTTCATGGTATAGAATTCAATAAAAGAAACACACATGAATATCCACAGGGAGATGTTTCATAATAAAAGGAGGAATAATCATACTTTGGCCAGTAATACATGTTGTCAGCAAACTTTTTCAATAAAGGGATATATATAAGATCTCTGCCACATATTCATCTGCTTTCTTTTTAAAACTCTTTAGAAATGTAAAAGCCATTCTTAGCCGGGAACCGTAGAAAAACAGACAGCAGGCTGATCCCTGGGTTAGGGCCGTAATGGTTTATTTAAATGATGGCCACCAAATAAGGAGGTCTACCACCACTGGGCTTTTAAAATATTCACCACAAGTCCATCACAGGAAAAGTTTGAAGAGAGGCTGGGCTGCGAGGACCTGTTTCAGGCTTCTCCAGAAGGACTGGCAATGACATGGCCTGAGGACCTCAGAAGCTCTGGGCCAGATACAAGGAAAGACCGGAAAGGTAGACCTTTTTAAAAAGAGAGGTCCAACACATGAAGAGCCTCTTTCCAATAATAAGGCTTTACCAGGCAAAAGGGAGAGAATCTGGGATCTACAATACCAGGTCCCTTGACTTGACTTCTGAGCTTTTGCAAGGGTACCTATGGATCCAGTTAAGGCATGTGAAACAAATTAAGCACTCTGCAGTGCTCATTTATAATTCTATTGTCTCTGTAATTCAATCACTGTAAAATCTCTCTCTCCTTTTGAGTCAGTTTCGTTCATTTTTGTCTGAGGCCTTTAAAACACAGTTACTCACTCCTCTGCTTGCTGGAAATTGGTGCTTAAAGGTCCTAGAGCACCTTTATTGGCCACAGGGATTGCAGTAAAAACAGGATAAAGCCTTAAAGTTACATCACTTTGGTTTCACAGTCTCATACTTCCCTATGCAAAAGAAAATAGTATTCAACATTATAGCTGAAGCAATTCATGTTAACATGGTAGGGAGCGGTAGGGGGAGAGGGCACCTCGGAGTACCCTGGTCATCTGGAAGCTGGCCAGGCCCTCACAGGCAGGCCATGTTATTCTCCCACTGGACATAAACCACCTCAGAGAATATCAACCTCAGACAAGGTCACTATGAGACCATGATAAAATGAGATAAAGTAAGGACAATTCAGAATTTTGTCTAAGCATAAGCAAAAACAAGGTTATTGTGCTCTCCTATAAAATACCAAACACCCCCTCTTTTGGCTAAAATGGGTGACTGCTACTTCTTTGCCATTACAGCCTCATCCTAGCTCTGATCTTCTCTCCTTTATAGATAAGATTTAATGAGATAATCATAGAATTGCCCCAACTTTCTGGGCCCCACTTCCTTAGAACCTTGCCCAAATCACCCAACCAAAGCCCAAAACTATAATAGGTTCTTTCTAATGCCCTCTGAGTGTGGTGGTTTGAAACTGTATGTACCCCAGAAAAACATGTTCTTAAACTTAATCCCTTCCTATGGGTGTGAACCCACTGTAAGTAGGACTTTTTGATGGGGTTACTTCAGTTAAGGTGTGGCCCAACTCAATCAGGATGGGTCTTAATCCTATTGCTGGAGTCCTTTATAAGCAGAATGAAATTCAGACATTGAGAGAGAAAGCCATGGGAAGGAAGAATCTGAAGGTCAATGGGACCAGAGAGAAGGGAGAGGCCAGGAAAGGCTGCCATGTGCATTGTCATGTGACAGAGGAGCCCAAGACCAAGGATTACTGGCAGCCCCAGAATGCCAGTTTTTGAGAATAAAGCATCACCTTGATGGTGCCTTGATTTGGACTACTTCTAGCCTCAAAACCATGAGCCAATAAATTCCCATTAAATCAAGCCATTGCAAAGTATTTGCTTTAGCAACGAGGAAGCTAAAACACTGAGATACCCCACAGTTAAGTCCCCAAGGTGTGCATTCTCTCTCGTTCCACCAAGCTAAAAACTTGACTTGTTCAACTATACCTGTGTTTTCCTGGTAGTCTCTGTCTGGAGGAGACTGACAACATCCCAATACCATGTTCTCTCTGCTCCTCCTATTTTCCCCCCAAACACTCCAAACCCCAGGGAATCCACACTGTACAATGAAGAGAACTTTACCAGAGAACCAGATAGACTACAATGCAGTTCATTTCTGAGACCCATTGAGAATGTTAAACAGCAAACAACGTGCTAGATAGATAAATTCTCTCAAAAGTACCGCAATGGGAAGCGGATGTGGCTCAAGTGATTGTGCTCCCACCTACCACATGGGAGGTTCCAGGTTTGGTTCTCAGTGCCACCTGGAGAAGACAAGCAAGACAGCGAGCTGGTGCAACGGGCAGGCGCGGCAAGCTGACGCAACAAGATGATGCAACAAGGAGACACAAAGAGAAAAGACAGAGACACAACAAAGCAGGGAGCTGAGGTGGCTCAAGCAATTGAGTACCTCTCTCTCATATGGGAGGTTCCAGGTTCAGTTCCCGGTGCCTCCTAAAGAGAAGATGAGCAGACAGAGAAAGCACACAGTGAATGGACATAGAGAGCCGACAGCAAGCACAAAACAATGGGGTGGTGGGGGCGGGGAGAATAAATTTTTTTTAAAAATCTTAAAAAAAAAAAAAAAAAAAGTACTGCAACAGGTAAGTGGATGTAATTCAAGTGGCTGAGAGCCTGCTTTCCGTGTACAAGGTCTTGGATTCAATCCCCGGAACCTCCTAAAAAACAAAAAAACTGCAACAATAAAAATGGCAGCAAAGCAAACACTACAAGGCACAAAACAGCCAAAGGATAAGTGACAAAGTGAAAGAAAAAAAAAGAATTATTGAGAATCCGTTATTTTTTTTTAAATATAAGCCTCATTGGGAAGCGGCTGTGGCTCAATCAGTAGGGCTCCCGTTTACCATATGGGAGGCCCTGGGTTCGGTTCCCAGGCCTCCTGGTGAAGGCAAGTCCGCCAGCATGGCGTGGTTAGCTGACCCAGCGAGCACAAGCAGCAAGGGGGGGATAAATGAATAAATAAATAAAATCTTTAAAAAAAAAAAAAAATATATATATATATATATATATATATAAGCCTCATTATAAATATATTCACTAAACCATTTTTTTAAGGATTTATTTTATTTATTTATTCCCCCCCCCCATTGTTTGTGCTCTGTTACCTGCTCTCTGTATCTGTTTGTTGTGTGCTCACCTTCTTTTTATTTATTTATTTTTTAGGAGGCACTAGGGACTAAACCTGTGACCTCCCATGTGGGAGGGAGGCACCCAACGGCTTGAAATAGTTTACATTGCTTATACTATGTGTTCAAAAATATACTTTGATAAGATTGCAAGGAAAGAGGAAGAGTTGATAACAGAACAAAGGTCATTTTGAAAAAGGAAAAAAAGATTCAACTAAGTCTTTTTAACTTTCAGGTATCCATCTATCTATAGCAATGATAAGGCAGACCCTATTTCTGTAACAAAACAGAAGCATGGGCAAAGCTAATATTTGGCATTCATAAATTTTAGGTCCAGAAACAATATTTACTTTTCAAGGTAACCAATAACGCATTTCACATAAAATATTAATTGGTCTGCTATATACATAATCCCTTCATTTCTAAAATCAAAGTAATATAAAAAGAACATAAATTCTCAAAGTGACTAGAAGGTTTCAAGCAGCCAAGCCTCCCTGAGTTCAGGGAATTGAAATTGTATTACTTAATAGCAGCACTGTTACTGATGTGTTTCACGTGACAGGGAAATACCCATGGCTTCTATTCTAGGACGATGGGAGCACCACTAGGGCACAGCCCCCTTAGTCCAGGGCACCAGTCCGCCCTGCTAGTGAACATGGCATGGTGGACTCCTTGGCATTTCCAGACACAGACCCTACCTCCCCACCCCCAGGGTCAAGGTCCTGGGCATTCTCTTGCTCTTGATGTATCTGGCACTATGGGAACCATTACAAAGAGTCTCTTGTGGGGGACAGATGTGGCTCAAATGGTTGGGTGTCCGTCTCCCATATGGAAGGACCTGGGTTTGATGCCCAAGACCTCCTGGTAAAAAAAAAAAAAAAATGTTTAAGGGGGGCTGGGGGGGGGGGGGGGGGGGCCCGGGGTGATGGTGGGGGCGTGTCTCCTAATTGGGCATGCAAAACATAGTTTATGCTAAAGTTTTTGGAATTCAGTTTAATACAGTGATGACAGGGCTGTGAGTTTACTGACACCTGTCCAATAGTTAAAGTAACAAAGCAGCTATAGTGAGATAAAATTCCTTTCTAAAATCCCTTCAGGCTTACCTTTCAGAGCTATCACTTTGGATTCTGGGTTCATGATGGCACTTTCTGCAGAGACTGGTCGTCTGATTGACGCAGCTGGATCACTTGTGTCGATAATCACCACCTGAGTCTGCTCACCAACTTTCTCTCAGACATGTATACATTTGTCAGATTCCATCGTCAGGGTGCTGAATCCAATGTTAGCTGGATTAATTCCCAGGTTTTGGAGCTAAACAGAAAAGAAGCAGTTGGTTAAAGTTAAGTTCTTCTCTGAAATAGATTATTATTATTTTTTTAAGCAAAGATAATAGGAGGAGGAAGAAAAGTTAAACAGGAGTTTAGAAAAAAAAAGTTAACATTAAGGGAACATTTGAGGCAAACTTTGACTTGCCTTTCTATGTTTCTGTACCTTTAGAGATGCAGCCAAGGGATTGACAGTATCCTGTCAGTCAGCCCTCAAGGAGCTTCCAGTCCAGCAGGGGTGATGAGGCATGGGTAAGAGTAAGGATAATCCCTAGGAGCATGTGAAGAAGGCCATGAGTGATGCAGAAAAAAAGGGGTCAGTCGGAGGTGGGGGAGAATCCCACAAAAGAGCAGGATAAGAGAAGGCTTAACAGACAATATTACAAGACTGTGGTAGGAAGGTGGTCTTAGAGAAGCAAAGGCCAGGGGAAATGGAAGGGAAAGAGTTCTTTCTCCAAAAGGTAAGCAATAATAAAGAACTAGCCAGGAGCTTTTGATTAAAGCATTTCCCAATACATCATAAAGTTCATAAAGTTAATCTGATTTAAATGAATTTCTCAGTTAGTTTGAATACTTCTTGGATGATTCTGAGGTTAATAAAACGTCAAAGAGCCTGGTGGATTTTCCAGAAAGTAGATGGGATACTTCTACTTGCGTAAACTGAAATTTGACATCTTTCTCCTGAGGTAATTTTATACCTAGCACCTGGCCTAAATAAAGACCTATTTATACTTCCAGGAAGATGGCAGAAGACATGGGACTCTTCTCTCTCCCAGAAAAATAGCTAAAGAACAGGCAGAAACAGCCTGGAAAAACATCTTCTAGGGTTTAGGACACCAGGGGAAGTCTGGACATGGCCCAGAAGAGAGAGGGGGAAATGACAAGCATTGCTACAGCAAAACTGTGAGTTAAAAGCTGCAGCTGCAACTGCCAGCATCCTCCCCCACTCTAGAGACACTTTTGAATTATCAGGCCTCAGGGCTGGTAGCTGCAGACAAAGGGGGCCCCAGGGATCCACCTTCCCAGGACAGCCTAAGGCTGACTAAGCTGTTACCTCATAAATTTGGTCTGCTGTGTCCCAGGAGCCCTTCCAAGCTGGGTGGGGCTGTGTTATTTTTCCCCTTGGGAGCCAGCAAGGGGCTAAAGAGACTCCCAATCTCTCTCTCTACTGACTCAGGATGATTGTTGAGGAAGCAGAGGGGAGTAGAATTATTTCCTACTGGGAAAAGGGAAGGGGCTGCCAACAAAGGTGGGAGAACTGCCTCTGAGAAAGTTTGAATTCTGAGGTTCTTAGCCTCCAGGCAGGAAGCTTTGTCATACTGATCCTGTCCCTGTTACAGCAAACACAATTCAACCAGGCTTTGAACTAAGTGGGCCGCCAAAGAGTGCCATCTGCTGGTGGACCGAGGAAGTGCATGTGAGGAAATTAAAAGTAATAAAAGGCTTTTTCCAGCCTTTACAGCCTCCCTACCCCAGGGTCCTTGGAAGCAGGTCTGCAACCCATTACTGGGTCCAGGGCTCATGTGTGAACAACTAACAAGGACAATCCTAAAGAACCAGAACAGGTTGAACGAAGAATCAAAGAACAACAGTAACACACAGCCTTCTGCCACTAAGTATCTATGAAAGACAGAGAAATTGAGTATCTGAGTAAATTCACCATCCTAATCAGATGCCTAGATATCAGCAAAAAATTATAAGCCATACTAAGAAAATGGAAGAAATGACCCAAGAAAAGGAATATATCAAAGCCCCAGAAGAGACACAGGATTGAACACAAATAATAAATGAGATGCACACAAATTTCCAAAATCAAATTAATGAGTTGAAAGACAATATGGCTAAAGAGATAAAAGACATCAAGAAGACACTGAACAAGCCCAAAGAAGAATTTGAAACTGAATAGAAAAGTAACAGAGCGGGGAGTGGATGTGGCTCAAACGGCTGGGCGTCCGTCTGCCATATGGAGGGACCTGGGTTCGATCGCCGGGACCTCCCGGTAAAATAAATAAAAAAAAAAAATATATATATATATATATATAGAAGGTGCATGGGCTGCCGGGCTGTGTGTGCCGCTGAGCAGCCAGGCCCCGGGAGCCATGCAGCAAGATGACGACATAACAGGAGACACAGGGGAGAGTCAAGATGAGATGCTCCGAAAAGCTCCAAAAACCAGGAACTGAGGTGGCGCAGGTGGCAGAACACCTCTCTCCTACATCGGAGGTCTCCAGGATCGAATCCTGGTGAAGATTGGAGGAGGAGGATGAGAAGAGATGGCAGGAAATAGACACAGAGAATTCCCAGCGAATGGACACAAAAAACAGCAAAATGGGGGAGGGCGGGGGGTTAAAATGGATAAAGTAAATAAATCTATCTTTAAAAAAAAAAAAGTAACAGAGTTCATGGGAATGAAAGACATGATAGGTGAGATCAAAAACACATTACAGACATATAATAGCAGACTTGAAATGATTGAAGAAAGAATAAGTGATACAGAAGGCAGAACAGCTGAAATTGAAGAGAGAGAAGAACAGGGAGAGAAAAGAATGGAAAAAACTAAGCAGGGGCTCAGGGAGTTGAATGACAACTCAAAATGCAACAACATACATGTCACAGGAGATCCAGAAGGAAAAGGGAAAAGAAGCAGAAAGAGTATTTGAGGAAATAATGGCTGAAAATTTCCCAACTCTCATGAAAGAAATGAACTTACATGTCCAATAAGCACAGCGGGCCCTCGGTGACCTTTCGGAACCATTGCCCGTGGGTTTTCGGTCCAGCGAGAGCCGCCAGTACTTGGTCGAGTAGATTTCCAGGCTGACACCGCTGATCAAAGTGTACCCAAGCCTGTTAGTTCTACGAGGAAATCGCCATGCACTGACCGTCCTGTTCTTTTTCCGCTTTTAATACCAACACAGTTCTTAAGATGCTTCAGAGCATTATTAAAAATGTTTGGATCCCCATGAAGCCCTACTATACCCAGGTCTACCTGGAGATCTGGGTAGGAATGGGCTTGATGAGCTTCATCATTTATAAAATCAGGAGCGCTGATAAAAGAAGTAAAGCTTTGAAAGCTTCGAGCCCTGCACCTGCTCACGGTCACCACTAACCAGCTCCACGTGGAGTGCGAGTCAGACGGGAGCCACCGCATCAGGCGCGAGCACGGGCCGCCTGTGTACACGCATGTCAGCTCTGCCAGCTGTATGGCCTGAATAAACATATGTGTGGTGACCCTCAAAAAAAAAAAAAAAATAAGCACAGCGTACCCCAATCTGAATAAATGCAAATAGACCTACTACAAGACACATACTACTCAGAATGTCAAACATCAAAGATAAGAGAATATTCTGAGAGCAACAAGGGAGAAGCAAACCATCACATACAAGGGATGCCCAGTAAGACTTAATGCGGATTTCTCATCAGAAATCATGGAATCAAGAAGACAGGGGTATGATAAAATTAAGAAACTGGAAAAGAAAAACTTCCAGCTGAGAATTCTTTATCTGGCAAAACTGTCCTTCAAATAGGAAGGTGAGTTTAAAATATTCACAAAGAGAAACTAAAGAGATTTTGTAAAAAGTCTGCCTTTGCAGAAATATTAAAGGAAGCCTTAAAACCTGAAGAAAAAAAAGAGAGAGAGAGAGAAGGGGGGGGGCTTGGAGGAGAGTATAGAAGACAAGAATAGCAGAAAGGAGAACCAAGAGAGTTAAAAGACAGACAAAAATACAATATGACATATGAAAACCAAAGAATAAAATGATGGAAATAAAATGCATTCACAGCACTATTATTGAATGTGAATGGATTAAACTCCCCAACCAACAGATCTAGGAGCCTTATTACAAAGCTACAGTGGTCAAAACATAATGGTATTGGCATAAAGATAGATACATCAATCACTGGAATAGAATTGAGAGTCCAGAAATAAACCTTCACTTCTACAGCCAACTGGTTTTCGACAAATCTACCAAAGCTATGTTAATGGGACAAAACAGTCTCTTAAACAAACGGTGCTAGGAGACTGGATATCCATACTCAAAAGAATGAAAGAGGGAAGCGGCTGTGGCTCAATCAGTAGGGCTCCCGTTTACCATATGGGAGGCCCTGGGATCGGTTCCCGGGGCCTCCTGGTGAGGGCAGGCCCGCCCGCACGGCGTGGTTGGCTGACCCAGTGAGCACAGGCAGCAAGGGGGGGATAAATGAATAAATAAATAAAATCTTTAAAAAAAAAAAAAGAATGAAAGAGGGCTCAGGTTCTCTCCCTCTACAAGAATCAACTCAAAATGGATCAAAGACCTAAATATAAAAGGACCATAAAACTACTAGAAGAAAATGTAGAGAAACATCTTAAAGAGCTTGTGGTAGGTCAGAGTGGTTTCTTGGATCTTACATCCAAAGCATGAGCAAAAAAGGGAAAAATATATATATAAATGGGACCTTCTCAAAATTAAACACTTTTACACTCAAAGGACTTGTCAAAAGGGTGAAAAGTCAGCCAACTCAATGGGAGAAAATATTTGGAAATCACACATCCAATAAGGGTTTAATATCCATGATATATAAAGAGATGCTACAACTCAAGAATAAAAAGATAAACGACTAGATTAAAAAATGGGCAAAAGACTTGAATAGACATTTGTCCAAAGAAGAAATACAAATGGCAAAAAAAAAAAAAAAAAAAAAAACACCACACATGAAAAAGTGCTCAACATCACTAGCCCTTAGGAAAATGCAAATCAAAGCTACAATGAGATATCATTTCACAACTATTAGAATGTCCACTATTAAAAAGACAGAGAACCACAAGTGTTGGAGAGGATGTGGAGAGATAGGAACACTTATTCACTGTTGGTGGGAATGTAAAACGGTACAGCCATTGTGGAGGACTGTCTGGCAGTTCCTAAAGTTGAATATAGATTTGCCACATGATCTGGCAATACCACTACTAGGTATATACCCAGAAGAATTGAGAGCAGTGTCACGAACAGACATCTGCACACCGATGCTCATAGTGGCATTATTCACGATTGCCAAAAGATGGAAACAACCTAGGTGTCCATCAACCAATGAATGGATAAACAATCTATGGTATATACACATAATGGAACATTATGCAGCTGTAAAAATAAATGAAGTCGTAAAACATATGACAACATAGATGAACCTGCAGGACATTATGTTGAGTGAAACAAGCCAGACTCAAAAGGACAAATACTGTATGACTGTGCTATTATGAACTAAATACACTGTGTAACCTCATGGAGTTAATAACTTGAATATGGGTCACCAGAAAATAGAATGAGTTTAGAGAATGGAAAGCTGAGGGTTAACTTGTGCAGAATTGGTAAAAAGGATGTGTGTTAATCTTTGGAAATGAATAGAAAAGGTGAAAGCACAACATAATGTTTGTAACTAGTATTGCTATTATATGAGTATGACAGTGGTTAAAAGGGAAAGTCTAAGGTCATGAATATTACTAGAAGGAAAGCTAAAAAATGTACCATGGGACTGTATAGCATAGTAAAACCTTATGTGAAATATGAATATGGATAATACTGTATATATACGATTTTTTCTTTGAAACTGAACAATGTTAATGTTACAAGATGTTAATATCAGACAAAACCATATTATGCTAAGCAAAAGAAAACAGACACAAAGTACTACATACTATATGATTCCATTTAGATAAAATGTAAATATAAATCAGTTTTTAAAGATGAAATTAGATTAGTAGTTTTGTAGGGCATGGAAAGGATAGAGGGATTGAGAGGTGAACGCTAAGGGGTGTGGAATTTTTCATTTTGGAGTAATGGAATTGTTCTAAAATTTTTTGTGGTGATGAATGCACAACTCTGATTATGCTAGGGGCCATTGATTGTACACTCTGGATGGACTGTATGGTGTGTGAATATATCTCAATAAAACTGCTTAAAAAAAGAAACATATATTTTGTTCACTGTTGGTGGGAATATAAATGGTGCAGCCACTATGGAAAAGTATGACGTTCTCAGAAAGTATAAAAATATCATATGACCTGGCAATCCCACAGAATTAAAAGCACGGACTTGAATAGATTATTTCCACTGATGTTCATAATGGCATTACCCACAATTGCCATGAGATGGAATTAATCCAAGTGTCCATGAACAGATGAATGGATAAACAAAAGACATACAATGGAATATTATTCAGCCATAAAAAGGGAATAAAGTACTCATACATGGGCCAAAATGGATGAATCTTGAAGACATCATATAAGTGAAATTAGCCAAACACAAAAGGACAAATATTGTATGATATTACAGTCAGAAACTGCAATACAGGTTACTAGGGGCCCAACTGGGAATGGGGAGTTAATGCCAAATTGGTAGTTTCTGGTTAGTGATAGAAAAGTTTTGGTACTGGATGGTAGTGATGAGAGCACAACATTGTAAATGTAATTATACATACAAATGTAGTTAAAAGGGGAAATTTTAGGTTGTATATATGTTACCAGAATAAATATATATAAAAAAAAAAAAAAACCATAGGACTGTACAATATAAACAAGTGGAACCCTAATGTAAACTATGGACTATAGTTAAAAGCAAAATTATAACATAGTTTCATCAGTTGTAACAAAGGTTATTAACACTAATGCAAAGTGTTAATAGTGAAAATATATGTGTGAGAGGGTTATATGGGAACTCTGTATTTTCTGCATGATTTTTCTATAAATCTACAACTTCTCCAAATTAAAAGAAGTTGCTGAATTTAAAACAAAAATCCAAGCATGAAAAAAGGAGCTTTAAGATATAACATAAATATCAACCAAATGTAGAAAATCCTGATTTATAACCAGATGTATAAAAAATTTGAGGTAGGGAAATTTAACAAGGACAAGGTATTTGATGATATTGCAGGATTACTGATTTTTTAACTGTGATAATGTTATTAGAGTTTTTTTTAATATAGAGGTCTTTGCTTTTAGAGATATATACTAAAGTTTTGAAAAATGAAACAAGATGTCTGGAATTAGCCTCAAAATAATTTGGAAATGGAGATATAAATAAAACAAAACTGGCTACATGTTGGTAAACAACCATTCTTGGTTTCTTTAACTAATACACTTCGATTTTTTAAATTTTGTTTTAATTTTTAAAATTTTTTAGGGAGCGGAGGTGGCTCAAGCCATTCGGTGCCTCCCTCCCATGTGGGAGGTCCTGGGTTCAGTTCCTGACGCCTCCTAAAAAAAAGACAAGCACACAACGAACAGACACAGAGAGCAGACAGCAAATGCAAAACAACAAGGGGTAGGGGCTAGGAATAAATTTAAATAAACCTTAAAAAAATTTTTTTTAACTAATACACTGCAGGCTATAGCAGAATAGGACTGGAAGCTCCTAGACAGAGCTGTACACTTAAGTGGGCCTCAATTTTCTAAACTGTCACTTTATTCTTAATTTGGGGATCAATGATGGGTTACTTTGGTGATATTCTGAATTCAACTCCAAATATTCTCAAGAATTTGTACCCCTGAAGAATTTGTACCCGATCTCTTGAGTATACTGCATTCTTAAATATCAATGATTGAATCAAGTTCCTTATAAAGAGCATATACACACATTTGTGGCATTTCAACAACATAAACGTACCTTACACACATAAGTGTTTTAATATCTAAGAACAGGGGGTCCAAAAATAAGTTAGAGACTGTTAGAAATAAAAGAAGTAAATACAATTGATCTCGTCCAGGGGTGGTATCTGTTCAGTCTTTGGAAACAGGCAGGGGCAGTTTTCACTGTACAAAGATTAGAGAACCCAACTAGCATTTACTGTACTAGGGTCAGAAATGATAAACACAGGACACTCTCACAAAAATAATTTTATACCTCAAATACCACCAAGCCATACTCCATTTGCAGAAACAGAGTCCCAGAGAAGTTATGTTCCCACAGCCAGTTTTTTGTTTGTAACTAATTAGTAGAAATAATTCAGGACTTCTGACTCCCAATTAGTTATTCAGATAGGTAACCTCACACATTTAAAACAGCCCACATAAGTTGAATTAATCAAAAGTAGACAAGATACTATCTAATCATCCTTTTCAGTTCTTAAGACCTGCAATTAAATGAATCCAAATTCAAACATGATATTGGGGGGAACGTAAAAAGAAATTACTCATCTGACAGCCCTGTGGTTTCTATATATAAACGGCTCAGGGACAGTATCTGACTGGGAGGGTTACAGCTGTGTTTATACAGGACTGTTGCTGAAAACATCAATTGCCCATATCAAAGAAGCCAGCAGCACTCAAGTTGCACCAAACATCTCCCTGTGTTTCATGCCTTGGTGCCTTTTTCCTGCTGTGTCTGTCTCCTTTTTGGTTTTATTCAGTGACAGGGCCTGGAATATTGCCTAGCACATGGGTATAAATTAGTAATAAAGTTATTTGTTTTAGGTATTCAGATTTAGTTCATCTGCAGTTTAAGAAAACATACTTTATATTTCAAACTTATCAACAAGCTTTTCCAAGCTTAAGAAAGGGAACTTGGTAAATGAGAGCCTATGAAGAATGATGATACTAAAGTCTTTTCCGGAACTTATATTCTAAGACCAGGTCAGTTCAGGGATAGTTTAATAACTACATTTCAACAGTCTTTTACAGAACCTTTCTCAAGTGACACTACCGCAGGTTTTTCTTATTTTAAAACCAATGCATAAGACCCTATATTTATCCATGTTAAATGTCATATGGTTGGATTCCACCCTGTCAAGATCTTTTTGGATTCTAATTTTGTCCATGAACTTTGCTATCTCAGCTTTGCGGCACCCTTCTTCCAGCCAGCCAAGAATGATGGTAATATCCCTGGCATGGGGGCCACCAACAGGCCTTAAGCAAGAGCAGTGGAAGAAGAAAATGTGCAAGATGAGACTTAAAGCAGATTAGGTAAAGAAGCAAGGGAGGGGAGCAGATGTGGCTCAAGTGGTTGAAGCCTGCTTCCTGCATGGAAGGTACTGGGTTCAATCTCTGGTGCCTCCTAAAAACAAACAAGCAAACAAATGAAAAAATCAACTCAGGGGAGCTGATGTGGCTCAGTGCTTGAGCACTGGCTTCCCACATATGAGGTCCCAGGTTCAATCCCCGGCTCCGGTACCTCAAAATAAATAAATATAAATAAACAAATAAATAGGCATGGGAAAGAACTAGGAAAGGCAGGAGGAAGTAAAGAAATACTCATAGGATGGGGTGACAGGGTGCCAGCAGCCCCTGTGCTGGGAGTAGATCACCAAACAATATTGCCAAATTCATGCTGTGATCTGTGTGTGCTCTTAAGGAAAGCTCTTCAGCCTGTATTAAGTTACAAAAGTCAAGAGCAAGAGAGTATTTATAGTAGGATTCTTTTAATCGCTTTGGAAAGACAGAGTGGTTTCCTTCACAGTGCTTTCCTCTGGGGAGAGGGACCCAGAGGTTGAACAGTGAGGCTTTAATTTTCATTTCCATATTTTCATTTGGGCTATTATTCCCATGTAGGTAATATTACTTTAAAGATAGTTCCAGAATTTTGCCCCAGCTACAGAATGCTGAAATACCTGGGTAGACAAGAACCTTGACTGAGGTTGTCCCCTAACTCACTGAACCCAATAAACTAAAAAAGGACTAGCAATTTTGTGCAATGTAGGGACTTTTCACTCACCAGGCTACTGCGGTGGGCACTTTCACAAAGGCTCACCCTCCCAGACATCCCAGTAAGCAGGTGGTTACTGTCCTTACTTTGTAGGTAGGAAAGTCAGAAGTTAAATGATTGGCCCAGTTTCTATTTCCAGTACAAGGATCATCAGTCTGCCAACAGGCAAAACATAAAAGCCTACACAATACCTTAAAACAAAACAAAACAAACCTCTAACATCAATGTACTACAATGTTAGGACACTCAATGAGCCTACTGTTGGTTTGTCTTAGTACATCAGAATTGGTCTTACAAAAGGAGATGGCCATAAGGCAACCTAAAACAAACATGCATTAAGCTATGGTTGCAGGTCCCCTACATGGGTACAGACTCCCCCAGAAACCTCTCAGCAACTCCAGAAAGACAGGAGCTCATAACGGTCTGTTCTAGTTCAAGCTCAACCACCTCCTTCATAGTTCTGCTCCCCCTTACATGTTAAAGATTCAAACACCAACCTCTTTCCTTAATTATGAATAATGACTAACATTACTTAGAAGACTAGTTCAATCCTGCTGTACCTGGGAAGAAATACTGATGCCCCATCTACTTCTCAGACACTGACTTAATCTGCCTGAAGTGGGTGCCTGCAGAGGTTTTTTTTTGTTTATTTTTAAATTGTGGTTACATATATATAGAACACACAAAAAATGCATTTTAATCATTTTTAAGTGAACACTTCAATGGTCCTAATTACATTCACAATGTTGCGCTACCATCACCACCATCCATTACCAAAACTTTTTCAACATCCAAAACAGAATCGCTGTATCTATTAAGCAATACTTGCCCTTTCCTCCTCCCTCCTGTCCCTGATGACCTCTAATTTACTGTCTCTCTGACTCTCTATGTCACCTATTCTAGTTCTTCCATATAAGTGGAATCATATAATATCTGTCCTTTTGTGTCTGGCTTCTATCACTTAGCATAATGTCTTCAAGGTCCACCCACGTTGTAGCAGGTAGCAGCACTTTGTTCCTTTTCATGGCTGAATAATACTCTTCTTTATAGATAGACCACATTTTGTTTTTCCGTTCATCTGCTAATGGACTCTTGGTCAGAAGTGTTTTTAAAGCTCCAGGCAATTCTCACATACAGAACGAGAGAATCATTAAGACCAGTGACCCTCTTTCCCCTATAATTTGCATAGCTCTCAGATTCCATTTAGACATCACCTCAGATATATGGTATATAATTAGAATAGCCAGGGAACAAGTTTATATATGTTTGCTAGGTATTGACCTGTGCTACATTTCAACACTCTTTTAAACTAGAAGCAGCTTTTTTATATAGCTGGAAGAGAAAATCACTCAGGGCTCATAATAGAATGTCTATGCCAATGAATTGCTCTGCCATTCCTTCTATGAGTCAAAGTGTCATAAGTTTTCATCCCTTTAGCTCTCCCTACCCCCTTCTCAGATACCACAAATGGTAACAACCTTCAAACTCAGGTATGTGAATATAAAAAACGTTAAAATAGTACATATAATACAAGACAAACATTTCAGCAGAACCAGTCTTCTTCTCAAAACCAGGGTGACAGAATAAAAACAAATAAATAGGTAAGATCTTAGGCAGAAGTGGAAGGAATATTTTATTTTGAATGTAAAAGTATTGTTTCTGCTCTACATGTCTTCCTGAAAAGTTGATTGTAGAATAAAAGTTCCCATATACTTATTTCTATTTTCCCACTGTTCATTATAAAACCATTGTTTTTCCTCTAGGGGAAATCTGGCCTGAGGATTTTCTAATGAAACAAACAGAAATTAAAAACAGAAAAAAATAATATTAACAATTAGATTCATAAGTATAAAGGGTCTAGAATTGCTTCTCTATGCATGGCACAGAAACTGAGCTTAATAGGAAAGATAAGTTTAAATGAACAGAAGTGATATTCTATCAGTCACCAGTCTATATTCCCCTCCTCCTAATACCATGCAACTTAATAAGTAGAGAACTTATTTCTACTTTATCTTCATAAGGAATTTTTGGTTTGGAGGAGTGATCAAGTTGATAGAGGGGAGACAGAAAGCAAGTGAGATAAGAAGGAGAACTCTTAATAAACTAGACTTACAGTAAAGAGGTCATGGGCGAGCTCTCTGGAGGGCCTGAAAAAGCCTACAAAGCCTTTATTAGATAATCTACATTATAACTAATCAATCACTGATCACGTAAACATATTATGAAATTGATTTAATTCCTTCATAGATCTGAGAGCCTAATATGTACCAGGCAATGGGGATATAATTGCTAACAAGAGGCATTCCTGACCTCCCTGATCTTACAGTCTAGGAGGGAAAATAAACAGCAAAAATACCATGGGATAAGGGAAGCCCCAAAACCTTGGAAGCACAGAGGAACAAAGGTGCTCCTAATTCTGACAGGTCACAGAAAGCTTCCTGAGAGAGATACCAGCAGGCCAGGTGAGAGTTAGTAGCGTAATGAGAAGGGTAAGGGGAAGAATGCTCTGGAGAGAGGCAACCACACATGCAGCAGCCACAGGCAAAAGGGCCAGGGCTCCCTAGAAGGTCCTGTGGCCCAGGAAGAGGACGCAGGGCAGCTATGCAGGCACTGGACTGGGCAGGGCTTTAAGGGCACTTGGCATCTGGCATTTTCATCCGGAGGCACTCATGGAAGGGTTTGAAGCATATACTTGTCTTTTGAGAAGGTCACTTGGCCTTTGTGGTAGGGAGCAGACCAGAGGAGGGCAAGGACAGAGGTGGAGAAAACGAAGACAGGGCAACTGAGGTGCAGACAACAGCACAGTCAGCAGGCACGAGGTGAGGAACAGCCCAGTTTAGGGCCGCCGATTTCTCCAAGGCATCTGCTAGCAGTGAGGGGGCAGTGGCAGGCAGTTTTGGAATATCAGCTGTAAAGGAAGAGTGTGCTGAGGAGAGAAACGAGGAATGCAGAACAGCCTCAAACCCCCAGTTCCTGTTAGAGACCACAAATCGCAGAATTTCATTCACATGTTTTGTACACCACAAGCACATTTTCCAGATGATAAAACACATCTCTTCAGGACATTATAAACTTTGATGAAAACTTAATTTTATGGTGTGTTGCTTCCCTGCCTTTGAAAATGGAACATATTTGGATAGTGGTTAAAAGCACAGACTTTGGAGTCAGACACCTGGGTTCAAACCTCCTCCTAAGTTCTGTTACTTACTAGCACTATAACCTTCCTGTGTCCCAGTTAGCTCAGTTATCATAAGGAATAAATTCAATGAGATTTCTAAAATACATAGCAGAGTGATTGGCAAGAGAAATGGTTCAAAAAATGGTGACTATATTATTATTATCAGCAGCAGCTTAGTTAAAGAATGGAGTCCACAGATTAGCTGGGTATTCCAGAGATTTCCACACAACCCCAGCTGTTTCACCAATCAAGTGACCCAGGCGAGACTCGAGGCATCAAGTTTCCAATCTGCAGAATGAGGGGATTTGACTGGTCATTGTAAAACTCCAAAGCCTTTTTCATTTGGATATAAGGTTAGAAATGCCTGTGCTATAAGAACATCACCTTTCAATCAACCACTCTTTGCTGGCTGTATAGCTCTGCAGTCAAAAAGGCTTGAGTCTATTGGAAGCAGATGTAGCAGGTTGAGCGCCTGCTTCCCATGTAGGAGGTCCTGGGTTCAATCCCTGGTACCTCCTGAAAAAAAAAAAAAAAAGGCTTGAGTGTGAGTTCTGCTCTTCACTGAATGATGGAAGACAATTTATTTAATGTGTTTGTGCCTCTATTTTTCCAACTAGAAAACAAAAATACTACTTACCTTGTAGGATTGTAATGATTTCACATAAAGCACTTAGGACAGAGCCCTTAGCTATTAGTCTTCTAGCCCTTTCTCCTCACCTGTAAAATGTAATCGCACTCTTGGCAGGTGTGACACCTGTGAGTGAGATGATGCAAGTGAAGCACTTGGCACAGTGCCTGTACAGAACCCCTATTCAAACACAGGTAGCCGGTCTTTCTTTCCTGAAGCACAAATATATCAGGAGAGTTAGGAATAAAACAAATTGGGGGCTGTTCTTGTATTGAGGGGGTCTTACTAAAGCACCCCGTGAGGAATATTGTCCGGTGGCCTTCTGACAGCCTCCCCTACGAATCCACTTCTAATGATCACGACAGATCAGACGCGGTCCCCGGGGTCGGGGTCTCAGGATGCTAAAGAAGAACTTAGTATTAGGTGAAGGCAGAATTTAAGATTATACAGCCAGCAATGGGAAGACGTATGCATCCTTCATCGGTCTCGCAAAACTTCGTTTTGGGCCAGAGGCACCAGGGGACTCTTGAGACTCTCGGTTCTTTCGGCATTCCATCAAAGGCTTTAAGGGTCTGGAGAACAGACCAGTCGGCAGCGACCCTTCCAGACAGTCCCTGGTGGAGAACGGGTTCCCAACACCGAGCGGCGCCCACGGACGCCCGACCCTCCCCGTCCGGCCTCCGGACCCCCTTCCGAGCCGCCCTGTCCGGTCCCTGGGCCCCCGTCCCTTCCTGTCCAGGCTCCGGACACCCCTGTCTGAGCCGTCCAGTCCACTTCGGGATGTCCGGATTCCCGAACCCTCCTGATCCGGTCCCCGGACCCCCTTTGTCCGAGCCGCCCTGCCCGGGCCCGGGGTCAGTCAGAGCCGATGTCAGTCACAACTGACAGGACGGGCGTGAGCCCTCCGACCACCGCCCGGCCCCGGCTCCGGCCCCGGAGCGCGGGCCTCACCTGGAAATGCTCCTGAGAGCGGATGGGGAGGATCTGCGCCATGGCGGGAGCACCACAGGCAGGTGGCGCCGAGCGAAGCACCAGCCGCTTCCCTTGCACCCGCAGGCGACCGGCGCGGCAGCGGGAAAGCAGCCCGCGCACGCGCACAAGGTAACAGCTCACTGTATAGGATCCCTTCGCTCGTCGCAGACCGAAGGGTCCACGCAAAGTAGTCCGCGCCCCGCGCTCAGCTGCACTCCCAGCCGGTCCAGGCCAGAGCGAGTCTGCACTGCCCTGGGTGGGTCCCCAGAGCGAGTGTGCGCGGGGAGTGGAGGGGCCGGGGCTGCCACCAGCAAGTTCCCTGGATGAGGGGTTTTCAGAAAAAGATAAATAAACTCTGGAGCGTGGGGTTGTGGGGAGGGAACGGTGCTAGCAGTTCTAACCCAAACGGCACAGTTGGGTTCAGGGCCGCTTTTCTCATTCAGTCATAAATGTGAGGGGCTCACTGTGAGAAACCTCGGAAGTGTGCGCTGCAGATGTACTTCTGCAGAAGGCTCAGCCAGGGCTCTTCTAGGAACCCTTTCCCTATTGATTCTGTTGCGGCGTGAACACTGTCTGAATATCAAGGTTGACAGTCTGCAAAGATGATCTAGGTGCACGTGGTCAACCAGAGTCCAGCGAGGGCGGCCCGAATTGCCTGGGGTCGCACAGGAGTAGCAGCAGGTCTGGAGCTGGAGCCCACACTTGGTTTGCCAGTGGTCACTTGTTTTTCCGAAACACCATGTGAGGATGGGTTTTGCATGCAGAAGACTTAGCCGCATAAAAGATGTTTCTCAGGGAAAGGGAGGCCGTTGGTATTCTGCATGCACTCTCATGGTGTACTCGATATCCTCCTTGGTAATTGTGGTGTACCATCGAGTGTGAATAACACGGTGATGGTGAAACTATTGGCACACTAGCTTGACAATCTAGTGGCCAAAAATATGTTCGGGAACAGAGTGTTCACTTATAAATGTCTTTTTCACCGTTAGCAGAAGTCCTCTTTAATATTAGACATGCTGCCCTTTCAATGTCTGTGTGGTTTCATCCCCTAAGGAGAGCCAGTTGTTGTGAGTAGTATTTCATTTCCCAGATTTCCCGTTTGGCAATAACGCACATGACCCTAAGTACTCTTTTTTTTTTTTTTTTTTTTTTTTAAAGATTTTATTTATTTATTCATTTATCCCCCCCTTGCTGCTTGTGCTCGCTGGGTCAGCTAACCACGCCGTGCGTGGCGAGCTTGCCTTCACCAGGAGGCCCCGGGAACCGAACCCGGGGCCTCCCATATGGCAAACGGGAGCCCTACTGATTGAGCCACAGCCGCTTCCCCCTAAGTACTCTTTATCCCAAACATTATATAAATCCTTCATTATTAATAGTATCATTCCCTCAAACACCTTTCCCAGGGCTTGAGCCAAGACTAAAAATTATACCCTAAATGAAAGAATTTTAAGAGAATTGTGTTTAGCAGAAGGACACGATTGGTATTAAGTTAGGACCTTGCCCAATGTCTATACTTATAAAGATATTCAGTGTTCTGACTTGGAAAGGATTTTAATATTCTCATCATGGGTGGGTGCCAAATAATCCTGCAAAAAACCTTTCAGTGCTTTATGCTGATTTCTTATCTTTACAATAGGAATGATAAACATCTACAATGCAATAAGATCAACAACCAAACAGAAACATAAGCAAAAAAAAAAACAAACAAATAATAAAAAATAAATACAGGGAAATGGATGAGGCTCAAGCTGTTGGGCGTCCACCTACCACATAGAAGGTCCTGGGTTTGGTTCCCACTGCCTCCTAAAGATGAGCAAGACAGTGAGCTGACGGGACGGGCTGGCACGGCAAACTGATGCAACAAGATGGCACAATGGCTCAAGCCATTGGACACCACCCTCCTACATGGGAGGTCCCAGGTTCAGTTCCCAGTGCCTCCTAAAAAGAAGATGGGCACACAACTAATGGACAGTGAGTGCAAACTATGGGGATGGAGAGGGAATAAATAAATCTTTAAAAAAAACTTCTGTTGACTTAAACTTATGAAAAATGTCTGATTTTGCTCACAATAAAAAGTCAAATTCAAACTACATTGACATTTCTATGTAAAATATATATTTAATCTTTCAGATTGGTAAAAGTAAAAATTTTTGATAACACAGTGTTGGCAAGGGTGTGAGGAGGGCAATTTGGTGATATCTATCCTTTAATCTAGTAATTCCACCCTAGAGATCTAGCCTCTATCCTATAGCCCTTCACCCAACAAATAAAATTCCAAGGAATTTTAGCACAAGATATTTTTGTGGGTCCCAGGGAAACGTGGCCAGACATGGTAGGACTGCCACCTACCACAGTCTACCCCCTGACTTTTAGTTGGACCCAAGTAGACAAACTCAGTATCTTGATATGCCCCTCGTCCCTTTTGGACAGTGAGTTGCTTGCCAGGGACACAGTAAGCAGCTCTGATAGATGTCACTTGTGACTGCCATTTTTCTAACATCTTTAGGCAACATCTGAGGAAGGCAACTTATAGGATCACCCCCAGTAGGGTGATCAGGCCTGTTTGGAGGAGGGATTGCAACTAGCTCCCCCACCCCTTGCCCAGTCCAAACCAGCTGAGTAAGCTGAAGGGCAGTATTTCCCCAATCTTGTGGAGGACTTGAACTGCATTTTTTTTTTTTAACAAATCAATATTATTGATACATATTAACAAAACATACAATTTACCCAAAATGTACAATCAATGGTATTTGGTATAATCACAGAGTTGTGCATTCATCATTTCAATCATTATTACAGCATTTTCATTATTTCAATAATAATTAATAACAAAAAACAGACAAACAGAAAATTCTTCTCTCAATTTCTCTATGTTCCCCCTGCTGTATATAGCTACTATTTCTGGCTATTCTTGCACAATTATTTATTTATTTATTAAGCAGTTTTATTGAGATATATTCACATGCCATACGATGTATTCAAAGTGTTTAATCAATGGCTTTCAGTATAATCACAGTGTTGTGCATTCATCACCACAAAAAATTTTAGAACAATTTCATTACTCCAAAAAGTAAAATTCCACACCCCTTAGTATGAACTGCATTCTTTATGCCCTTTCTCTGTTACAGCATAACCAGATTCATTTATGTAAAAGCAACATTTCTTGGCTAGCTCAGCACATGAACCCCCAAGCTTGCGCCATCAGAATGAATGTCTAGTGCTCTCTGCTTTCAGAAGGCAATGGCTGTTGCCTGGCCTAATGTTGACCCAACGAATCAAGTGTAGGATTAAATTCCCTTTCTGTAAGAGCAGGCATGTTATATATAGCCTTTTCTAGTTCATGTACCCGTATTCAGGATGCATATTGCCTGGTGAAAGGCACTGCTGCGTCGCAGGAAGGGGTTGTCTGTTCTGCCGCAGCTGCAAGGTACAAAAGAGGCCAGGTCGAGGATTTTAGGGGATGCTATGTTTCTTTCCTGAGTGATATTGGGAACCACATATCCTAAGCCACCTCACCCCCACCTGTGTGTGGGGAAAAGCCTGGTATATGTGACCTCCACATAGAATAAAGTGTCTAGCTTTCCTTAATGCCAGAGTTAGTGTAGTACCAGTTAGGTTATAAATAGGTATCTCTATCTTTCCTTTTAGTTACCTGGGCATCAGCACATCACCAGTCTCCTTGATGCTCAGCCAAAGTCCATCTGGCTACCTGTATGAGCATTACACATTTTGATATAGGAGGTACAGAAGGACCCTCTTCTGGCAGTGCAGCTAAATAGGGTGCTACCATTGCCAAGCCAGGCTTAAGGTATACCCATGCACCTGTGTAGTGTTCCAGTCCTAGGGGAATACTTGTGGTGTTCCATACCCCAGTGGTACTACACTCACTAGATTCCCCCGTGTGCCAACTTGTAGGCACCAGTCATTGCATATTGGGCTGCCTTGTCAATAGTGTTATTGCCATAAGTTGAAATTCAGGCTCAAGAGTACTGTCCTCAGAATCAAACCACACTATTTGGTTACGATTGTCATGAGGAACCTCTCCCAGGTAGCGCCCAGTGCCACTCCTGTTTTCAATACAAAAGGAGAAATTCTCCTCCAAGGATGGGACACTCCCTATGGGGAACGCTTGGGCTTTGAAAGATGTTTCCCACATCCAGTGGATTCCACCGTTCTTGTCTATAGAGTAGTTTTTGAGCAACACTAGGTCATATATTTGGTAGTCTGGTGTGGTCCACCATGTGGTCAGGTTGGCTGTAATAATGTGGAGAGATGGCCCACAATATATATATATATATTTTTTTTTTTTTACTATTTTAAAAAACAGTTTATTGAAGTATATCATTCCTACATGAACATACATAAACTATAAGTGTTCAGTAAACATCATGAACTTACAAAACAAACATGCATAACATCATACAGGGCTCCCACACATCACCCCCACCCCACATACACCCTGCATTATTGTGAAACATTTATTAACAAATCATGAAAGAGCATTGCCAAAGTATTACTACTAACTATAGTCCGTATCTTCCTTCCCTATACATGTTTTTTTTAAGGATTTATTCATTTATTTATTTACTTTTATCCATTTTTACACTTCCCCCATTTTTGCTGTTTCTGTGTCCGTTCGCTGGGTGACTCTGTGTCCGTTTCCTGTCTTCTCATCATTCTCCTGATTTCACTGGGATTCAATCCTTGAGAACTCCAATGTGGGAGAGAGGCATCCTACCACCTGCACCACCATAGTTCCTGGTTTTTCGGCATGTCTCGTCTTGGCTCTCCCTTGTGTCACTCTCCTGTTACATTATCATCTTGCTGCATGGATTGCAGGGCCTGGCGGCTCACCCACTCGCAGGGCCTGGTGGTGCACCCGCATGCAGGGCCTAGAGGCTCACCTGTGGATGGGGCTTGGCAGTACACCCACTCGCAGGGCTTGGAGGCTCACCAGTTCGTGGGACCTGGCGGCACACCCGCCTTCTATATTTTTCTTTTTTGTGTTTTAACCAGGAGGTCCCGGGGATTGAACCCAGGTCCCTCCATATGGGAGACAGATGCCCAACCACCCGAGCCACATCCATCCCCCTGTTATATCTCTTAAGGTTGACCAAAGATACCCAAAGTTACAATCTTTTCCCATACAGGGTGGTCATATAATAAATCAGGCTTAGTTTATCACCAATATTCCAAAACCAGACTTAGGGATATAAACTAGGTCTAGGGACACATGCATGGTTTCTAATATAGCAAATGTTTAGCCTACTCTGATTATCACAAAATCAGGACAGTGAGAATATTTGCACCATAATCTTGATTCAAATGCTGAAAGAGCCAGCAGTCGGTCTGATTGGAGGCGCTGGCAAAAGCTTGGATCATTGGGGGCCCATGGGTGATGAGCTTGTTCATCTCTGATAGACTGGGGAGAGAAAGAGATAATACTGCTACCCGCCCCACTCCCCATCCCAGGGGTGAAGATGCTCCTGCCCAGCAACCAGAGGTGAGGCTTGCCCACCCAGGCGTCTGTCCAAGCCCTGAAACTACAACTTCTGTGAGGACCCATTGCCCCTGTCATTTAACCCAGATTTTTTGGCCCCAGCAATCTTGTCTAGCAAGTGAAGTGACGTCCTGAACAAATCTGACATAGCCTATGATGTCGCCCACCTGTACGTAAGAGCTGGGAGTCCAGGCATAACCAGAGGAACCCTAGCACATGGCGTTCTGTCACCCCTTCTCCCATTCCCATAGAATCCCACAAGAGGGAGGCACCCAAGGGTAGCATCACCCCCAGGTTGGAATCGAGGAGCCCTTGCGGTAATACTGCTGCAGCCTGGACCACAAACCACCCCAGGGAGTGCACTCCAGTGGGGGAAAAAAGAAAAAGAGCAGTTAGGTGTAAGAAGATTGGGATTCCTCAGGCATACCCTAATCAGGTGACTGCCTGATTCTCTACCCACTCCAAGCTCAGTATTTTGCAACTTACACAGCATATTTCCCTTCCACTGGAGTGCAGTGTTTTAGTGTCCAAATAGCTTTAGTTAGATGGGGGGAGGGTACCACCCAATTAGTTATCCTTCCTGATGGCCTTTGTGTAGTTGTTTCAGTCTTCCATTCCAATGTTCTAATGTTCTATTTCCCCTTATGCTTGGGGGTGATAGGAAGCATGAAAGGTCCCTCATATCATGGGAGTGTGCCCATTGCTGGGTCACTTGTGTCATAAATGAGGTAACTTGATCTAATTGGATTCTGGTTGGGTATCTGAACAGGTATTTCTCCAAGGCAGTGAGTAGTCCCAGCATCTTCATGATGCATAGGAATTGCTGTCCCTTATTTGGAGTATGTGTCTATGGCAGTACCACTGGAACTGGTGACTAGGGGGCAGCAGTCTTAAGTGGTTGAGCTGTCATACTCCTATGGGGCCTAATGTGGCCCAGCTCACCACATTGCTTGGCCTGGTCTTGTTGGTAGGAGTCAAATGTCTGTGCTGCATCTTTGCTTCTGCTTCCTCTGGTGTGAGTCCTCATGATTTGGCCTCCTTTTGCATTCTGTGTCCCATTCAGTGGTGGATCCAGCAGGCAATTGTGGCAACCTGTTGGGTGCATGCTAGTCAGTATGGGAATTCCACTAATGTTTTGTTTCAAATGGACTTTTGTCATGGGTGTTAACATGGGTTGACGAGAAGATCTCCTTTCCAGTTCACAAGCTGTTGCCACAGCCCTTGACCCCATACGGCGGAGCCTCTAGTAGCCCAATAAATGATTGGCCAGTTGCCAGACCATATGGCTAACTCACTTGCAAGAGCCCATGAGTCTGTAAACATGTAGTAGGAAGTTGTGGTTGGAGTGGACTGCACAGCCATTGCCAATGCATGGAGTTCAGCCCATTGGGTAGAACATCCTTTTCCAGTCTCATGCAGTAGGTGGCTATCCTTGGGATGGATGGCCGCAGCAGCCCAATGGACTCCAACAGCCTTGAGTGTTGCAGATCCATCTGTGAACAAAGATGTTTTAGTTTACTTGGCTGTTCAAGTAAATACTATGCAATGGGTTGGCTTAAACAATGGGAAATTTTTTTTTTTTTAGAATTATTTTATTTATTTCTCCCCACCCCCTTGTTGTTTTGCATTTTGCTGTGTCTGTTTTGTTGTGTGCTTGTCTTCTTTTTAGGAGGGAACCGAACCTGGGACCTCCCATGTGGGAGGGAGGCACCTAATTGCTTGAGTCACCTCCACTCCCTCCTTTGCTGTGTCTCTCATTATGCTTTCCTCATGTCTGATTTCGTTATCTTGTTGCATCAGCTTGCCACACCTGCCTGTTGAGTCAGCTCGCTGTCTTGCTCATCTTCTTTAGGAGGTACTGGGAACCTGTGCTCCCTGCTTTGTTGTGTCTCTCATTATGTATTCCTCCTTATGTCTCTTGTTGCATCATCTTGCTGCTTCAGCTTGCCCATCGCGTCAGCTTGCTGTCTTGCTTGTCTTCTTTAGGAGGCACCAGGAACTGAACTCGGGACCTTCTGTGGTAGATGGCTGCTCAATCACTCGAACCACATCCACTTCCCAATAGGAATTTAATGGTTCACAGTTTTGAGGCCAGGAAAAAGCCCAAATCAAGGCATCATCGAGGCAATGCTTTTCCCCTGAAAACTGGTGTTTTGGAGTTGGTTGCCAGTGATTTTTTTTTTTTTTTTTTAAAGATTTTATTTATTTATTCATTTATCCCTCCCTTGCTGCTCGTGCTCGCTGGGTCAGCTAACCACACCGCACGGGCGGGCTTGCCTTCACCAGGAGGCCCCGGGAACCGAACCCGGGGCCTCCCATATGGTAAACGGGAGCCCTACTGATTGAGCCACAGCCGCTTCCCTGTTGCCAGTGATTTTTGATACTGGACTCCTCTGTCACAGCAATGCACATAGGGTGGTTTTTCTCTGTTCTCTTCTGGGTTCTGTTGACCTTAAGCTTCTTGCTTCCTGTGGCTTTCTCTCCATCTGTCTGAATTTCATAAGACCCATCCTGATTGAATTGGGCCATACCCACAGGAACGGATTAAGTTTAAAAACATATTTTTCTGGGGTACATAGGCTCCAAACCACCACACAAACTATACCATCAGCTAGAACATCTTTGAACTGGGGGCCCCCACTTAGCCAAGGGAAGAGGAGCAGCCCCTGAGGGATATTCAGCCCCCTCCGGTAAAGCATTTATTTGTTCATGGAGTCAGCTGACTCCCTGAGGCCCTTGTCAGGTTCTGTCTTGGATATACCATTTTCATTTAATGATGGAGCTTTGCTGGGCCTGTCCTACTTTATTAGTAGGATTAGTGAGTACCCACATTAGGATGGGCGGCTCTGGTCTTAGGGTCACACATGGCACATCAGTGAACAGCATAACAGTTCCCTGTGTGGGTCACCACCTTCAGGGTCCAAGGGCAGCACCTCAGCAATTAATCTGTAGTAATCTATTGTCAGCGTCCAGGCTCCCGAGGTCTTTTTTTTTTTTAATTTATTTATTTTTTTTTTTTTCGGCCCCCCCCCCCCCCCCCCGCTGCCCGCGCTCACCGGGTCAGCCAACCACTCCGTGCGGGCGGGCCCGCCCCCACCAGGAGGCCCCGGGAACCGAACCCGGGGCCTCCCACATGGCAAACGGGAGCCCCACCGACTGAGCCACAGCCGCTTCCCTCCCGAGGTCTTTTTTACTGGCCAGTTCGGGCTGTTGAACTGTGACAGGGTGGTTCTCAACACACCTGCCTGCAGCAAGTCTTGAACCAATAAAGTAAAGTCCTCTTCCCCATATGGAAGGCAGTATTGCTTTTGTTGGACAATCCCATGGTCTCTCTGGCAATTCTGGTGGTGGCTTGAATTTTTTCTGAGGAGACATACCCCCCTCAGGTGACTGAGACACGGGCAGTAAAATGTCAGTATCTATAAGGCAATCGAGATCAACGGTGCCTGAAGTGGCCCAAAGGGCCCTTTCCACAAATGTACTTGCTTGCCATAGGTCACCATGTCTTCTCCAAAGCTCCTCCCCCCAATGCCACCAGGTTGTCCTTGTCCCTATGGGGCCATGGTTACTTGGGCACGAGTATCTAAGAGCCCCCCCCCCGAAGTTCTGCATCCCCCTTCCCCCTTTTCTCCTTCCACCCAGATAGAGGCATAGGGCTGTTGATCCCTGGGGGTGGGGGTGGGGGTGGGGACCAGAGACCTTGGCCCCACCCCTAATGATTCTTCTTTTTTTTTTTTTTTTTTGTACCTGTCTCCTTGGCGCACATATGTATGCACTTCTCTTTTTTTTTTTTTTTTTTTTTTTAAAGACTTCATTTATTTATTCATTCATCCATCCCCCCCTTGCTGCCTGTGCTCGCCGGGTCAGCCAACCACGCCGTGCGGGCGGGCCTGCCCTCACCAGGAGGCCCCGGGAACCGAACCCGGGGCCTCCCATATGGTAAACGGGAGCCCTACTGATTGAGCCACAGCCGCTTCCCCTAATGATTCTTCTTAAAGGGAGTGAGATTTGGGTACAGATGAGGAAGATTGCATGCATTGTAACTTCATCCCTTTTCTCAGCTGAATAATATTCCATTGTATGTCTACATCACATTTTCTTTAACCATTTGTCAGTTGGGCATTTGGGTTGCTTCCATCTTTTGACAGTTGTGAATAATGCTGTAAACATTGGTATGCAAATATCTGTTTGAGTCCGTTTTCAAATCTATTGGGTATATACCTAGAAGGGGATTACTGGGTCATACAGTAATTCTAGAGTTAGAATTACTCCCTGAGTATCAGCATATAGATGGCTCATGGATATGTTTTTTTAATCCATTCTGCCAGTCTGTGTGCTTTGATTGGGGAGTTCAATCCATTATCATTCAATGTTATTACTGTAAAGGCATTACTTACTAAGACCATTTTATCCTTTGGCTTTCCTATGTCATATCCTACTCTTGCCTGTCTTTTTACCCCTTTGGTTACCTTTTCTAATAATCTTCATTTCTATTCTCTTCTCCAAGCCTTTCTCTTCTGTTTTTTTCCTTTCAGGCTGCAGCACTTCATTTAGTATTTCTTGTATGGCTGGTCTCTTGGTGACGAACTCTGAGTTTCTGTTTATCTGTGAAAACTTTAAACTCATCCTCATTTTTGAGGGACAGTTTTGTTGGATAAAGAATTCTTGGCTGGCAGTTTTTTCTTTAACTATATTAAATATAGCACTCCCTTCTTGCCTCCATGCTTTCTGATGAGAAATCAGCACTTAGTCTTATTGAGCGTCTCTTGTATGGGATCAATTGCTTTTCTCCTCCTGCTTTCAGAATTCTCTATCTCTGGCATCTGACATTCTGAATAGTATGTGTCTCAGAGTAGGTCTATTTGGATTTACTCTGTTTGGAGTATGTGGTCCTTCTGGGATATTAATATTTATGCCTTTCATAAGGGTTGAGAAATTTGTGGCTATTATTTCCTCAAATACTCTTTCTGCCCTTTTTTCATTCTCTTCTCCTTCCAGAACACCCAGTGCATATTTGTGCATTTCGCACTGTCATTCAACTCCCTGAGATCCTGTTTAATATTTTCCCATTCTTTTCTGTCTGATCTTCTGTCTTTTCAAGTTCAAATTCAAGTTCTAATTCACTTATTCGTTCTTTTGCCATTTCATATCTGCTGTTGTATGCCTCTAATGCATGTTTAATCTCACCCATTGTGTCTTTCATTCACATAAGACAGGGATTCTTTTTTTTTTTTTTTTTAAACACAGCCATGAAAAAGATATTCCATTTTATTTTATTATTGTTGTTACTGTTATTTTTATTTATTTTATTTTTTTTTACAAACGATTTGCTGCAACATGCTCTGGCTCATACTATTGAATTTCAAAATTTAACACATTTCAAAAATATCAAAAATACACTATAATGAAGTCTTAAGACTTCAATATGACGATGATTGCACAAAACCATAAGATATGAACCCACCGTCTGGATGATGTTCATTGGCAACAGTGAGAGAAAACCCTATAGCATCTGGGAGAAGTGCGTGAAATTTAGAATACAAGGAGCTTATGTGTGATCACCAAATAAGGGAAACTGAGCAGGATTTACTGTAGCTGCTTTTCTCATTCTAGGAAGTGTTTATCCAACTATGAAGCAAAAGTCACTAACTGGAGAGAAAGATTAACTTGCCTCCATGATTGGGGAGCCTGAAAGGCTCCACCCAGAGGGAAGTAAAAAGGGACACAAGACAGTTCTATAGTGATGTTGCAGACATCACTGAATGGCTTGGAGACTAATTATTTAATAATTGGTACATTTTTCAATCATAGCCAAGTGCTCCCTTACGGAGGTCTCTTCATTATTATTCAACAGATAGAGAAGGTGAGTCTGTGGCTTCCAAGTTCCTGCTTTTGCTGAAGGTCTACGTGGAAAGAAGAGCATCATTTAATATTCAGTAGATTGGCCAAAACTAACTGGCTCTATCTCCTGGAAAACAGCACTCACTATGAACAATTATAATAGCCCTCAATGATGACCAAGTTGCTCGAGTGGCTCTTTTAAACACCAGAAAATGAGTTCATCAACTTATTGCACACACACAATCTACAGTAGTATATAATAAAGCCCTCATTTGTATTAGGAGTGGTAATTCAGTGACTCTGTAGTAGCACTGTAGCTTTATGTCATACCAACAAATTTTCAAATATATTTCCAGTCCATCTGAACGAAAATAAGAATACCAGGGCTGCCAACACTCAAGTATTTCCTTTCATCCATGGGAGTCATCGAACTGCCCACATAATCAGGAGTACTCTTTTTTCAAAAATTCTGTTAAACTCTTCTATTAAATAGGAGGTACACACAGATGCCTGAGAATCATGCAGAGGCCAGAAGCTCTGGGCTAGAGATCACCTGGGGAACACATCCTCTCAGTGAAGTAGTGGGAAGTAAATTACATTCACCTGGAGACAGGTTACTTGATTTCAACATCTGGCAGCCTATTCAGGTAACACAATTTCAAGACAGGGATTCTTAACCTTTTTTGTTCTACAGACCCCTTTGCCAATCAGAGGAAATGAATGCTACTGTAATTTATTTATTGCATACATTCATAAGTGAAGGAAATGCTAGATTTCAATTAGGGATCAGAGAAAATAAAGATAGTAAGTTGACTTTTTTTCAATTCAAGCTAATGGACCCCCTGAAATCACCGTGGACCACTGGTTAAGAACTCCTGCCATAAGATCTGTTACTTTTCTCTTCAAGCTCTCAAATTCTTTTTTTTTTTTTTAAGATTTTATTTATTTATTCATTTATTCCCCCCTTGCTGCTTGTGCTCCCTGGGTCAGCTAACCATGCCGTGTGGGCGGGCCTGCCTTCACCAGGAGGCCCCGGGAACGGAACCCGGGGCCTCCCATATGGTAAACGGGAGCCCTACTGATTGAGCCACAGCCACTTCCCTCAAATTCTTCTTTATGTTCACCCAGTGTCTTATTAATATTCCTTATCTCTTTAGCCATATTTTCCTGCAACTCCTTGAACTGATTTTGGAGATTTGTGTGAACACCACTGATTAGTTGTTTTAAATCCTCTGTCTCCTCAGGATTTTTCATTTGTTTCTTTGGCTGGATAATATATTCCTATTTCTTCATATGGCTTGTAAATTTTTGCTGATGTCTAGGCATCTGATTCTGCTGGTGGTTTTATTCTGATGGTCAATTTCTCACGCTCGCCTTGGATTTTACTGTTGAGTAGTCTTTTTCAGGGCTCTTCTTTGATTCTTGGTTCAATCTATTACAAATATTTAAAATTATCCTATTTAAGTATTCAAAACAGGGCCAGAGACCCATTAATGGGGTGCAGACCAGATCCAAGAGGGCCTGAGGATAGGGTAAGGAGAAACTAAAAAACGCCTTTTATTTCCTTCATTTTCCTGTTCTGCCAGCAGATGGTCCTCTTCAGCGACGTTTTCCATGGAGAGCTCTTCTAACTTCCGCTGGCTGGAGGTTAGAAACCACATTCAGCCCTCTGCCACACCTTCCCTCTTCCCTGGGAAGAAAATGACCATTCCTGTCTCAGTCTGGTTTTACTGAGACTGTCTATCTTGAGGGTGGGGGATGGGTGCTGTTCCTTGCCTTGGGGGCAAGTAATGCAGTTTTCATTTGGGCCTCTGTCTCTGTCTCACTCCCTCTTGGAGGATGTGCACAGCACTCCACTTGTATGCAGATCCCAAAAGTGGCTGCTTTGGACAGCTTCTGCCCTTCCTCCACTGTCTTTGTAAGAGAGGTAAGCCCTGTTGACCTACTCTGAATGCCATCTTCCTGGAACTCCCTGTTTTTTTTTTTTTTTTTTTTTTTTTTAAAGTAGCCATTCTAGTAGATGTGAAATGGTGTCTAATTATGGTTTTGATGTGCATTTCCCTAATAGCCAGTGATATTGACCATCTTTTCATGTGCTTTTTGGCCATTTGTATATCTTCTTTAGATAAATGTCTATTCAAGTCTTTTGCCCATTTTAAAAATGGGTTGTCTTTTTATTGTTGAGTTGTAGGATTTCTTTATATATTCTGGATATTAAACCCTTATTGGATGTTTCCAAATATTTTCTCCCATTAAGTACGTTGTCTTTTTACTTTGATGATAAAGTCCTTTGTGGCACAAAAGGTTTTAATTTTGACAAGCTCTCATTTATCTATTTTTTCTTTTGCTGCTTGTGCTTTGTGTATTAAGTCTAAGGAACCATTGCCTACCTCATGATCTTGAAGATGCTTCTCTACATTTTTCCTAGGAATTTTATGGTCCTGGCTCTAACATATACTGTGCTTTCTTCTAAGAGTTTATATATAGTTCTGGTTCTTATATTTAAGTCTATGATCCACTTTGAGTTGATTTTTGTACATGGTGTGAGGTAGGTGTCCACTTTCATTCTTTTACCAATGGAGATCCTGTTTTCCTAACACCATTTGTTGAAGAGACTGTTCTTTCCTCATTGACACCCTTTTCAAAAATCAGTTGGCCAAATAAAAATAAAAACAAAAACAAATGGAAAAAAATATTGGTTGGCCGTAAATGTGAGGGTTGAGTTCTGAACTCTCCATTCAATTCCATTCATCTGTATTATCTGTTCTTGTGCCAATACCATGCTGTTTTGGTTACTATGGCTTTGTAATGAGTTTTAAGATCGGGAAGTTATGAGTCCTCCAACTTCATTCTTCTTTGTCAAGATGGCTTTGGCTATTCAGGGCCCCTTACCCTTCCATATAAATTTGATGACTGGATTTTCCATTTCTACAAAGGTGGCTGTTGGAATTTCGATTGGGATTGCATTGAATCTGTACATCATTTTGGATAGTATTAACATCATAACAATACTTAGTCTTCTAATTGATGAACACGGAATGTCTTTCCATTTATTTAGGTCTTCATTGATTTCTTTTAGCAATGTGCTATAGTTTTCTATGTACAACTCCTTTACATCCTTGGTTAATTTATTTCTAGATATTTCATTCTTTTTTGGGTAACTTTCATGCAAAACTTGTAAATGGAACTTTTTTCTTGATTTCTTTATATTGTTCATTACTAGTATATAGAAACACTACTGATTTTGGCATGTTGTACTTCTATCTGCAACTTTGCTGAATTAATTTATTAGCTCTTGTAACTTTGTTGTGTTTTCTGTATATAGGATCATGCAATCTGCATAGGGAAAGTTTTACTTCTTACTTTCCATTGTTGATGCCTTTTATTTCTTTTCAATATTTAGTGTTCCAATCTATGAACATGGAACATCCTTCCATTTATTTAGTTCTTTGATTCCTTTTAGTAATATCTTGTAGTTTTTCATTATAAGTCCTTTACATCCTTAGTTTGATTTATTCCTAGATTCTTGATTTATTTGCCATTTTAAATGGATTTTTCTTGATTTCCTCTTCAGATTGTTCATTACTAGTGTATAAAAACACTACTGATTTGGGGGTGTTTTCTTGTACCCCATCACTTTGCTGAATTCATTTATTAGCTCTAGTAGCTTTGTTGTAGATTTTTCATGATTTTCTGCATTAAGGATCATGTCTTCTGCAAATAGAGAAAGTTTTACTTCTTCCTTTCCAGTTTGGATGCCTTTTATTTCTTTTTCTTGCCTAACTGTTCTGGCTAGAACTTCCAGTACAATGTTGAATAACAGTGGTGACAGTGGGCATGCTTGTCTTGTTCCTGATCTTAGAAGGAAAGCTGTCAGTCTTTTACCAGTGTGATAGATATTAGGTATAGGTTTTTCATAGATGCCCTCTATCATATTGAGAAATCTTCCTTCTATTCCTAGTTTTCTAAGTATTATTATCAAGAAAGGGTGATGGATTTTGTCAAATGCCTTTTCTGCATCAATGGAGATGAACTGTTTTTTTTTTTTCCTTTTTTATTTTAATGCGGTACATTATAGTAATTGATTTTATGTTGAGCCACCATAACTGGAATGAATTCCATTTGACGATAATGTGTAATTCTTTCGATGTGCTGTTGGATTTGGTTTGCTAATTTTTTTTTTTTTTTTTAAGATTTTATTTATTTATTTATTTATTTATTTATCCCCCCTTGCTGCCTGTGCTTGCTGCGTCCATTTGCTGTGCGCCTTTCTGTGTCTGCTTGTCTCCCTTTGTTGGGTCATCTTGCTGCGTCAGCTCACCGCGCCGCGCGGGCTGGCTTGCCTTCACCAGGAGGCCCCAGGAATCAAACCCGGGGCCTCCCATATGGCAAACAGGAGCTCCATCGATTGAGCCACATCCGCTTCCCTGCTAATATTTTGTTAAGAATTTTTGCTTCTACATCCATAAGGGATACCGGTCTATAATTTTCTTCTCTTGTGGTATCTTTATCTGGCTTTGGTATGAGGATGACGTTGGCCTCATAGAATGAGTTAGGAAGTATTCCCTCCTCTTCAATTTTTTGGAAGAGTTTGAGCAGGATAAGTGTTAATTCTCCTTAGAATGCTTGGTAGACTGCCTCTGTGAAGCCATCTGGTCCTAAGCTGTTCTTTGATGGGAGGTTTCTGATTATTGATTCAATCTCTTTACTAGTTTTTGCTTTGTTGAGATTTACTGTTTCTTCCTGAGTCAGTGTAAGTAGTTTGTTTCTGAAAATTTTTCTATTTCATCTAGGTTATCCAGTTTGTTGTATACAGTTTTTCATAGTATCCTCTTATATTCCTTTTTATTTCTGTGGGGTCAGTAGTACTGTCCATTTTCATTTCTGATTTTAGTTATTTGTGTCCTCTTTTTGTCAGTCTAGCTAAAGCTTTGTTAATTTTATTGATGTTTTCAAAGAACCAATTTTTGGTTTTGTTTATTCTATGCTTTAAAAAATTCTCTATCTCTCATTTATATCTGCTCTAATCTTTGTTATATCCTTCCTTCTGCTCACTTTGGGTTTAGTTTGTGCTTCCTTCAAGGGAGCATTTTCTAAGTGCCAGAGCTTTGCCTAAGTGATCCCAGTTAGTCTTTACAATCAGTTTCAGGTGTTCTTGCTCCTTATTTCCATTTGACAGGCTGAGGGCCAGATGTTTGCTGACTTGGTCCCTAGACAGGCCTGTTGGTTAAAAGGCCATGTGCAGGGAAGCGGCTGTGGCTCAATCAGTAGGGCTCCCATTTACCATGTGGGAGGCCCCGGGTTCGGTTCCTGGGGCCTCCTGGTGGAGGCGGGCCTGCCCGCACGGCGTGGTTGGCTGACCCAGTGGGCACAGGCAGCAAGGGGGGGATAAATGAATAAATAAATAAAATCTTAAAAAAAAAAATAAAATAAAATAAAAAAAAAAAAGGCCATGTGCAATTTGCAGGTCCAAGTTTTCAATGCCTTGTTGTGGAGTTGTTAAGGGAACTGCATGGCGAGTCTCTGGCTCCTTATTCCTTGGGGAAAAAAAAAAAAAAAGTTCACAAGAAAAAGAAAAAAAGAAAAAAAGAAGAAACGGAACAGTTCATGCTTGCAGCCTGACATTTGAGATATCTGTGCCCACAAGTACTCTGCATGCTGGCTCTGTGGGCAAGCCAGTCGGGGGATGGATGTATGTCTGAGTCTCATTGACTCACTTGACATCTGAGTGATACAGGTAGTAGGATAGTCATTAGGCAGGAGCAGCAGTCAGAGAGGAGATGTCAGTGGTCAGATCAGACAGCTTTAGTGATTCCAAACCCAGGATCCCTCCCCCAGGATCCCACATACCTTAGAGAGAGGTCCAGAGCTTAGGGGTGGAGGGTGCTCCATCTGCACAGTGCTTGAAGATTCCATGATTCTAACTATATCCTCTTGTGGATATATGGATCAGCAACTGGACCACTTTGTAAGACAATTCCAGCTTTTCAGATAATTCTCAGAAGATCCAAGTGTGTACTTATTGATCTCCTTCTAGGAAACTGGCCAAGCAGCCAGGCTGGGAAACCACTCAGGAGGCACTGCAGTGGGCCAAGCAGGCTGCTGCAGCCCCGGTGCCCAGTGTGATCGGGAACCTAGGGCACAGTTTGGCCAGAGCCAAGGACCTCATTGCCTTGCTCAGGAGATGACACATGAGGGGCAGCCTGCCATCCACAACTCAGCTTAAGATGCTGCATGATCAGGGTAATGACTCCTAAGCTGTGAAATGAATTTCTGCCTGAAGGGGTCAGGGGGATTAGACAAACTCAAAGGTTCCAACATCCCGTCACTGACTGCTTCAGGAAAGAGGGATCTACAGTGTGGAGAAGGTGGAAAGTTAGAAGGAAAAGGCAGAGGAAGCCAAGATGGTTTGGTATTCAATGCGTGTTCATTTATTTTACACTTACAAAAGAAATTGCCCACCCCTTCTGCCCCATCCCCCAAAAACAGTCTCTTTTTTACAAACATTTAAAAATTAAAACCAAATGAAGATAGACAAGTTAATTTCAGTACAATTATTTTTCAATGTAGCTGTCATAATTAGAGTTTAAATTTCCTATAAGTGACCAATGTCCAAGTGACTTATAGGGAAATCCTGATTATTGGACAAAAGGAAAATTCCATATTACAAGTTAGCAAATTCTAGTACAAAAATAGTCCGTGTGTTGGAACAGCCTTTCCTTTTACATAGGTCTCAGGTCCGTCCACTGACTGCATAATATGTTAATGTTTCAGGATTCTCTCTTTCACAAATGGCTCATTCGTCATAGCTGAAGCAGCACGGTGCCTCCAGGGGCAGGGGCTAGTGTCCACCTTGGGACCATGCTGGAGATGACAGGCTTGGGAATGCCACATTTACCCCAAGGCAGCAGGGTAGAGCCCCAGCCTCAGCTGGGGATCCTGGGAATCCTGGAGGGAGGGCCAAATTGTGGGCAAAGCTGCCCTCTTTTGAGGGAACCTAAGGCCCAGGACACAGGAGAGGTCCAACCAGGAGCTGGGCCCGGCGCTGGTGCAGGATACCACACCTCCTGCCAGTGCCTCCTCTTCCTACTGTAGCTGGGCCAGGTGAGAGGTGGCCCTAGGCGTGGTCAGCGGCGAGAGCATGGCCCTGCCCTTACTGTAGCTGGGGCACGCCGGGGCTGGCTACTTGTCCCTCAGGATGTCGAGCTGTTCTTGACACTCAGTGAAGAGGCGCTGGAAGCGGAGGTTCTGACCAATGACTGGCAGCAGCTCCTTTAGCAGCTCCCTCTTCCGTAGACCCTGTGGACAGAGGAATGACAGCTGAGTACAAGTGGTAGTGAGGAGGCTGGATTGTAGGAGACTTCGCCTGGCCTGGCAGAGACCCTTATGCTTGCTCTAATGAACCCTAGCCAACACCTGGAGAAACCAGAGGGAAAAGACAAACAACTCCTCTGCATCTTGAGAATCCTGGGAAAGATGAAAAGCTGAGCTCATGTGTGCATGTGGGATGATATGAATGGCTAGTGTGTGTGTCTGTGTGATGGATGTGCGGGGCTGATGTGTGTGGGTCTGCCTTGGCCCTTCTGCAACATGCACTGCCAGGCAGAGTGGACTACACTGCAAAGGTCAAAAGCACAGACCCCTGAGGAGAATGCCGCCTCAAAGCAACAACAACTAGACATACACCCTGTATACCTTCAGAACCATAAGCATTGGAAGAAAAGATCCAAGAATTTAAATTAGCATGATTCAGTTATGTACAGTATATGTGCAAATCTCTGTTTGGGTCCCTGCTTTCAGTTCTTTTGAGTATATCCTTAGTACACATAGCCTTCTGAGGAACCACGAAACTGTCTTTCATGGCAGACTTTATTGAACATATGGTTTCCAAACAAACAAAAAACATTTAGCATGATTAATATACTAGAAATCACAGGAAAGAACCATGTGTAGACAAGAGGTTTGAGAAATACAGGATTGAGGCAAAGCACACAGGCAAGAAGATAAGCAGGAGAAGGGGCACTGCTGAAGACCAAATCAGAGTGGAGGATCAGAGAGAAGTTAAACACATGGTTGAGCAGGGAGGCACAGAGAGGTAGAAATAATAAAGGGAAAATAAAGGGAGATGGAGGGTAGTAGTTGTGCCTAACAGCTACATAATAGGGTCCTATAGGAGAGACAGAAAAAGTAGAGAAGGAAATATTTAAAGAAATAACATAAGTAAATTTCACATAATTAAAGAAAAATAAATGGCTTTAGACTGAAAGGCTTCATTGAGTGATGATCAAATAAGATATGGAAGAAGTGACATCTAGACACATTGGATGAAATATAAATAATTTGAGGATATCAAAGACAGAAAAATTATAAATGTTTCTAAATAGCAAAAGCATATCACTTAAAAAGGAAAAGTCGCCAATGTTCACATAAAAGTATTATTCTTTTCTATCATATCGAAGAAAAAAAAAACAAAACTCTTGTAACCTAGACTTTTAAATCCAGTTAAAAAGTTATCTATATACGAGGGTATAATGGAAATATTCTTAGGCTTACAAGGCCTTAGAAAATTTGCCACAGGGGTCACCTTGAAAGTGCTTTTGGAGTTAATACTCAAAAGTAAGAAGAGAAAAATTGAGAAGATGCTAAAAGAGGTATGGAAGGCAAGGTGATCAACTCTCCTGCTAAAGTTTATTGTGGTCTTAAGAAACTAAGCAAACAAAAAATTTAACAGACCTGACCTGCTGGATATATACAGAATTGAGATATCCACAACTAGAGAACATGCATTCTTCTCAAGAACACATGTAATATATACAAAAATTGCCCTGAAAACAAACCTCAACAAAATAACAAGTATCATTTTGATAGCCATGGGCCATATCCATCCTGCCACCTGCTTCTATAAATAGTCCAAAACTGGTAGATGGTACAAAATGGGGCTTTTAGATATTTACACCCATAAAACAGAGAACATAAATACTGACAATGACCTAAGAGTCCAACCTAGGGCATTAGAGAGGAAAAGCAAAAATACTTTAAAAATCAGGAAGAAAAGAGTTAAAATCAATGAAATTGAAAACAAAAATTCAATAGAGATGAATAACAAAAGATCTTAAAAAAAACCAAAAAACAGAAAGCAGGAGTTTAAATTTTACCACAAAATCCTCAAGTCTAGTAGATTTAAAAACTGACTTCTAAGAGACTTCCAAGGCACAGATTTTTCTAATCTTATACAAACTCAGAAAACAAGAAAAGAGAAACTACTTCAACTCATTTTTAAGAGCACATATACCCATGATTCTAAAACTAGGCAACGATATGACAAGAATGGAAATTTTCAGGGTTATTTCATCCATGAAACCATATGTTAGTAAACAATTGTAACAATGAATAAAAAAATCAAACACATTTCTATACAGCAGCAATGAATAATTAGAAAACATAAAGTAATGTGGCTTGTTCCTAAGCCAACTCAGCATATAAACTCCCAGCGTGGGACATGACTCCTGGGGATAAGCCTCCCTGGCACTGAAGGATTATTAACAAGTGCTGACTAGTGATGCATTTGGTACTTGATAATAAGACCTTGACACCAAAGGGGAAATATTAAATAAAAAAGAATTTTTATGGAGAAGAGATTTCAAAGAGGGTCAGGAGGTCCTTCTAGAGGTTACACTTACGCGTGTCTCAGGAGGATCTCACTAACTGTCACAGTAAATAAACCTTCAAACAGGGGTACACTTGATGGTTCTTGAAACATCTGGACACTATAGGCAAGGCACATAACCCCATGAAATCAGCACCCCATCAGTGGGCCATACCTTGGAATATATGTTTATTTCTACAACGGAACAGAGTTAGACTCATTTATAATTTCCCTACACATGATTTTTCTATCTCTTTTATTTGAACCTATAATTAGCATATGTCCCTTAAATATATGTCCCAGAGACTGAAATCTTCTCTCTGTTCATATGCTGGTTGAGCCCTGAGTCTCAGCAGAGTTGTAGCCAACACCTGTTCTCTAGTTCATCGGACTTGCCCAAGGCTGAAAAAGGCAGTCTAGTCTAGGGATGTAAATGCCAATTGAAGGAAAGCTGGTGGAACAAGGAAGTGCACATGAGGAAATTAAAAGTAAATAAATAAGAGGTTTTTTCCCCAGCCTTTACAGTCTCCCTCCCCAAGGCCCTTGGAAATGGGTCTGTAACCTATTACTGGGTCCAGGGCCCAGATTTCAGCAAATAACAGGGACAATCCTAAAGATCCAAATCAGGTTAAACCAAGAACCAAAGAAACAGCAGTATCACAGCCTCCTGCCACCAAGTCCCTCTGAAAGAGAAACTGAGCATTTAAATAAATTCACCATCATAGTCAGATGCCTAGATATCAGCAAAAAATTATAAGCCATACTAAGAAAATGGAAGAATTGGCCCAAGAAAAGGAATATATCAAAGCCCCAGAAGAGATGCAGGATTTGAGGCAACTAATCAACGAGATGCACATAAATTTCTAAAATCAAATTAATGAGCTAAAAGACAATATGGATAAAGAAATAAAGGACAACAAAAAGACACTGAGCAAACATAAAGAAGAATTTGAAAGCCTAAATATAAAAGTAACAGAGCTCATGGGAAAGAAAGACATGATAGGTGAGATAAAAAACACATTAGAGAGGGAGCAGATGTGGCTCAAGTGGTTGAGTGGCTGCTTCCCACATGGAAGGTCCTGGGTTTGGTTCCTGGTGCCTTCTAAAAACAAACAAACAAGCAAAAACAAACAAGCAAACAAATGAAAAAACCAACTCAGGGGAGCTGATGTGGCTCAGTGGTTAAGCGCCAGCTTCTCACAACATATGAGGTCCTAGGTTCAATCCCTGGCACCCCAAAAAACAAACAAACAAAAAAACAACAACAAAAAACCCCCCAAAACATTAGAGGCATACAACTGCAGACTCAAATTGACAGACGAAAGAATAAGTGATACAGAAGACAGAAAAGCTGAAATTGAAAAAAGAACACAGAGAGAAAAGAATGGAAAAAATTGAGCAGGGGCTCAGGGAGTTGAATGATAACAAGAAACACAACAACATACGTGTCATGGGAATTCCAGAAGGAGAAGAGAAAGGAAAAGGGGCAGAAAGTGTATTTGAGGAAATAAGGCTGAAAATTTCCCAAATCTCATGAAAGAAATGAACTTACATGTCCACGAAGTGCAGTATACTCCAATCAGAATAAATGCGGTTAGACCTATTCCAAGACCCATACTACTCAGAATAACAAATGTCAAAGATAAGAAAATTCTTAGAGTAGCAAGGGAGAAGAAAACCATCACAAAAAAAGGGAAGCCCAGTAAGACTTAGTGTGGATTTCTCATCAGAAACCATGGAAGCGAGAAGACAGTGGTATGATACAATTAGGATACTGAAAGAGAAAAACTGCAGTTGAGAATTCTTTATTCAGCAAAATTGTCCTTCAAATATGAAGGTGAGTTTAAAATATTCACAAATAAACAGAAAATAAGAGATCTTGTAAAAAAAAGAGAATCCATCTTTGTAGGAAATATTAAAGGGAGACTTACAGCCTGCAAGAGAGGAGAGAGGCTTGGAGGAAAGTACAGAAGACAAGAAAATCAGAAAGGATAACCAAAAGAGTAAAAAGACAATGAAAATAAGATATGACATATGAAAACCAAAAAATAAAATGGTGAAGTAAATAATGCATTTACAGTAATATTAATGAATATGATTGGATTAAACTCCCCAATCAAAAGATACAGGCTGAGAGAATGGATTAAAAACACATGAGCCATCCATATGCTGCCTACAAGAGACTTACTTTAGACCCAGGGATACAAATCGCCTGAAAGTGAAAGACTGGAAAAAGATACTTGACAGTAACCAAAAAAGGGGCAGGGGTAGCTCTACTAATATCGGACAAAATAGATTTTAAATGTAAAAAAATGATAAGATATACAGAAGACCATTAAATAATAATAACGGACAATCCACCAGGAAGAAATAACAGTCAAAAATATCTATGCACCAAAGTACATGAGGTAAAGTCTGGCAAAAATGAAGGGAGAAACATCTCTATACATCACTCACATCATTAAACAACTAGATAGAAGATCAACAAGGAAACAGAACTTGAACAATATGATAAACGAGCTAGACCTAACAGACATACATAGAACGTTGCATCCAAATTCGTGGGTTATACATTCTTCTTAAGTGCTCATGGCTCTTTCTCAAGGATAAACCAATGTTAGGTCACAAGGCAGGTCTCAATAAATATAAAAAGAAATGAAATTATACAAAGCACCTTCTCAGATCATAATGAATGAAACTGGAAATCAGTAATAGATGGGAAAGAGTTAAAATCCCAAATGTGTGGAGGCTGAACAACACGCTCATAAATAATCAGTGGGTCAAAGAAAAAACTTCAAGATATTTTAATAACTATATTGAGACAAATGAAAATGAGAACACAACTTATGAAAACCTATGGGATACAGCAAAGGCAGTGCTGAGAGGGAAATTTATAGCTTTAAATGCCTGTATTAAAAAAGAAGAAAGCATTAACATCAAAGATCTAACTGAACTGGAGGAACCAGAAGAACAGGAAACCATTCCCAAAGCAAGCAGAAGGAAAGAAATAACAAAGACTAGAGCAGAAATAAATGAAATTGAGAACAGGAAAAAAAAAAAAAAGAGAGAGAGAGAGAGAGAGAGAGAATATAAACAAAACTAAAAGCTGGTTCTTAGTGAAAAATCAGTAAAATTGACAAACCCTTAGCTAGACTAACAAAGAAAAAAAGAGAGAAGACACAACTAAATAAAATCAGAAATGAAAGGGGGGAGGTTATAGCTGACCCCACAGAAATAAAAAGGATCATAAGAGGATATTATGAGAAACTGTATGCCAACAAACTAGACAACTTAGATGAAATGAACAAAAATTCCTAAAAAGGGACAACCTACACTGATGCTAAAAGAAATCCAAGAATTTAGCAAACCAATCACATTTAAAGAGATTAAATCAGTCATCAAAAATCTCCCAACAAAGAAAAGTCCAGCACCAAATGGCTTCACAGGTGAATTCTACCAAGCATTTCAAGAAGAATTAACACTCATCCTGTTTAAACGCTACCAAAAAACTGAAAAGGAGGGAAAATTACCCCATACATTTTATAAAGCCAGTATCACCCTAATACCAAAGCCAGATAAAGACACTACAAGAAAAGAAAATTACAGGCCAATCGCTCTAAAAAATACAAAGGAATAAGAATAAAAAGAGGTAGAGTAGGGAAGGAGATGGGGCTTATATGATTGAGCTCCCACCTACCACATGGGAGGTCCTAGGTTCAGTGTCCAGCGCCTCCTAAAGAAGATGAGCAAGATAGTGAGTTGACGTGATGGGCATGTGCAGCGAGATGACACAACAAGATGACACCAGAAGAGACACGAGGGAAAAAACATAATGAGACACAACATAGCAGGGAGTGGAGGTGGCTCATGTGATTAGGTGGTGCCTCTCTCCCACATTGGAGGTCCTGGATATGGTTCCCAGTGCCTCCTGAAAAGAAGACCAGCACACAACAAGCAGACACAGCAAATGCAAACAATGAGGGGGTGGGGAGAAAAAGAAAAAGAAAGAAAAAAAAAATAAAAATAAAAAGAGGTGGAGTAGAAAAAATAAAACAAGAGACAAAGTAGAGAGAGAGAGAAAAAAGCAGAATGAATTAAAAGACTGGACAGATGAGAAGAGAATAGAAGGGAAAAAAAGAGAGAGAGAGAGAGAGAGAGAAAGAAAAAATGAAGACCAAACAAGAAGTGGTGGGATGGAAGAAAAAGGAAAGGAACAGAAGCCAGAAGACAGAAAATGAAGGAATGAAGAGAAATAAAGTAGGTTGAAAAAATAAGTGAAAGAAGAATAGGTAACAAAGAAAGGGAAAACAACAAATAAGAAACAAAACACCAACAAAGAAGCAATCCAGGAAAACAGCCTTCCCTATTAGGCCCCTAGAGAACTTCTCAGGCTGCTGGTACTCATCAATTAATCAGCCTGGAAACTGCCCTCTGCAGGTGGTGTTATCCAGTTTGAGAGAATAAAATAAAGGAAAAAGAAAGGGAAAAAAAACACAAAAAAACAAAAAACAAAACAAAACAAAAAAACACCGCAAAACAAAACAGTAGAAATTCAGTCTGTAAGTTCCCTATCATAAGGGGTTAGCTGAGTGCCTTAACTTTACCTGGATCCCTTAGGGGGTATTCAAGACTCAAACCTGCAACCTTCTACATGCAAGGAAGGAATTCCTCCACTGCACTATAGCAGCTCTATAGACTAAACAGGCTTTTGAGAGCTTATTGGGCTCTTCTGGCCCCCATTTCTCTTAGGCGAGTTGGACTTTTAATAGTTCTCAGCGGCTGCGCTAGTTAGATGCCTATCTCAGTCACTTCACTGACCAAGGTCCTCTCTCCCAGGGTGGCTGGGTGTGACAGCCTGCCTGAGCAGATTCCCCTCTTCCTTCTCCCCTCTTCCTGGGGCTACCTCAGCTCTGGCTGGTATCCTCCCTGAGATTCAAAGAGCGCTCAGGTGTCCAAACCCACGGAAAGGAAACCACTCTCCACCCTTTGCCAGACTGCTTTTCCTCCCATGGAATGCTCCCTCCCACTCAGCTGGCTGGTGAGAACCAGGGGGTCCATGGAGGCTTTTAGCCTTGAGGGTGGGGCTTAGCTGCCCGCTGTTTCCAGCCACAGGGGCAAGCAAATCACAGTTTTCCCTTGGGCTTTTTATCTCTTTGTCCAGCTCCCTCTGGATCGATGCCCTGAAGCTTCCTGCTCTGTGGATTCCCAAAACAGCTCACTCAGATAGGATTTTACCACTTCTCAGCCATTTTTTACAAAAGAGCTGGACAGTGCCTACCTACAACGATGTCATTTTCACAGAACTTCCCCAATCTCTCTAATGAATATAGATGCAAAGATTCTCAACAAAATACCTGCAAACTGAATCCAACAGTGCCTCAAAAGACCATGATCAAGTGGGATGCAAGGGTGGTTCAACCCAAGAAAACCAATTAATGTAATATACCACATTAACAAGTTGAAGGAAAAAACCAATTGATGCAGAAAAGGCATTTAAAAAAATCCAACATTCTTCTTGATAAAAACACTTCATAAGTATAGAAGGAAAATTGCTCCATATGATATGAGGCATATATGAAAAACTCACAGCCAATATTGTACACAATGGGCAGAGATAGAAAGCCTTCCCTCTAAAATCAGAAACAAGGATGCCCACTGTCACCATTGTTATTCAACATTGTGCTAAAAAAATTCCATTAACAATAGCAACAAAAAGACTCAAATACCTACAAAGTACTGGACCTAAATGCAGAAAACCACAAAATGGTGCTAAAAGAAATCAATGAAGACCTAAACAAATGGAAAGACATTCTGTGTTCATGGATTGGAAGACTAAATATTGTGAAGCTATCAATCCTACTCAAACTGATTTATAGAGTCAATGCAATACCAATCAATATTCCAACAGCCTACTTTACAGATATAGAAGGGAAAGGACACCAGAATAGCCAAAGCATTCTAAAAAAGAAGAGTAAAATGGGAAGAATTTCACTGCCAGGCCTTGCAACATATTATAAAGGTAGAGTGGTCAAAACAGAATGGTAATGACATAAAGATACACATTGATCAGTGGAATAGAATTGAGAGTCCAGAAATAACCCTCACCTCTACAGCCAACTCGCTTTCGACAAAGCTACCAAAGCCATGTAAATGGGACAAAACTGTCTCTTCAACAAACAGTATTGGAGAACTGGATAACCATAACCAAAGAATGAAAGAGGACTCCTATCTCTCTCCCTATAAAAGGATCAACTCAAAATGGATCAAAGATCTAAATATAAAATCCAGGACCATAAAACTACTAGCATAAGATGTAGAGAAACATCTTAAAGACCTTGTGGCATGTGGTGGTTTCTTGGACCTTACACCTAAATCATGAGTAACAAAAGAAAAAATAGATAAATGGGGCCTCCACAAAATTAAACACTTTGGCATCTCAAAGGACTTTGTCAAATGAGTGAAAAGGTAGCCAACTCAATGGGAGAATATATTTGGAAACCACATATCTGATAAGGGTTTAATATCCGTGATATATAAAGAGATGTTACAACTCAACAATAAAAAACAAGTGACCCAATTAAAAAATGGGCAAAAGACTTGAGTTGTCCAAAGAAGAAACACAAAAATAGCAAAAACACACATGAAAAAATGCTCAACATCACTAATGATTAGGGAAATGCAAATCAAAACTACAATGAGATATCATTTCACACCTATTAGAATGGCCACTATTAAAAAGAGAACTATAAGTGTTGGAGAGACAGAAATAGTTATTCAGTGTTGGTGGGAATGTAGAATAGTACAGCCATTGTGGAGGACTGTTTGGCAGGCCCTAAGGAAGCTGAATATATATTTGTCATGTAACCTGGCAATATCACTACTGGGTATATAAGAACTGTGAGCAGTGACACAAACAGACTTCTGCACACCGATGTTCATAGCAGCATTATTCAAGATTGCCAAAGGATGGAAACCCAGGTGTTCATCAACCAATGAATAGATAAACAAACTGTGGTGCATACACACAATGGAATATTATGCAGCTGTAAGAAGAAATGAAATTGTAAAGCATATGACAACATGGATGGACCTGGAAGACATATTGACTGAAGCAAGCCAGACACAAAAAGGACAAATACTATATGATTGTGCTACTATGAACTAAATATATTGTGTAATCTCATGGAGTTAAAAACTTGATTATGGGTCACCAGAAAATAGAATGAGGTTAGAGAATGGAAAGTTGAGGGTTAATGTGTGCAGAATTGGTAAAAGGCTGTGTGTTAAACTTTGAAAATGTACAGAAAAGGTGAAAGCACAACATAATGTTTGTAGCTAGCAGTACAATTATAAGGGTATGACAGTGATTTAATGGGAAACTATATAAAATGTAAATATAAATCAATTTATAAAGATGAAATTAGATCAGTGATTTTGTAGGGCTGGGGAAGGATAGAGGGATTGAGAGGTGACTGCTAAGGGGTATGGAGTTTTTGTTTTTGAAGTAATGAAATTGTTCTAAAATTTTCTGTGGTGCTGAATGCACAATGTTATGATTATACTAAATGCCACTGATTATATACTTTGGATAGATCATATGGTATGTGAATATATCTCAATGAAACTGCTTAAAAAGTAAATGCAAAAATAGCTAGAAATAGCAGCTATGTATGGCAGGGGAAGCACAGAGAGATTGAGAAGTGAAGAATTTTCTTGTCCATCTTTTTTATTATTTTTATATTATTATTGAAATACTGAAAATGCTCTAACAATGACTGAAGTGATTAATGCACCACTATGTGATTATAGCAAATACCATTGGATTGTACACTTTGAATGAAATGTATGCTTATTAATATGTATCAGTAAAATTGATTTCTTAAAAAAAAAAAGGAAAAGCTAGGAACGAAAGATCAAGAAGGCTTTAAAAAGCTCCAATATATTCCTGGGAAACTAGAAGGTCATTTGCATGTATAGGACCATGAAGGACATAAGAAGGCCCTAATCTTTACCTCAGGCTGATCTTGAAGCTGTGTGTAAGCAGGAAGTGAAGGTTAAGGTAGGGTGCTACAATACCACGAATAGAATTAGCACTACTGAATTTTGTTCTTGAAAGTAGTTAAAAAGAGAAATTTTATGTTGTAGATGTTATCACAGTAAAAATTAAAACAAAACAAAAACCCTGTCTGTTGGAGTGCTGAAAACATGCTTCTATATGCACCCAGATCACCTTGGCAATGGCTGAGGGGCTTATTGATTCAAGACATAAAGAAATCTCTGCCTAATCAGTAGCTGACCTCTAAGCAAAGGGAACAGTGACTTCAATGGGTACCTATGATAAAGAATACACATATGTCCATTTTCAACAAAAAATTGTAGGATATACAAAGACACAAAAAAATATGACCCATACCCAGGAAAAGTAGAAGAGGAGAGAAACTAAATCTGAGGAAGCTCAGATGGTGAACTTTATTAGACAATATCCTCAAATAAGCTATTTGAAATATGCTCAAAGAATTAAAGGAAATCATGACAAAAGAACTAAAGTTATGTGTGAGAACAGTGTCTCACCAAATAGTATGTATCAACAGATAAAAATTATTAGCAAGAACCAGACAAAAATTCTGGAGATGAGACATGTAATAAAAGAAATGAAAGATTCAGTAGAGGGGCTCAAAAGCAGATTTGAGGAGACAGATGAGTCAGTGAACTTGAAAATAGGTCAATTGAAAATATTCAGTCTGACAAACAGAAAGAAAAAAAAATGAAGGAAAGTGAAAAAACCCTCAGAGACTGGTAGGACATTATCAGCACCAACATGCACAAGCTAAGAGTTGCAGGAGAAGGAAATATTTCAGTTGAAGAAATAATGACCAAAAAATTCCAATACTGAATTCCCAAACTTGAATCTATACAACCTGGAAGCTCAACAAACTCCAAGCAGGATAACCTAAAAGAGATTAACTCTGAGACATACAATTAAATTGTTGACCCTGTTCAAAATGGCAGAGTGAGACCTCTAGGGCTCTGACTCTCCACAGAGACCTTGAACAACCAGTAAGAACTGGCAGAAACATCTTTCTCAAAGCTTGGAAAACTTCCTTCTGGCACCTTGCAAATCCTCCACATCCTCATACTGGCTCAGCACAGAGGTGGCCTCCAGTGCCAGTGCAGGTCCCCGGTCCCAGTTCCAGAGGGAGCAGAGTATCCCTTGTGTACATACTAGGTGCATGTTAATCTGTGTATTGGTGGCATGAGGAACTGAACCAGGCCACTTGTTGTGGGCTTACCATCCAAAACTTGTTCTGAGCGTAGAAGAGACTCACAGACACTCCTATGGAATACTATAGGAGAATAGTCAAATTGCTGCTTCTTGGGGCAATGAGGAAGGGTGGGTTCCTGGGGAGAAGGGGGACCTTCAGATCTGTGTAAACAGGGAAATGCCAAAGACAAGACACATGCACAGAAAAGGCCAGGGAGTTTCAATGCTTTGCCTTGAGCTATTCTTAAATTCACTGTATAGCTAAGACGTGAGGAAAGCACTCACATAGGCCAATCTACAAAGACTGGGAAAGTTTTCTTTTCCTTTTTAATATTTGCCGTCCTCTGGCATTCAAGGAAATCTCTGTCATAACACTAGCTGGATACAAGCTTAAGAATCAGATGCCCCAGTGGAAATTCCAGTAATAACACACTGAAACATAAAAATGTCCAGGTTGCAACAAAAGAGTACAAAACAAAAGGAGGAGGATGTGATAGCCAATGCAAAGGAGATTAATGCATTAGAAACATCAATGAGGGGAAGTGGATGTAGCTAAAGGAATTGAGACTACCACATGTGAGGTGCTGGGTTTGGTTCCCAGTGCCTCCTGGAGAAGACAAGCAAGACAGTGAGCTGGCGTGATAGGCAGGCACAGTGAGCTGATGCAACAAGATGATGTAATGAAGAGAGACAAAGAGGAACGACAATGAAAGAGAAAACAAAGCAGGAAGCTGAGTTGGCTCAAGCGATTGAGAGCCTCTCTCCCACATGGGAGGTTCCAGGTTCGGTTCCCAGTGCCTCTTAAAGAGAAGACGAGCAGACACAGAGAGCACACAGAAAATGGACACAGAGAGCATAAAGCGAGCACAAACAACGAGGGGAGGAGGAATAAATAAATAAAAACAAAACAAAACAAAACAAAAAACATCAATGAGGAGGGCAACCTAGAACATACCAAACAAACAAGAGACCTAAAAAATGGCCTTAAATATGTTCTAAGAGCTACATTACCTAAATGAAATCAGAAAAAGACCACATGAACACAAAGGAAAGATCAATAAAGAAAGAAATCATGAAAAGGAACTGAACAGAGATGAAGACCAGAGTAAAAGAAATAAAAAATACCCTAGAGGGGTTTAACAGAAGATTGGACCTTACAGAAGAATTGGTGACCTTGAAGGTAAGATCTTTAGAATCTTTTAGTCTGATGAGTAGAAGGAAAAATGAATGATGAAGAGTGAGCAGAGCCTAAGAGACATGTGGGATACCAGCAAGTGTAACAATATGCATTATGGTAGTCCCAGAAAGAGAAAAAAAAAGGAGCAGAAGGAATAGTCAAAGAAATAATGACAGAATATTCCAAAAATTTAATGAAAGACATGAAAATAATCAAGAAACTCAAATAATTTAACCAAGGTTAAACCCAAACAGACACACATATAATAAGCAAACTGTGGAAAGACAAAGATAAAGAGAGAATTATGAAAGCTAAAATAGAGAAACAATAAAGGTGAGATTAAGACATTCTCAGATAAAGCTGAGGGAGTTCATTACCACTAGATCTACCCTACAAGAGATGTTCCAGGGAGTTCTTCAGATCAAAAGGAAAGGACACCAGGCAATAGACTGTAGCCTCATGAAGAAATAAAGATCTCCAGTAAAGGTAACAACATGGGAAAATGTAAATACCAGTACTATTATACTTTGGTTTGTAACTCCACTTTTTACTTTCTACAGGATCTAAAATGCAAATGCATACGATGTAAAGAAACATCAAAGGTTTTGCAGTGATAATGTATAATCACATAATTTGTGCCAAGAACTACATAAAGGTGGTGGTGGTGGTAGTGGTGGTGGTGGTGGTAGTGTTGTGTGAAGATGTATAGGAATATAGTTTGTGTATACTACTGAGATTAAATTGGTATCAAAGCAAATGAGAGTGCTATAGACTTAGGATGTTAAGTTACCCATCGTAAACACTAAGAAAATATTGGTAAAATATGCACAGAAGGAAATGAAAAGGGATTCTAAGGGTTCACTATTAAAGAGCAACTGAATACAAGAACAGGCAGTAATATAAGAACTGAAGGACAATAAAGATGTAAGACTTTAAAAAAACCCAAGAGTAAAATGGCTGCAGTAAGTCCTGCATGATCAGCAGTTAATTTAATGTAAATGGGCTAAACTCTTCAGTTAAAAAAGGCAGGGACTGGTAGAATGGATAACAAAGCATGGCCTAATTATATGCTGTTTATGAAAGACTCACCTTAATATCAAAGACACAAGTAGCTTAAATGTGAAATGATGGGAAAAAACTATTCTATGCAAATAATAATAAAAAGAAAGCAAGTGTGGCTACACTAATATCAAACAAAATGAAATGTAAGTAAAAAACTGTTAAAGGGACAAAGAAGGGCCTTATTATTGATAAAAGGGTCAATTCATCTAGGAGATATAACAATTATAAACATATACGTGCCTAACAGTACAGCCCCAAAAATAAATGAAGCAAACACTGACAGATCTAAAGGGAGAAAAAGATGTCTCTACATTATTGTATTAGTAGGTGACTTCAATATGCCACTTTCAATAATGGATAGAACATCCACTATTGACATCTAGATAGAAGATCAATAAGGAAAGAGAGGACTTGAACAATACTATATAAGTAGACCTAGTAGACATTATGAAATATTTCATGCAACTACAGCAGAATACACAATCTTCTCAAGTTCACACAGATCATTCTCTAGGATAGTCCATATGTTAGGTCACAAAACAAGTCTCAATAAATTGAAAAAGACTGAAACCATATAATGTATTTTCTCTGACCACAATGAAATGAAGCTAGATATCAATGACAGAGGGAAAACAAGAAGACTTTCAAATATGTTGAAATTAAACAACATATTCTTAAGCAACCAATGGGTCAAAAGAGAAATCACAAGGTAAATTAGGAAATATCTTGAGACAAACTAAAACGATAGCACAACGTACCAAAATACATGGGATGCAGCAAAGGCAGTGTCAGGGAAATTTATAACTCTAAAGGCTCACATTAAAAAAAAGAATTAAGAACTCAAATCAGTAACTTATCTTTATTCCCAGAGGAACGAGAAAAAGAAAAACATACCAAACCCAGAGTGAGGAGAAGGAAGGAAATAATAAACATTAGAGTAGAGATAAATGAAATAGAGATTAGAAGAACAATAGAGAGAATCAATGAAACCAAAAGCTGGCTCTTTGAAAAGATCAATAAAATAGACAAAACTTCAATTAGAGTTATATGGAAAAAAAAAAAGAGAGAGGAGGAAAGCTGATGTGGCTCAAGTGGTTGGGCTCCCATTTACCACATGGGAGGCCTCAGGAATTGAACCCGGGGCCTCCTGGTGAAGGCAAGCTGGCCTGTGCAGCACGGTGAGCTGGCGCAAGAAGATGATTCAACAAAGAGAGACAAGCAGACACAGGAAAACACACAGCAAATGGCACAGCGAGCACAAGCAGCAAGGGGAAGAAAAATAAATAATATAAATCTTAAAAAAAAAAAAAAAAAGAGAGGACATAAATAAACTTAGTAATGAAAAGGGGGACATTATCGCTGACCCCTCAGAAATAAAAAAGATTATAAAAGGATATTATGACTACCTGTACACCAACAACTTAGACAATCTAGATGAAATGGACAAATTACAAGAAATATACAAACTACTTAAACTGACTCGAGGAAATGGAAGATCAAAATGTAACTGAGGTCAAACCCACCCAGCTCAGGCAGAACAGTCCATTCAACAAATGGTGCTGAGCAACTGGATATCCATAGTCAATAGAAGGAAAGAGGACCCCTATACAAAAATTAACTCAAAATGGATCAAAAACGTAAATATAAAAGAACCATAAAGCTTCTAGAAGAAAATGTAGGAAAATGTCTTTAAGACCTGGTGGTAGGTAGTGGATTCTTAAAGGAGGTAAGAGGAGGACTGAGATGGACTACTGATGTTTAATGTATGTAGTTTTAATTAACTTTACTGTAAAAGTGTGGAAATATAGAGTGGATGGTAAAACATTAGTGAGTAAAAGCTGGTTTATAAATGGGAATGTGGCTGAAAAGGGTAGTCTAGAGATGTAAATGCCAATTGACAGAAAGCTAGAGAATAATGTAGGGACTGAATAACACAGTAAAGCCAGAAGTGGATGAAAATTGTGGTTGATGGTACAGATGCAAGAGTGTCCTCTGTGAACTAGAGTAGATGTACATCACTATTGCAACGAAGTGGGAATGTGGAGAAGCATGGGAAAAATACAACTGGAGTGACCAATGGACTGTGGTTAAAAGTAATAATGTAATATTCATGCATCTATGCCAAAGATGTACTGTGTTGATAATGGGGGAGTATGGAAAAAGTGTGCCAAATGTACAGGATGGGCCATGGTTGGTGGTAATAGTTTGATGATATTATCTCATAATCTGTAACTAATGTTCTACCATGGTGAGGTATGTTGATCACTGTATGGGGATTCTGCACATGTGCATGACTGTTTTTTAAGTTTACAAGTTCTGTCATAAAAATATATGTAAAAAATAACAATAGGGTGGGTTGGGGGAAAATACATCAAATGTAAGATAAGGGCTTTAGTTAATAGTTAATGGTGGTGGGTTGATGTATGTGACCCCTCTATAGGTTATGCATGTTTGCTTTGTAAGTTCACAATTTTTACTATACATTTATTATTTACGTATGTTCATGTATAAATGATATAATAATAATAACAACAATAATAGGGTGGGTTGGGGGAAAAATACTTCGGTTAACAGTATTTTGAGGATACTCTTTAATCATTAGCTAAAAATGTTTTACAACAATGTAAGGTATTGGTGGTAGGGTGAGTTATGAGAGCCCTGTATGATGTTATGTATGTTTATTATAAAACAGCAAAAGGTTAATGCTTAAAATTACTGAAGGGGGGTGGATGTGGCTCAAATGGCTGGGCATCTGTCTCCCATATGGAGGGACCTGGGTTCGATCCCCAGGCCCTCCCGGTAAAATTAAAAAAAAAAAAAAAAAATCAAATAAAATTACTGAAGCTTGGGAGTGGATGTGGCTTAAGCAATTGAGCGTCTGCTTCCCACACGGTAGGTCCCGGATGCCTCCTAAAAACAAACAACAAAAAAACAAACAACAACAACAAAAAACAAAAACAACTCAGGGGAGCCGATGTAGCTCAGTGGTTGAGCACTGGCTTCCCACATATGAGGTCCCGGGTTCAATCCCCAGCCCCAGTACCTTAAAAAAAAAAACAAAAAAACAAAACAAAAAACAAACCACTGAAGCTCGCTAGAGTGGTCCCACCCCTCTAGTTAGCTCATTCTAGACTTAACCTCACCCTTGCATATGCTTACTATTAGGATGGTAACTACTCCACCCTCCTCTGTTTAATATCCATATGAAAACCTTAAGTGACTGACCTCTACTCTGCACTTTCCTATCTCAGAACCTCTATTTCTGGAAATGATTTTAACTCCCCTGGGTTTGGGGTCCACCCCCAGCTTGTTCAACTCCCTAATGTTTATTAATGAAGGAACCACAGTATCCAGCACAACCCCAATTATTCATTAGCACCCAGATGTCTAAAAAATCAGAATTTCTACAGATCAGTTTTTGGGCTGTCTGAGGTGATTGACCTCCTTTACCTGCGCAACCAAATAAATTTTTTCTCTCTTTGAAACCCTGGTATCTCAGGAATTTGCTTTAAAGATGCATCAGGAGAAAAGAACCTGCTTTTGCTCAGTATCAAAAACAGACCTATAAGAAAGAGATGAATCAGTTATCAAAAACCTCCTAACAAAGTAAAGTCCAGAACCAGTTGGCCTCACTGGTAAATTTTACCAAACATTCAAAGAAGACTTAATACCAATGATTCTCAAATTCTTCGAAAAAACCTGAAGAGGAGGGAAGACATCCTAATTCATTCTATGAGGCTAGCATAGTCCTAATACCAAAGCCAGATAGTTATTACAAGAAAAGAAAATTACAGACTAATATCCTTTATGAATTTATTTTTTTTATTTTTTATTTTTTTAAAAGATTTTATTTATTTATTCATTTATCCCCCCCCTTGCTGCTTGTGCTCGCTGGGTCAGCTAACCATGCCGTGTGGGCGGGCCTGCCTTCACCAGGAGGCCCCGGGAACGGAACCCGGGGCCTCCCATATGGTAAACGGGAGCCCTACTGATTTAGCCACAGCCGCTTCCCCCTTTATGAATTTAGATAGAAAAATTCTCAACAATATACTAGCAAACAGAATTTACCAGCACATCAAAAGGATTATACACCATGTTCAGGTGGGATTTATCCTAGGAATGCTTGATTCTACATTAAGAAAATAACTTAATCTAATATACCACATTGACACAATGAAGAAAGCAACCTGCACATCATCTCAAATGACAAAAAAGGCATTTGACCAACTTCAGCAACATTTCTTGATAAAACCACTCAGAAAAATAGGAAAATACAACAACTTCCTCAACATGATAAAGAGCCTATATAAAATTCAGAGCTAACATCATACTCAGTGGCGAAAAGACTGACAGCTTTCCCCCTAAGATCAGGAATAAGACAAGGATGCTTGCTATTACCACTACTATTCAACACTGTACTGCAAGTATCAGTCAGAGGAATTAGGTAAGAAATGTAATAAAAGGCATCTACATTGAAAAGGAAGTAGAAAAATTATTCTTATTCACAGATGTTATGATCTTATATATCAAAAACCCAACAGACTCCACAAGAAATTTAATAAAGCTAACAAATGAAAAAATCAGAGTGGCAGGGCACAAGATTAATACACATTCAGTGGTATTTCTATACATTAGTGTGATGGTTAGGCTAATGTGTCAGTTTGGCCAGTTAACAGTGCCCAGTTGTTTGGTCAAGCAAGCACTGGGCTAAATGTAATACAAGGACATTTATGGACTTTAGTCAACACTGAGTTTACTGCATAGATGGCCGATTACATCTACAATCAACCAGGGAGATTGCCGTCAGCAATGAACGACATTTTATCCAATCAGTTGAATGCCTTAAAAGGGGACGTGATTTAAGCATTCAGAGAGAATTTTCCAGCTCATCTTTTTTTCCAGCTCATCTTTGGACAGCAAACATCTCCTGGGAACTCATCAAGAACCTTCATCAGACCTTTACTGGAGTCCCTGGTTTGCAGCCTGCCTGCAGAATATGGATTTGTGCATCCTCAAGGTCCCATGAGAGAATTTTATAAAATCTCATACTATTTAGAGGTATATCCTGTTGATTCTGTTTCCCTAGAGAACTCTGACTAATACAACCAGTAATAAACAATCAGAAAACAAAATCAAGAAAACAATTCTATTTACAATAGCATCCAAAATGATAAAATACCTAAGAATAAAAAATACTTCTATGCAGAAAACTACAAATTACTGAAAGAAATTAAAGCTCACCAAAATAAATGGGAAGAATCTGTGCTCATGGTTTGGCAGACTTAATATTATGATGTCAATACTATGCAAAATGATTTACAGATTTAAATCAAAATTCCCACAGCCTTCTTTGCAGAAATGGAAAAGCTAATCATCAAATTCATATGGAAGGACAAGGGACCCCAAATAGCCAAAACCATCTTGGGGAAAAAAACAAAAAACAAAAAACAAAAAACAAACAAAAAAAACAATGTTGAAAAATTCATACTTCCTGATTGCAAAACTTATCAGAAAGCCATAGTAATCAAAACAAAACTGATACTAGGGCTGCCGTATAGACCAATGGAATAGAATTGAGAGTTCAGAAACCAAGCCACACATCATGGCCAAATGATTTTTGACAAGAGTGCCAAGCTCACTCAATGGGGAAAGAACAATCTCTTCAACAAATGGTGCTTAGAAAATTGGAAATCCACATATACAAGATTGAAAGTGGACCCTTAATAAAAAATTAACTCAAAATGGATCAATGACTTAAATATAAGGGCAAAAACTCTTAGAAGCAAATATGAAAATATATTTAGGACCTTGTAGTAGCCAATGGATTCTTAGACTACACAAAGAAAAAAATAGGTAAGTGGAACTTTATCAAAATAAAAAACTTCTGTGATTCAAAGGATACCATTAAGAAAGAAAAAAGACAATCTACAGAATGGGAGAAAGTATTTACAAATCCTATATCTGATAAGTTTCTTGTACCAGAATATATAAAGAATTATTAAACTCAACAATAAAAAGAAAATAAGTCAATTGAAAGGTGGGCAAAGGATCTGAATAAATATTTCACAGGAAAGATATAGAAATAGCCAATAAGCACATGAAAAAATGTACTACATCATTTGTCATTTGGGAAATGCAAACCAAAACCACAATAAGATACCACTTCATATCTGCCAGGATAGCTATAATAAAGATAGACAGATAATAACAAGTATTGGAGAGAATGTGGAGAAATTGGAATCCTCATAAACTACTGATGGAAATGTGAAATGGTGCAGCCATTTGGGGAAACAGTCTAGAAGTTTTCCTTAAAAAAGTTAGAGAGTTATAATTTGATCCAGCAATTCCACTCCTAAGTATAAGAAGAACATGAAAAGAACAAAGGATTAATATTAAGAATATACAGAAAATGTGTACAAATAAGGACGGACAACAACCCTATTGAAAAATGGGCAAAAGACATGGACAAGCATTAAATAGCAAAAGGAAATACATAAAGTGAATAAGTATTTAATCTTGTTAAGTAGGGGAAACAAATTAAGATAATAAAATTCCATTTTACATTCATTCTACTGGCAAATATTTTAAAAAGCCTGACCATATATTGGATAAAATGTACATTAATAGAATCATCACACACATTTTGGGCAGGGGGCATAAACTGATTTTGCTACTTTGGAAAACAATTTGGCATGATCTTGTAAAGTTATACATCAGCATATCCTGTGACCCTAAAATTCCCACTCCTGAGTATAATAAACCCAGGAAGACTTTAGCCCATGAACCAACAGGAGATAAATAAAAGAGTGTTTAACAGCAGCTCTGTTTGTCATGGCCCAGACTGAAACAACCTTTATGCCCATTGCAAAGAGAGTGGGCAAGTTAACTGATGTCAAACTATATAATTATTATTCTCAAGTAATAGTAAATGAACTAAAACCGCAGGCACCATGGCAAAACCTGAGTAACATAATATTGAGTAAGAATGGCCTGGTCCAGAATATAGCACCCTTCATATAAAGCTCAAAAATGGTTTAGGCATGTGTGTGTGGGTGTGTGTATATATGTGAGTGAGACTGCCAGAGACAGGGCAAGATAGAGACAGGAAAGAGACAGAGACAGAGAGAGTAATGATTAAAATTAAACAAATGTATGTGAGTGAGACTGCCAGAGACAGGGCAAGACAGAGAAAGGAAAGAGACAAGAGACATGGAGTAATGATTAAAACTAAACAAACACGGAAATCAGAAGTGCATATTTTAGGATGATGGTTACCTCTGGGGAGGCAGGAGGATGAAAATAGGAACACGGAGTGTGACATTTATGACTGCTTCAGCTTCTTTGAGTGGGGGTCAGGGCTTACAGTATTCATTGTAAATAAATAAACTGGATGAAATAAAAGGACACACATAGACCAACGACAGTAACCATATGTCATGGACCTGGATACCACAAACCCCATGCTCTGTCTACTGTACTCTGCACATGCAGAGGTCCTCACAACACGCCCAGCACACAATCTGAGACAGCATCAGCGCTGACCCACAGTTGATAGCATGTCAGGGCCTGGGCTCCCTGACAACATTGTGAAAGAAGTCCTGCTTGAGGGTTGCAGGCAGTAAAGATGACTAGCACCACACATAGTGGAGGACACAGGAAGACAGGGCATAGGAAACCCTGACCCAGGGAAGAGAAGAGCAGGTCCAGAAACAGACCAAGGTTGACACATGAATGTAGGATAGGATAAAGGTTGCATTTTAAATCAGTGGAGGAAAAACAGGTAAGTGGAACCTTATCAAATGATAAATTTACTAAATGATATTGGCACAATAGGATAGTCTTTTGGACTGTCTAAAATAAAATTGGACACATATATCATATATCAGAAAAAAAATTCTACAGGGATCCAAAAATTTACATGTCAAAAATCAAACAGATACTTCCAGGAAGATGGTGGATTAGAGAGACATAGGACTCCCTTCTCTTCCAGAAAAATAGCTAGAGGACAGGCAGAAATACTGTGGGAAAAAAATGTTCTAAGGTTTAGGGCACCAGAGAAAGGCTGGATACCACCCTGAAGAGGGGCACAGGAAAACAATCTCGACCCAAAGACTGTAAGTAGAAGCTGCTGCTGCAGCCACCAGTGCCCTCCCCCTAACACTCCAAGCAGATAGTTTTGAATTCTCCAGCTTTTGGCTGGCAGCTATAGACAGAGGGGTCCGTAGGGATTCACCTCCCCAGGAAATGGGGACACCGTTTAAGGCCTACTGTGTTACACACCACTTTTAGGTGGGTGGGGCCACACAATTGTTTGCCTTGGGAGCTGGCACTGGACTAAAGAGATCTGAACCTCTCAATTACCCTCCCTACTGACTGGGACTGGTTTTAGAGGGGAGTGGAATTATTTCCTACCTCAGAAAAGGGAAGGGGCTGACAGTGAACGTTGGAGAACAGCCTCCGAGAAAGTCTGAATTCCAAGGCTCTGAATAGCCTTGAGGCAGGATCCACTGCCATACTGTTGCTGTCAGTGATGCAGTGAACACACTCTGATGAGGCTTTGATGTGAGAGGGCTGTCAAGAGTGCCACCTGCTGGTGGACCAAGGAAGTGCATGTGAGGAAATAAAAATTATTGACGGCGGCCCGCCTGGAGCCCACTGCGCCGGCGCAAAGCGGTGCATTCCGGGACGTGTAGTTTCCCCTGCGGGAGTGTAGGAGTCGTCTTTAGGGTACCCGCCCTGCGGGCTCCGCTGCCCGGAAGGGAACAGCAAGACCTGGCCTGCGCGCCCCCCTGCTCATGTACTTCTCTGAGTGGTCCCACACCAGCCAGCAGTGACTTCACAGTTGGTCCAACATGAACTGGAAGGTTCTTGAACATGTGCCCTTGTTGCTGTATATCTTGGCAGCAAAAACATTAATTCTCTGCCTGGCATTTGCTGGAGTCAAAGTATACCAAAAGAAGAGATTGGAAGCAAAACTGCAAAGCCTGGAGGCTGAAAAGAAGCAGCAGCTGAAGAAAGAGAACTAAAGGGAAATCAAAGATTTTAAAATTTAAATGTCAGCTTGAGTGGACTCCAGATGAGATAAAAGAGAAGAATGATTATTGAATGATGTGTCAGAGGATAAACCACCAACGTATAGCTTTTTATATGCTTAAGAAGCACTATTTTACTTACCAAAATAAAATGTCTTTAAAAAAAAAAAAAAGAAAAAAAAAATTATTGAGAGGCTTTATCTGGCATTTACAGGTCTCCATCCCCAAAGTTCTTGGATGCAGGCCTGCAACAACCCATTACTGGATCCATGGTCCAGATCTGAGCAAATAACAGGGACAATTCTAAAACCTAGAACAGGCTGAACCACAAATAAAATAATGGAAGTAACACACAGCCTCCAGACATTAAAGGCCTATGAAAGAGAAATTGAGTATCAGAGTAAACTCATCATCATAATTAGATGACTAGACATCAGCAAAAAATTACAAGCCATACTAAGAAAATGGAAGAAATGGTGCAAGAAAAGTAATACATCGAAGACCCAGATAAAACAGAGGACTTGAGACAACTAACAGCATATCGAAAGAATTGTAACACCACGACCAAGTGGGATCTATTCTTGGTATGCAAGGGTGGTTCAACATAAGAAAACCAATTAATATAATACACCACATTAACAAATTGAAGGAAAAAAACAACAAGATCATCTCGATTGATGCAGAAATGGCATTTGACAAAATCCAGCATCCCTTCTTGATAAAAGGAATAGAAGGGAAGTTCCTCAAGATGCTAAAGGGCATATATGAAAAACACACAGCCAACATCATAGTCCATGGGGAAAGGTTGGAAGCTTTCCCTCTAAGATGGGGAACAAGACAAGGAAGCCCACTGTCACCACTGTTATTCAACACTGTGCTAGAAGTTCAAGCTAGAGCAATGAAGAAAAAAAAAAAAAGGGCATCCAAATAGGAAAAAAGAGAGTAAAACACTCACTATTCGTAGATGATATGATCCTATATTTAGAAAATTCTCAAAAGTCTACAACAAAGTTACCTGAGCTAATAAATGAGTTCAGCAGAGTGGCAGGATAGAAGATCAACATACAAAAATCAGTAATGTTTCTGTACACTAGTACTGAACAATCTGAGGAGGAAATCAGGGAAAAAAGTCCATTAACAATAGTAACAAAAAGACTCAAATACCTAGGAATCAATATAACCTAAGAAGCACAAGACCGATATTCAGAAAACTACAAAACAATGCTAAAAGAAATCAAAGACCTAACCAAATGGAAAGACATTCTGTGTCCATGGATTGGAAGACTAACTATTGTAAAGATGTCAATCCTACCCAAACTGATTTATAGATTCAATGCAATACCAATCAAAATTCCAACAGCCTACTGTACTGAAATAGAAAAGGCAATTACCAAATTCATTTGGAAGAGAAAGTACACCCGGATAGCCAAAAGCATTCTAAAAAAGAATAACGTGGGAGGACTTTCACTGCCTGACCATGAAACATATTACAAAGCTACAGTGATGGTATTGGCATAAAGATAGACACATTGATCAGTGGAATAGAATTGAGAGTTCAGAAAAAAAGCCCCCGGGAAGCAGATGTAACCCAAGCGATTGGGCTCCTGACTACCATATAGGAGGTCAGGGTTCGATTCCCAGGGCCTCCTGGTGAAGGCAAGCTGGCCCACACAGCGAGCTGGCCCGACCGGAGAGCTGGTCCATGTGGAGTACTGGCCCGTGCAGGAGTGCTGGCCCACACGGCAAGCTGGCCAGAATGGAGAGCTGGCCCATGCGGAGTGCTGGCCCATGCGGATAGCTGGTGCAGCAAGATGGCGCAATAAAAAGAGACACAGAGGAAAGACAAGAAGAGATGCAGCAGACCAGGGAGCTGAGGTGTGGCAAGAGATTGAGCACCTCTCTCCCACTCCAGAAGGTCCCAGGATTGGTTCCCGGTGCCGCAGACAGAAAAGAACACAAGGGAAATGGACAGAGAACAGAGAGCGAGTACAAAACAATGAGGGGGGAGAAATTAAAAAAAAAAGAAAAGAAAAGAAAAGAAATTTCCTTGCCTCTACGGCCAAGTCATTTTTGACAAACGTACCAAGTCCATGTTAATGAGACAAAACAGTTTCTTCAAAAAATGATGCTGGGAAAACTGGCTATTCATAACCTAAAGAATGAAAGAGGACCCCTATCTCACTCCCTATACAAGAATCAACTCAAAATGGATCAAAGACCTAAACATAAAAGCCAGGAGCATAAAACTACTAGAATAAAATGTAGGGAAACATCTTAAAGACCTTGTGGTACGTGGTGGTTTCTTGGACCTTAGCTTACACCTAAAGCACAAGCAACTAAAGAAAAAAATAGGTAAGTGGGACCTCCTCAAAATTACACACTTTTGCACCTCATGCCAGGACTTTGTCAAAAGGGTGAAAAGTCTGCTGACTCAATGGGAGAAAATATTTGGAACTCACATAACTGATAAGGGTTTAATATCCATGATACATGAAGAGATGCTTAACAATAAAAAGAAAAACGATCTGATTAAAAAATGGGCAATTGAATAGACAATTGTCCAAAGAAGAAATACAAATAGCAAAAAAAAACACAAGAAAAAATGTTCAACATCACTAGCAATTAGGGAAATGAAAATCAAAGCTACAATGAGATATCATTTCACACCTATTAGAATGGCTACTATTAAAAAGACAGAGAACCACAAGTATTGGAGAGGATGTGGAGAGAAAGGAATGCTTATTCACTGTTGGAAGGACTCTAGCATAGTACAGTCTCTGTGGAGGACTGTATGGCAGTTCCTAAAAAAGTTGAATATAGATTTCCCATGTAACCCAGCAATAACACTACTGGGGATATACCCAGAAGAACTGAGAGCAGTGACACAAACAGAGATCTGCACACCAATGTTCAAAGTGGCAGTGTTCATGATTGTCAATCAAAAGGTGGAAACAACCCAGATGTCCATCAACCGATGAATGGATAAACAAACTGGGGTATATACACACGATCGAATATTATGCGGCTGTAAGAAGAAATGAAGTTGCAAAGAATATGACAACATGGATGAACCTGGAGGACGTTATGTTGACTGAAGTAAGCCAGACACAAATGGATAAATACTTTATGAATGCGCTCTTATGAACTAAACATATTAATAAATATATTAACTCTTGAAGTTAAAAACTAGAATATATGTCACCAGAAAACAGAATGAGGTTAGAGAACAGAAAGGTGAATTAACTTGTGCAGATGTGGTATGAAGGTTGTGTGTTAATCTTTGGAAATGAATAAAAAAGATGAAAGCACATCACAGTGTTTGTACCTATCAGTGCTATTTTTGGGGGATGACAGTGTTTGAAAGGGAAAGTCTAAGGCCATATATATTACTAGAAGGAAAGCTAAAAAATGTAACATGGGACTGTATAGCATAGTAAAACCTCATGTGAAATACGAATATGGTTAATATTGCATATATGACTGTTTTTCTTTGAAACTGAACAAATGCATGTTAATGTTATAAGTTGTTAATATCAAGTAAAAAAAAAAAAAGCCAAGTGAAAGAAACCAGATGTAAAGTACTACATACTGTATGATTTCATTTACATAAAATCAGTTTATAAGGATGGAATTGGAGTAGTGGTTATGTAGGGCTGGGGAAGGATAGAAGGATTGAGAAGTGACTGCTAAGGGTTGTGGAGTTTTTCATTTTGGAGTAATCAAATTGTTCTAAAATTTTTTTGTGGTGATGAATGCCCAACACTGTGATTATACTAAAAGCCACTGTTTGTACACTTTGGATGGAAGGTATGGTATGTGACTATATCTCAATAAAACTGCTTTAAAAAAAATCAAAAGCAGATGTGGCTCAACCAGTTGGGCACCTGCCTACCACATGAGAGGTCCTGGGTTCAGTTCATGGTGCCTCCTAAAGAAAACAAGCAAGACAATGAGCTGACGCAATGGACTGGTGCGGCAAACTGATGCAACAAGATGATGATGCAACGAGGAAACACAACGAGAAAAACACAATGAGAAACACAACAAGCATGGAGTGGAGGTGGCTCAAGTGATTGAGTGATTGGGCACCTCCTTTCCACATGGAAGGTCCCAGGTTCAGTTCCTGGTGCCTCCTAAAAAGAAGATAAACAGACACAGAGAGCAGACAGCAAGCACAAAACAATGGCGGGGGGTGGGGGGGAATAAATAAATAAAATAAATCTTAAAAAAACAAACAAACAAAACAAAAAACAAAAAACAAACAAAACAAGATGCCATAAAGAAAAAACTGACTAATTTGACTACATTTGAAAAAATCCACATGGCAGAAAATATTATAAGCAATGTTAAGAGAGAGATTACAAATTGTGAAATGTATTTGTAACATATATCACAAAGAACAATTTCCCTGATACACAAAGAATTCCTATAAAACAATAAGAAAAACAAATAACACCAATATATTTTAACAGATAGTTCACAGTAAAGAAAATACAAATGGCTCTTAAGTATGAAAAGATGATCTCCTAATAAGCCCTCTTGGTGGGGCTGCTGAGCCAGCACTGCTAGTCATAAGTCCACCCTCTATCCATAGCTCCGTTTTCTCGGCCATCTTGAGGACCAATCCCACTAGACTGACCAATATTCACCACAAAAGTGTTTACAAAGAAATTCAATGAGTGCGGAGTGATCACACTCACATATATCCTCTGGCCCTAATATCTAGATGAAAAGGCAGTAAAAAGATTAAGAACAACAACAACAAAAAGGACTCAATTTAGAACAGTGCTGAGGGCAGGAGGGGACGTGGCAGACACCGGGAGTTGGCTGTCAGCACATCCATTCTTAGACCTTTCCTGCCCACATACTCTTCTAGAGAGTGGAAAAACGAAACCCTGGCTTTCCCAGCCTCACTTGCAATGAAGGAGCCCAAGTGATGCCAGACTGGGAGGCCTTGGTGGACATATGCTAGCAGAGCTTCTTCTCCTTTCCCGAGAAGTTCAGAAAAAGGTCACTCAGACAGGTCTATTTTCAAAGACAGGGAAAGATGTTTTCTTTTTTGCTTTCCTTTTTTATTTTTCCTCTGTTTTTTTTCATTACCTCCTGGCATTCAAGGTAAGCTCTCATAACACTAGCTGGATACAAAGTTATCCAGAGAAGCATGTGTCATATAAAAGGGAATCTCAATGAGATTAAATGTCAGTCCCTCATCAGAAACCATGGAGAAAAGAAGGCAGTGGGATGGCATATTTAAATTGCTGAAAGCAAAAACATTGCCCATCAAGAATTCTACTTACAGCCAAAAAAATGAGGGTGCAGGTGGAAGGGTGTGTTTATATGGGAGTTCTGCACATTGTGCATGATTGTTTTGTAAGTTCACAACTTCTCTAAGAAATACATACATACATACATACACACATACATACATACATACATACACACATACATACAAAGAATCAAAAACCAAAAAAGAAAAGGAAAAAAAAAAAAAAGAGGGTGCAATTAAGACATTTTCAGATAAACAAAAGCTGAGGGAGTTTGTCACCACTAGAGGGCTAAAAAGACTTCTGCTGGCTGAAAAGAAAGAAAAATTGAAAATAGATCAAAACTGCATGAAGAAATAAAGACTTTCGGTGAGGGTAATGACATGGGTAAATATAACGACCAGTACTATTGTATGTATTTTGGTTTATAACTCCACTTTTTACTAACTACAGGTTCCAAAAGGCAAATGTAATGAGAAACCAGTGGTTTTGGAAAATGTAAAAACATATAATTTGTGACAAATACTACATAAAGGTGGGGCGATGGAGGGGTACAGGAACATAGTTTGTGTATACTATTGGAGTAAAGTTATCAAAGAAAGAGAGATTGCTACAGATTTAAAATGTTAAATTTAAGCCCCTTGGTAACTATAAAGAAAATACTGGAGAATATGCAAGCTCAGACAAAAAGCAGACTACAAGGGTGTCAGGGGTGGGGGGAAAGAGGAGTTAATGAAAAATGGGTGGAGCGTTTCTGTATGGGGAGATGGGAAAGTTTTGGTAATGGAAGGTGGTGAGGATATCACAACATAGTGAGTGTGATTAATCTCACTGAATGGTGTGCTTGGAAGCGGTTGAGATGGGACAGTTTATGTTTATGTGTTTCCAAATTAAAAAATAAAAAAAAAGAGCAACTAAAGAGACAATAACAATTAAATGTAATACATGATCCTGGATGAGATCTAACAAGGGAGAAGAAAAGGCTCCAAAGGACATTGCTGGGACTATGAAAAAACTGGAATATAGACTAAAAGCTTTATATTAATGTTAAATTTCTTGGACTTGATAACTGCACTTAAAATGGTTACATAAGTGAAAAGCCTTGTTCTTAGGAAATGTGCATGGCAGTATTAAGTGTTCAAGGAGGACAATGTATACAACATACACTCAACTGTTTGGAAATAGATTGATAATAGAGAGTGAAAAGAGTGAGATGGATAGATAGAATGATATGGCCAATGTGGCAAAATGTTAACACTGGTGAATCTGGGTACCTGGGGGGGATAGGGTATGTTGGAGTTCTCTGTATAGGGTTTTGTATTATTTTTGTAACTGTCCTATAATTTTGAAAGTATTTCACAATAAAAAGTTAAAACAACAACTAAGCTTACTATACTCAAGTAGATAAGACTAGATTGAAAATTTTGGCAGAGAATTGAAACTATAAGAAAACGACAGCAGATTTAAAAAAGAGAGGATATTACATCTCTCAGAGAGGAAAATGGAAGGGAAGATGTAATCAAAGAAAAGAACTAAAGAAAATTACTGGTCTCTGGTTCCACAGAATGAACCAAAGACACAGACTTACAGCTTTGTGAAAATTTGGAACACCAGGAGAGGGTGCCAAAAGTACTTAAAAAACAATGTAGGGAAGTGGATGTGGCTCAAGCGATTGGGCTCCTGTCCACCATATGGGAGGCCCCGGGTTCGATTCCCGGGGCCTCCTGGTGAAGGCAAGCCGGCCCGCACCGCAGAGAGCTGATGGCTTGCGCCCTGCGGATCGGTTCCCAGTGCCTCCTAAAGAAAAAAGACAAGACAAAAAAGACAAGCAGACACTGAAAGAACATACAGAGAATGGACACAGAGAGCAGACAGCAAGCGCAAACAACAACAAGGAGGGTGGAATAAAACAAATTAAAAACCAAAAAACCCAATGTAAATCAGTTTTGCCTCAGAATTTTTTGCATCAGTCCTGGGTACTCAAAGTCTGTGGAACAATACCTTCAATGATCTAAGGGGAATCAGTTTTAAACCTAAGATTTCAAGACCCAAATTAAGATATATTACAATAAAATGAAATTGGAATAAAAAAAATCTAGGATAAGGTACAGACTAAGGCCTTCTACCCTCCACGCATCTATTTAGCATTGGGCTTTCTACCCAAGAATGGAGATCCATGAAGCCAGGGACTCAGCTGTTGGCCTTGCTCACTGCTCCCTGCCCTGTGCCTGGACCCTCCTAGTTGGCCGCAGCAGGTGCTCCAGCATCACTTGCTGAATGTGCGGATGAAGCAGCAGGGTTAACTCTTGGATCCAAACCGTCTCCCATCCCTCACTAACCTGCTCCTTTCCCACCTCACTCAATGTTACTAGCATCCAGTCACCTATGCAGGCCAAAAATGTCTGGAGGTAACTACCTGCTGGGTAGTCTCTTTTCCTCACCTTTCTACATCCAACCATCACCAAGTCTTTGGTTCCTTCTGTCTCCTAAATCCGTCTTTAATCTGTCTCCTTTCTTCTCTGCATGCCAGCATGCTTACCCACACCACCTTCACGTTGCAGAACGTGCCCTAATGGGTTTTCTACTTCAGATCACAACAATCCTGGAGAACCTCCTTCACTGAGTCCCACTGGTGAGACTGAAACCCAAGTTCCTCACAAGGCCCCCATGACCTTCCCTGTTCACCTTGCTACCCTCTCCTTTTGCCTACCATGTTCTAGCCACAGAGGTTTCAAATGTTCCAAGCCCTTTTCACATCTATTCTTCTCTCTACAAGAGAATTCTCTCCCTGGGTGCTCAGTCTCACCCTTGGTTTTCACTTTAAAATTTCCTCTTCCTTAATCTTCTCTGACCACTACTAGTCACCCTCATCTTACTATCCTATCTATTTCTTTCTTAGCACTAATCCATGTCAAATGTATCTTGTTGATATAACTGTTGATTTGCTTATGCCTCCCTACTAGACTGCAAGTTTCACAGTGTTGAGGATGGGGGGCTGGGGGTTGGCTTTCGTCTTTACTACTAACCCCCCAGCCCTGAGCACAAGCAGGTGCTCCTCAGCATCAGTGTGCTCCCGAGCCGCGGGCACACCTCCTGCCGGGTCAAGAAATTCTGGCATCTCACCTTCTCCTGACACTAGGACCTCAGACAGTCTGCAGGAGAGATCCAATGGGGATGAGTTTCAAGCACTTTGGCTTACTTTGTAAATCTCCATCTTCAATTTTCAAGAGAGAATTCTGTGGCAAGAATGAAACAATCACCTACCACTACTGTTGACTCCCACTGGCTTCCAGTGGAGTAGTGAACCGGACCCAGTAAGTCCTTGCATATTTCCCGGAGTCGGTATTCAAACCCTAATTATGGGAAAAACAAAAGAGAAAACAAAACAGAAAACAGGAACACATTACAAAAAGAAATAAAAAAATCAAGAATACACTAAATTGTTGTATATATCAAAACAGAATGAACAAATGCTTATGTTATCGCCTGCCATGGGCAGAACACCTCTTGCGTGTTTCTCCATTTGGGCCCTGAGACCTACAATCACTGATTCTCACTCACCCGCTCCCCTGACAAGTGTTGCTGAGCTGCGAGCTGGTGCCTGCTCTGCGTGAGAAACTGTGGGCACTTGTTGAAGGAAGAGTGGGCTGGTTTGATTTATTTGAGAGAAGACATATTGGTAGCTGGAGTAGAGAGGAGATCAGAAGGGTCAGGAGGCCCAGCCCTCAGGAGGTATGAGATGGTGAGTGTCTGAATGTGGATTGAGGAAATGGTGACCAAGGGGAGACGGGAGAAACAGGCATGGGTCTGTCAACTCCACAGCCAGGTGGAGCAGGCAGAAATGCTGGAGCCAGAATCTGGTGGGAGGTCTGTTGGCACTTGGGGGCCGCCGAAGCCATAGGGAATGGATGAAATCACCCAAAGATAAGGGTGGAGAAGACAACAGATGAGACCAGAATTCTAGGAATTTTTAAAGTGAAAGAGGTCTTAACATACTTGATTCTTAGAGAAAATAAAGGACAGACAGAAGAGATGATTTGTGCATGGAACTGGAACAGACAAATATGGGAGATGGAATAAAGTGAAGCAAGCACTAGAAGGGACCCCACCAATGGATGGGGCACCCAGAAGAGCAAGGACTTCATGCAGGGAGCCAGGGTGAGTCCTGACCAATACCCAGGTTGGAGCAAACCAGAGAGGAGAAAAAGGTTTCCCAAGAGGAAGGGGAAGTGAGAAGCCCAAGATGTGACTGGAGAACTGCAGGAAAGCCAGTATGGTGTGAGGATGGGAAGATGGAGTATATAGAAAAGTCAACAAACATATGTACTGGGTGGTAAGAGTGAACATCAAATTCATTCACTATTGGGGGTCCTCTGGGGAGGAAGAGAGGAGCTGTCTGATGTCATTAGAGATAAATACAAACACATACCAAAATAATCTGAGGCAAACAGGACATGTGAATTGGGGAATGATCTATATAAGAGTTTGGCGTATTTTTCTCTGTCTTTTCTGTCCTTAATTTCTTTCCTCCACATCATAAACAAAAGGTTTAGGGTGATGATGAGAAAAGCAATGCAAAAAGGCCAGGAAAGGAGGTGAGGAGAGGGCATGGCCCAGGGTGTGGAGGCTGGGAAAGCTTTAGGAGGGCCAGCTCCTACCCCATGGTTCCACAGGGAAGTGGGAAGTGGGGCTAGTAAAGTGCTGCCCCACAATGGCTAGCAGAGGGGAGAAGGGCTGCTGGAGGCCACTCTGAGAGCAGTACACCTACCCACTTCTTCCAACACATCTTGCATCCCACTCACCAACGGGAAAATGAGGATGCTGGGGAAGGGGACAGGTGCTCTGTGAGCTTTGGCAGGAAAGCCTGGGTTGAAGGCCAAAGGGAGCCACTGGACAGCAGGCAGGCCTTCCAGGGCAGGAGGGGCTGGGAAAGAAGAGAGATGTAGGCCTACTGTGGGCTGCCAGAAATGCCCTCCCTTGGGGTGACAGCTGACTGACTATCAGGACATCTGGTTGCTGCTTCCTCAGGATGTGCCTTTCCACACATTCCTCTTCACCCCTCCCTGCCCTGGTCCTGTGAGGGAGCATCCTGTGAGGGAATCTGAAATTACAATCACCAAACAAACCCAAGATAGTTTAGAGCCTTGGACCCTGCAATGGGGCTGGACATCTGCTGAGCTCAGGCTGGGAGATGGGGGCTGAGCAGGAGCCGTGCCACCACAGCACACATTTCCTGGTTCCCAGGAGGATGGAGGGGCAGCTCAGAGCCTCACCTTCGTTCACGAGGTACCGTGCATAGATGAGGAGCCAGTGGCGGTACTCATGGCTGGACTGCAGGCTGAGTGCAGCTGCGACCTGGTTCTCCAGATAGGCCAAGGTGGCCTCCTGCTGTACCACATGAGGCAGGGAGAAGAGCCGGGCAGCCTGCCTCCCTGAACTGGAGAGACCACAGAGCACCAGGATAAGACAGCAGGCCCTGCCTGGGGTGGGAGGCTGCCACCATGCACCTGGGCTCCAGTGAGCAGATGGCAAGGAGGGCAGGCCTCCCAACTGTCAGGAGCACCCATGCCCCCATCCTGACTGCCCAGATTAGTTGCAAATGGCCATCTGGGGCCCCTGGGTAAGGGTTACAGCTCAGCTCCCTCTAAGATGCCAACTATTGTGGGTCCCTATGGTGTGAGTCCCCACCCTGTGCCTACCTCAAGGCTTTTGAGCAGACCAGTGGCCCATTCTGACCACCCAAAACACTACCCAATGCAGGTATCCATGACCTTGAGCATTCCCAGACCCCCACCTGGGCCTGAGGTGATAGCCTCTGTACCCAAGATGTTACCCAACGTGGGCCCACAACCTCGGTACCCTCAGCCTGCCCAGCCCTGCCTGCTGTACTTATCAGCAGCTGGGGCCTGGGGGATGGGAAACAAGAATCTAGGCCCAGGCATGCTGTGCCAGCATCAACCTGGTCACCTTCCAGAGTAAGACTGCTGGTGGTGGCCACAGTTTCCAGGTCACGTACTTGGAGGTGCGGCCCTGGATTATGGCTAAGGGTCCTGAGCACAGCATGGCGTCCTGGGATGGCAGGCTGCTCCTAAAGTCCGCACACTGGGCCAGCGAGTCCTGCTTGTCAGAAACCAGGTTCCTGGGGTGGCAAAGATAGGCGCAGAGCTCAGGAAGATCAGATGGTAGAAGAGAGGCTGGTGGGAAGGCCAGGGAGAAGCAAGCACCCATCCTACCTGACAGGCTGCCCTCAAATGCAGAGGCTGAGGGCTATTGCATTTTAAACAGGTGCCCATCAGCACCAGGTTTCATAATAATGGGCCTAATAAATTACCGTTTCAAAGAAAAAATTAATGACAATGAAGGTCACTGATAGGGCTGTTGGTGTGAACATTTCAGCTTCCAGTCTCAGTTCCTGACAACTGAGGGAGGCATGTGTGTGTGAGATCTGGATGGGGAGGCCCAGCTCACATCATCCATGTCTGCCCAAATAAGGATCCACATTGCCCAGACTCTATCAGCTGTTGGGAACGCCAGGCCCCAGCCTTCCTGGGCTTCTACACAATACCCCCAGACTCCCCAGCCTTCCTGTGCTTCTAGGACACATACCCCCAGGCCCCCAATCCTCTTGCACTTCTACACAATACCCCCAGCCAGTCAGTTCTTCCACCCTCTTTGGACTTTTCATTTCTTTAAGAAAACATTCTTCACCTTTTTAAAACAATAAAGTGCCTTTATCAACTCTCCCAAAATTCAAAGATGTTCATAAAGATTCAACACTTTTCTTCTTGTGTAACCAGTTTGTTTCCACTAAGATAGCAATTGTATTTATCTATTTATTTATTTTTATTTATTTATTTATTTTTACCGGGAGGTCCCTGGGATCGAACCCGGGTCCCTCCATATGGGAGACGGATGTCCAACCAGTTGAGCCACATCCGACCCCCAGCAATTGTATTTAATACACAACATTTTGCAATTTGAAGGAAATAGTACTAGAAAACAGAGTAGTTATTTTGGTTATGTTTTTTTAAACTCAAGAAAGAAATGTCAATGTGAGCATACAATTGTGTTTGGCAACATGTAACAGAAAAGGGGCTAGAAGGCTCTAAAGGTCCAAAGATGCAGGCTACATCTGCTATACAATTTATGTACCTTGTGTTTCTAGGTTAATTAAGATTTTTGATTTTACAAATACAGAAAATGGGTCATCTTCTAAGTCACAGAGAAGCACTTGTGTCCACTAAGCCCACGGTGACCGACCAGTGCTGGTGAGGCTACAGGGAAGCCGATTCACCTACACCAGCCTGGAAATACATATCAAGAACCATAAAATTTTCATGTGCCTATTCCAAAGAAGTTACCCCCGGAAATGTAAAAGAAGTAAAGCATCCTTTGAGCATAAGTCCTGAGGGTAAAGAGGCCGTGGGCTAGGCCAGCAGCCTCCTAGGGCAAGGTATGCACTCCCCTGGGCACAATGGGGTGTGCATGGATATGCTTGGGCTCCAGTTTCTCCAGCAAAGCCTTGCAGAGGCTGTTATGATGGCCTCCACTCCAGGCCTGACTCTCAGGCAATTCAAAGCAAGGTTAGAGAGGTCTGAAACTCCCAGGACCTGGAGCCCCCAGCCCCTGCTCTGGGATCCGCTCAGGCAGACACTCTCCAGGGGAGCAGGGTCAGGCAGGTTCAGGCTTACCATGTAGAAAGAGAAGGGTTGAAGCAGTATGCCTTCCCATCGGACAGGTTCATCACTGGAATTCCGTGCTGGGTCAGCAAGATCTGTGACACGGTCATGTCGCTTCCTGTGGGACACCACAGAGTGAGTTCCAGGTGTACAACAATCAGGCCATGGGTATGCACATGCACCAAGGGAGACATCTGGACTGTGATCCTCCCACGGCTACCAAAAGGCTTCTGAACACTGACTTCGCACTAGGGAGTTGCTGCTCTGCGCTTTCTGTGTGCATTCTCACTGCCTCCCACCAAACTCAGCATCCCCCTTGAGGACCCACTGAAGTGTGCCTCAGGAGAGAGTATATCTCCCCGCAATGTGACTGCACCGCTGGCCTTGCTGAGAGCCTTGGGTCTAGGCTGAGCTGGGCCCTCCACATCAGGCCTGGGACTCAGGCTGCCCTGCCTGGCCCCTCTCCCAAGGCACGGGGGCGGCCCACTCCCTGGGTTACCTGCCAAGATGGAGTGCAGAGACTCTTCTTTCACCACAACCACCTGCTTGTGAACATCCCTAAGAGGGGAGACAGGGGCCATCTCACTCTCCAATCTCAGCAAGCACATCAGAGCGTGCCATGGCTACTCCAACCCACCATTGCTGGCAGATGCCTGTGGGTGCTCCACCCTGCAGGTAGCTCCTGCTGCCCATGCACCAGTGTGCTCCCTCGCAGAAGTAACAGCAGAAGCCTGGACACAGAGGCGCAGGCTTCGCTACCTCTTCTGCCTCTTTCCACACAAACTCTGGGAGAGGTAGGCCATGGCAACCACGCCAGGATTATGGCTGGGCAAACCCCACATAAGGGCCTTGGCCCATTCAAAAAGACACTCTGACATGTCATGTGGTTTGCTCCTGGTTCCCATGTGGGCAGATGGGCCACCTTCCTCCTCCTGGCATGCCCTCCTTCACTCTCACCCCAGCAGGGCAGCCCATACAACATGCTTCTGACCCCTCACCCCACCTCCCCTGTACTAAGTCCCACTGGGCCAGCAGGTCTCAAGGGCACACCTGCTGGGCTGGCCTTCTGCATGCCCCATTACCTGCACCATCCCTGCAGTGAGAAGGGTGATGCAGGACGGAGCCCAATAGCCTCACCCTGCCCCACCCGGACCCCACCCTGTTCTGTGCCTGTGTTCTCACCAGACAGAGAGTGTGGCAGAGGCAGTGAGTGCCATGACGTAGGGGCCTGTGCAGTGCAGAGTGGAAATAGGGGACGGCAGGAGGATGGGAGGCAGGAGGCGGCGACCACAGGCGGAGAACACTGACAGCATCCTCTTCTCACAGGCGACACACACCACATCACTGAAAAGGCACAGGGGTCGTGTGTCCCTGAGGTCCGAGAGCTGTGGCAGGAGGGGCAGTGGCCTGACAGATGCAGAGCCTTCACACTGTCCAGGCCCTGCCTTGTTTGCAGGGGAGGCAGAGGGAGAGAGGACCTGCTGCAAGGGTGGGGTTCCGGCAGGACAGACAGGGACCTGACTGAAATCTGACTGAACAAAGACTTGTGGGCTGTTCTTGCCTACCAGGGTTGCTCGGACTTTTCTGAGCTTGCCCAAACACTGACCTAGGGGTGTGTGTGCTTCTGAAGACTGTTGTACTGATGGGTACCCAGGAGGAGTGACAGACGAGACCCACAAAGTGCCTCCACGATAGCCTCCTGAGAAGGTCCTTGCCGAGACAGGATGGGAAAAACACTAGAGACAAGAGTGCAGCTCCACAGGGAACCCAGCTGTGTACTCAGAAAGTCTCCCCAGATAAGGGTGGGAAAGGTGGGTCATGCCCTGAGGAAGGATGGCTTCACAAGAGAGCATTCTTGGACACTGTCAAACATCTCTTCATTGAGCAACCACCAGGCCCCTTGGATGTGCCTCAGCACAAGTGAGCTGCTGCCTTCCTAGAGAGTCTCAAAAAGCCCCAGCCACAGGTCTATGATGAAATGGGGGGTCTCAATTGCTAGACAGAGATGGGGCAGGGTGCCACCTGGCAAAGGGAGCCCTTCTGGATGTCATTTCAATTTGCTCGTCCAGTATCTGTGATCTGAACCGGCAAGGTCACCCCTACACCAGGCTTGGAACAGGAAGGTTTGCCAAGGAAAGAGCTCTGCCAACTGCCTTTCCTAAACAGACACCACTGTTATCAGATCTCAGAAAAAGGGAGATGCAAATAAAATGTTTTTGTTTCTCTGCGCTATCCTGAGCACAGAGAAAGCTTTGAACAAGATCCAGCAGCAAGGAACTCTGTGGTATGACTGAATTCTGTGTGCTCAGCTCTCATGCTTAGAGGCTTTCTTGAGTCAGTCCACTGCAAAGGAAGCCATTGCTCCAGAGGATGCACAGTTAGGGGGCAGGCCTGTAGGCTAGCCCTGGGCGGGACAGTGCAAGAGGAGAGGTGCCAGGTGACTGGGTGGGAGGGAGGCTAGCTGACAACCCTGCACCTGTGGGTACGCACCATCTGCCTTGGGACCAGGATGGAGAGCGGGAGCCACAGCAGCACCTCTTCGTCCTTTACAAGCACCTGGGGTTAGGGGTGCAGCCTGCTCATCCCAAGAAGGAAAGAGAGGGAGGAACAGAACAGTGGGTTGTTTCTAGCCCCAACACTACAAACTCACTCAGGGCCCATGGGAACCCTGACCTAATAGGACAGGCCAAGTGTGAGCAGATGTTGGGGACGAAATCAAGCCTCCAAAGAAAGACATGTTCCAATAAGCCTTAATCTGCGTTCCTGTGGATGTGAACCCATTCATATAAAAAGAGAACCTCTGGAAACCTATTATTAGTTAAGGAAGATCCTATTAAGATTATGCCAAATTTAACCAGTGTGGGCCTTAATGTATATGGCTGGAATTCTTAAAAGAGAGGAAGAGTGTCTAGAGGGAGACACAGACAACTGAGCAGATGTAGAAGACAGCAGGAGAAGCCATGTGAAGAAGGTAGAGATGTAAGCCAAGGAACCCCAAGGATCACAGGAAGCTAGAGAAAGCCTTCAAGACCTTGATGTTGGACTTCTAGCCTCCAAAACCATAAGATAATATATTTTTGTTGTTTAAGCCCATCCATTGTGCGGTATATATCATGGCAGCCCTGGCAAACTAAGGCAGCAGATGGTGTTTTGTAAAGGCATTTTACATGTACCTCATGACAAATAATTATTAAGGGACTAATTAAAATGGCTGAATCTAAGCTGACCACCTTGGTAAAACCCCCTTTAGAGCATCGATCACACTGTCTTTAGGCCTCTGCAGGAATCTGATGAAAATGCTAGATCTTCTTTCCAGATAAAAGCACACTGAGAACAGGGCTGCATGTGCCCCAAGGCCCACGTAAGGCACCAGGTTACTAAGCACTGAATTAAGGTCTCTTCTCAAAGTGCAGAATGTGAGAAGGGCTGGGTAGGTGATTTGAGGGGCAGTCAGAAATCCACTCAGATCTCCCTGGATGAATATCTGGGGTTCAGAGAAAGAACCAGCACCAGGTCCGAGATAGTCAAGCAGAGCTCAGCCTGGCATGGAAGACTTTAGGAATTTAGGAGAGATGTGGGAATTAGATGACCAGAGTTCAAGTCCTAGCTGAGGTTACCCTTGGTGCCTCAGTTTCCCCATCTGTAATACGGGGACAATAAGGCTGACTTTGCTGGGTGTTGCAGGGACTGAGGTCACCAATGCACATGCTCAACCCAGAGCAAGGTCCAGTGGAAGTTGTCCAAAAGAGAGAGCCTGTGGGGGGCAATGTACCTCTGCTCAGCCAGGGCCACGCCCAGGTCAGCGACCTGGACAGGATGACATGGCACAGGGTGCTCCATTTACGCTAACATCATGTAGGCTGGCCCTTGTCCTTACCAGCTGCCTGCGGCAGTGAGGATCCGGCTGGTGAGCACTGTCTCCCACTCCTTCCCTTCCCGGTTGCACTTTAAGCGGCTCAGCTTCACACCTCCCACAGCCGTCACTTCATTCTCCACCTCGATGTACATGGAGGGATCTGAGCTCACCTGGACAGAGGAGAGCAAATACAAAATGTTTCTGAGCGACAGCAGACCCACTCAGACTGGTGAGAAGCCAGATTCTGAGGGCCATGGGACAGGTAAGAAGCCCAGAGACCCGGCAACCTGGCCCAATACAGGAGCAAGGCATGAGTTGGCTAGCCAGCAGAGGGTGGTGGAGGGTGGTGGAGGGGGAGCAAGGCTAGACAGGAGGGCCAGGGGTCTGGAAGCAGGGCCCCAAGGGCAGCTGGGTTCTACTTTCTCATCGCTGAGCAGCCAAAAAGGATCAGCATCACCTACAAGACCCCAAAAGTCTTCTAATCCAAACACCTCATCTCATAGATGAGGATGGAGATTCAGAGAGGGCAAGTGACTAGCCCAAGAACACACAGGAAGTGAGTTTTACAGCTAGCTAGGGATGGAGCTGAGAGTGAGACTTAGGTATCCTGTCTTCAAGTCTAAGGATTCTTCCAAGATCAAAGTGTGGCAAAGAACAGAGCCTGGGTTGGTGCTGGGAGAAAAAGTCTAGAAGACTTCAAGGTCCTTTCAAGCTTCTTTTGTCATAAGCCTTGTTCTGCTCAGCTGAAACTAGCCTCAGGAGTGTTCCCATGATAACATGCGTAAGAAGCACCTAGCTCATTGCCTGGCTCCAGAGTTGCACAGCCTCATCTTTTGTGTTTGGAGATAACAGATCTTTCATGTGGGAAAATCCAGGCAGAAAAGCACAACAGACTGAAATTGTGTGGCCCTCAGGGGTGGGGGTGGAGGTGGGGTAAAGGGGTGAGATGCAACAGGACCAGCTGAGGCTGAGGGTAATGCTCCTTTGGCAGGTACCTGAAAACCAAGATTAGACCACTTCCTAGCAGCATTCAGAGGGAGGCCACCCTGGGGGAAGGGCTGGAGGAGTTGGGAAGGGAGTTTGTGCCCTAGGCCTAGAATCAGGGCACCAAGGAGGGATTTGGCAGGGGGTGGGGGTGGGTATTAGAGATATTGTGGGTTTACAGAACAAACCTGCATAAAATACAGGATTCCCATATACCACTCTATTATTAACACCTTGCATTGGTGTGGAACATTTGTTACAACTGATAAAAGCATATTTTCATAACTGTACTTTTTAAAAAAAGATTCATTTATTTATTCCCCGCCCCCATTGTTTTGTGCTCACTGTCTTCTCTTTAGACAGCACCAGGAACCGATCCTGGGACCTTCTGGAGTTGGAGAGAGGCGCTCAAGCTCTTGCGCCACCTCAGCTCCTTGGTCTGCTGTGTCCGTCTCTGCTGTGTCTCTTTGTTGTGTCATCTTGCTGCACCAACACTCCGCGCAGGCTGGCCCTCCTGCACAGGACATCACTCCTGCGTGGGCCAGCTTGCCTTTCACCAGGAGGCCCCAAGAATCGAACGCTGGATGTCCTATATCGTAGATGGGAGCCCAATCATTTGAGCCACACCTGTTTCCCCATAATTGTACTATTCAATACAGTCCATGGCTTTACTTTGGGGTCACTATGTTGTATAGTTCCATGGATTTTTTTTTTCCCATTTTCATTCTAGTAACATATATACGACCTAATGTTTCTCTCTTTAACCACGTTCTGATATATAATTTGGTGCTGTTAATTATGTTCACAGTGTTGTGCTACCATCACCATCATCCGTTGCCCAAACATTTCCATCGTCCCAAATAGAAATTCTGTACCTTCTAAGCTTTAATTCCCTATTCCCTACCCTTTATCCTGTCCCCTGGTAACCTATATTGTAGATTCTGACTCTATGAGTTTGCTTATTTTAATTATTACTTGTCACTGAGTTCATACAATATTTGTTCTTTTATGTCTAGCTTATTTCATTCAACATGACATCTTCAAGGTTCATAGAAGTCTTGTTATCAGAGCTTCATTTCTGAATAATATTCCATTGTATGTACATACCAAATTTGTTTATCCATTCATTGGTTGATAGTGTGACACTTGGGTTGTTTCTATCTTTTGGCAACTGTGAATAATGCTGTCATGAATATTGACGTGCAAATATCTGTTCAAGTCCCTACTTTCAATTCTTTTGGGTATATTCCTAGAAGTGGGATTACCAGGTCATATGACAATTTTATAGTTAACTTTCTGAGGAACTGCCAAACTGTCTTCTACAGTGGGTGCACCATTTTACATTCCCACCGACAATGAATGAGTGTACCTATTTCTCCAAATTCACTCCAACACTTGTAACTTTCTGTTGTTTAATAGTAGCCATTCCAGGGGGTGTGAAAAGGTTATCTAATTGTGGTTTATATTTGCCTTTCCCTAATGGCGAATGATATTGGGCATTGTTTCATGCATATTTGTGCCACTTGTATATCTACTGTGGAGAAATGTCTATTCTAGCCTTTTGTCCGTTCTTTCATTGGGTTGTTTGTCTTTTTGTTGTTGACGTGTAGGATTTCTTTATGTATTCTGGAATCTTAAACCCTTATTGGCTATGTGGTTTCCAAATATTTTCTCACAGAGTAGGTTGTCTTTTTACTCTCATGATAAAGTCCTTCGCAATGCAAAAGGTTTTAACTTTGATGAAGTCCCATTTATTTATTTTTTCTTTTGTTGCTTGTGCTTTGGATGTAAAGTCAAAGAAAAAAATGTTTAACACAATGTCCTGAAGATGCTTCCCTAGGTTTTCTTCTAATGGTTACATAGTTCTGGCTCTTACATGTAAGTTTTCAGTTGATTTTTTTGGTATATGGTATGAGGTAGGGCAACTTGTTCATTCTTTTGCAAATGGAGATCCAGTTTTCCCAGCACCATTTGTTGAAGAGGCTATTCTTCCCCAATTAAGTGGTTTCATAAAATTCTCTGTGAAGCCATCTGGTTCTGGGATTTTCTTTATTGGGAGGTTTTTGATTACTGTTTCAATCTCTTCACAAGTTACTGGTTTGTTGAGATCTTCTACTTCTTCTTGAGTCATTGTAGGTAGTTTGTGTATTTTTAGGAACTTGTCCCTTTCATCTAGGTTGTTTAATTTGTTGGTATACAGTTATTAGTAGTATCCTCTTCTAATCCTTTTTATTTCAATGGGGTTGGTAGTGATGTTCCTCTTTTCATCTGATTTTAGTCATTTGTGTCCTCTCTCCTTATTTCTTCATGAGTCTAGCTAAAGGTTTGTCAATTTTATTGATCTTTTCAAAGATCCAACTTTTGGTTTTGTTGATTCTATTATCTCTTTATTTTCTATACATTTATCTCTACTCTAATCTTTGCTATTTCTTTTCTTCTTTGTGTTTTATTTGCTCTTTTGTTTCTTTTTTTTTTTTTTTTTTTTTTTTTTTAAGATTTTATTTATTTATTCATTTATCCCCCCCCTTGCCACTTGTGCTTGCTGGGTCAGCCAACCACGCCACGTGGGCGGGCTTGCCTTCACCAGGAGGCCCCGGGAACTGAACCCGGGGCCTCCCATATGGTAAACGGGAGCCCCACTGATTGAGCCACAGCCGCTTCCCTGCTCTTTTGTTTCTAAATCTTTCAGTTTTGAGAACAGATCTCTGATTTGAGATCTTTCTTCTTTAATGTAAACATTTAGAGCTATAAATTTCCCTTTCAGCACTGGCTTTGCTGCACCCTTAAGTTTTGGTATGTGCATTTTTTTTTTTTTTTTAGGCGGTACTGGGGATTGAACCCAGGACCTCATACATGGGAAGCAGGCACTCAATCATTGACCTACATCTGCTCCCCTGCATTTCATTTTGCCTCAAAATATTTCTTAATTTCTCTTGTGGTATCGCCTTTAACCCTTTGGTTAAGAGGTATGTTTTTAAATTTGCACACATTTGTGAATTTTCCATTTCTTCCTGTTACTGATTTCTAGCTTCATTCCACTACACTGTATGACTTCAATGTTTTTTTTTTTTTTTAGATCTAATAAAGATTTATTTATTTATTCATGTCCCCCAGGAACTGAACCTGGGACCCTCCATATGTTAGACAGGAGCCCAATTGCTTGAGCCACATCCGCTTCCCTCAATGTTTTTTAATTTATTGAGGATTGTTTTCTGACCTAACATAATCTATCTTGGAGAATGATCCATGTGCACTCAAGAAGAATGTGTATTCTGTTGTTGTTGGGTGAAGTGTTCTGTATGTCTATTAGGTCTAGCTGGTTAAGAGTATCATTCAAGTCTTATATTTCCTTATTGATACTCTGTCTAGATGTTCTATCCATTACTCAAAATGGTGTATTAACCATCAACTTCTCGCTTCAAATCGATAAGTATTTGCATGATAGATTTTGGGGATTTGCCATTAGATACATATATAATTGTTACATCTTCTTGTTGAATTGATCTCTCTATCAGTATATAATGACCATATTTTGTCCTTCCTAATGGTTTTTGACTTAAAGTCTATTTTATCTCTTTTGGATACTATTTGTATAGTATATATATATTTTCATCCATTCATTTTGGTCTAAAGAAACTCCCTTTAGCACTGCTTGTAGTACAGGTCTAGTGGTGATGGAATTCCCTCAGCTTTTGCTTATCTGGGAATGTCTTAAGTTCCTCCTCACTTTTAAAAACATTGCTCGATATAAAAGTCTTGGCTGGGAATTGTTATCTTTCAGCACTTTAAGTATTTAAACCCACTGCCTTCTTGCTTCCATGGGTTTTGATGAGAAACTGGCACCTAATCTAATTGGCACTCCCTTGCACATAACACAGTTTCTCTTGCAGCTTTCAGAACTTTGTCCTTTGAATTCAACAGTTTGATCAGTATGTGACAGAATGTGTTTTTCTTCAAGTTTAGTATTTGGTGTTCTCTGAGCTTCCTGGATCTTCATATTCACATCTTTTGCTAAGTTTGGGAAGTTTTCTGTCATTTCTTTGAATATTCCTTCTGCCCCTTTCTCTCCTTCTTCTCCTTCTGGGACTCCTGTAATGTGTATATTGGTATGCCTGATGGTGTCCCAAGGTCTCTTAGGCTATTTTCACTTTTTATGATTCTTTTTCTCTCTGCTCCTCAGCCTCATTTCAATTGTCTTATCTTCAAGTTCGCCGAGTTTTTTTCCTGCCAGCTCTAATTTGCTGTTTAAACCTTCCTGGGAATTTTTCATTTGTTATTGTGGTCTTCAACTCCAGTAGTTGTTTGGCTGCTTTTAAAAAATTTCTTTATCTTTACTGAGATTCTCCTATTATTCGTTCATTGTTTTCCTAATATCCTTTCATTCTTTCTCTGTATTTTCCTTAATCTCCTTGAGCATACTAAAGATCATTATTTAAAAGTCTTTGTCTAGTATGTCCACAGTCTTGTCTTTGTTGTTGTTTTTTGGATTTTTATCCTCTTCCTTTGGATGGACCATCATTTCCTGTTTTTTTTTTTTTTTTTTTTTTTTGGTAATCTTTTGTTGTACCCTGTACATTTTAAAATGTTAACCCAGGGATTTATTCTCTGAGATCTCTGTTTCTTTGAGGAATTTGTAACTAGCTGGTGATATGACATGGATTTCCCTGAGTCTCAGCCCTCCCATCAGGAAGGTTCACCCAAGGTGAATGCACAGTACAGGGTCCTCCCTCCCTTTTCTGGGCCTGAGTCTTGTCCTGGGCTTGTGCTTTCTAGTGACCTTAGGAATTCCCGTTTACAGGAGTTTGAATGTCCCCTCTGTTTCCCAGGAGACAGACCTTCTCCTTCTCCCAGGTGTCCCACTGTTAGACTTTAAGCAGGTAAGCTTCTGTCTTAGGCCATCTGTCTCAATTGCTTCTTACACTGCTTTTGTTTTCTCAAGCTGCTTTTGCTTTGATGGCATGTGGGGGTCCAAGAAGATTTCCCATGTGCATGCCACTGAGCTGAGAGGTGACAGTGTGTGCCAAGGCATCATGGCAGGAGATGCCTGGGCCTTGATGTTGGACCAAGTGACCAAAGGGCTCTGTTCATAAAGGATTATTGCTCAGTAAGTACATATGGGCAGGAACATGTTTAAGGGTGCCTGCTCTGAGAGCTACTGCAGCAGCCCTGATGGCAGCTCCAAGCTGGGCACTGAGAAGTAGACAAGGCCAGCACGACAGACAGGAGCACAGACCACTACCACATGGTGCAGTGGGCACCAAGTCCGAGGCTGTTCCAGAGAGGAGATGAATGTGGAGGTCAGAGGTTTCCAGAAGGGATACCTGAGAAGAGTCTTGAAAGACACCAGGACTAGCCATGCAGAGAAAGCCATAGCAAGGACAGCCCTGGGACTGCAAGGGCAAGGCTACAGAGGAGAAAGAGGTAGGTGTGGGTTGGATGTTCTGGAGACGAGACTAGTGGTCCTGATAAACTTTGATGGTTACTTTAATCAGCTACACTTCCTCAAGGTGACAGAGAGCCCTGGAAAACAGTCCCTAAGATAGTGACAAGACATAGCTCATATGGGGGGATAGACAATATGTATCTGTGCCTCTGAGAGAGTCGGGGGGAGGGACCGCAGTGCTCACCTGCAGGGTGAATGCTCTCTGGGGGCCTGGAATCGGCAGCTTCAGTGCAAGTGCTGGTGCAGACAAACACAAGGCGTCCTTCTCTACAGTCAAGGCAGCTGGAGACTGGAAGAGCCAGAAATGCCCCTGAGCACTGCCCCACATGACAAGGTAGCATTAGGTGAGAGAAGTCACACAAAAGTGAGGCTGGGCCTGTGACCAGGGCATTTCCAGGTGCACAACATGAGGGGGAAGGTACAAATGAACACTGCAACAACCCCCACTTTACAGATGAAGAGGCTAAACAGGTTCAAAGTTTCTGGAGGGCTGTGGCAGACTGGAGCAGAATGTGGCATGTCCAAGCCAGCTGATCCTCAAGGGACCCCACAGTGATGAGGCACAACCACAGCATGCAGGGCCACCCTCTTTGTGCTCTGGGCCCACTCAGGTTCCAATACTGGGCACAGGGTGCTGGGGTAGGGGAAGACAGGGATGTGCCCACTGACCTGAAACTGCCAGCCTCACCTGGACAGATAGAGACATGGGCATGAGACGGGAATCCTTCCGAGGCCGACCTTTCTTCTTCTTCTCTACTGTCTCCGCCTCAAGCTCGAGTTTCCGCTTGGATAGTGAGGAAGGCTTGGACACAGGGACCTTGTCATCGCTGTCACTGCTGCTCTCCAGGAGGTCCCGGGACCTTACCTCCTTTACGAGGTTCTGCTCTTTCAACCTGCACAAACACAGACACTCATGACTATCCCATAAAACTATTAATTTTACAATAATTCTGAAAACCCATTCTCACTCCCAAAAATTGATAAATAAAAAACATAGAGGGATGGGGGAGTGGATTTTGTTCAAGCAGTTGAGTGCCTGCTTCCCACATGGGAGGTCCTGGGTTTGGTTCCTGGTACCTCCTAAAAACAAACAAAAGCAAACAACAAGCAAACAAATGAAAAAAACCAACGCAGGGAGGCTGATGTGGCTCAGTGGTTGAGTGCCAGCTTCCTATATACGAGGTCCTGGGTTCAATCCCCAGCCCTGGTGCCTCAGAAAAGAAAAAAAAAAAAGTAGAGGAAGACTTCTGATTTCCACTTCAACATGTAAAGAGCTTAGATGTTGTCACTCCTGTCCTGAGAGTAAGAAAATGGTGAAAACCTGAAAATCAACAACTCCTCCTAGAGTCATCAGAAAATTGAAGTTCAGGGCAAATCACTGCCCCCAAAACTGAAGAAACAGGTAAATAAAGACGATCACAGCACACTTGGAAGAGAAGCTTGGGGAGCATAAACTGGTAGATTCTACTGATCGTCAATCAGCAGAGGCTGAATGTGGACTAGTTTGAGAGTTAAAACTCCCGAGGGCCCAGTCACAGGAAGGCCACCATACTTTCATTAGGTTTATCTCTGGGAGCACTGCTAAGTAATCATGGGTGAAGATGGAAGAAAAATTCTCACACGCCTAGGGCTGGTGAGAAAAGTAGCTATTTTGAAATATGCCCAGAGAGCTGTGTTCTCCATAACACCTGCCCTAAAGGGAAAATACTTTACCAAAACCTTTTCTTACCTGGAGGAAGAGAGATACGCCAACACCAGGCCCCTCTATCCTTCCTGTCCCATAGAACAGGAAAGAAAAAAAAAAGGCTAAGAAACTCTCTGAAGCTCAAGGCTTAGACTCTTACATATGATTAACACAGTTAATCATAAGATTACAGAATGCTTCACCTATCCAAAACATCACCTGCACATCAACATGGCCAAAGTGTAATAATAATGGATTATAACTGAGAGAGCTGCAAAAAAGGACTCTATTTAAGAAGGAGTATCTAGGAAAACTCAAAGACAACAGGGGAGACAAAAACAAGGACACTAGAGAAAAATTAAGCCTTTGATGCCTACAGTTACAGCAAAATTAAACACAGCCTAATTGGAAATGTAAAATAACTATGATTAATAAACTAAGGGCTCTAATGGAGAAAGTCGAGGCAACATGTAAGAACAGATGGGTTAATTTGTAACAAATGTTCCACAACAATGTAGTGTGTTGGTGTAGGGGTGTTGTATGGGAATTCTACATATGTGCATGATTGTTTTGTAAGTTTACAACTTCTCTAATAAAAACATATATTTTTAAAAAAGATGGGTCAGGTAAGCAGAAAAATGGAAACTCTAGGAATCAAAAGGAAGAGCTGGATGTGCTAGAAAACAAAAAAAACTGGAACAGAAATGAAGAATGCTACTGAAGGGCTCACTGATAAGACTGGACATAGCCAAGGAAAGAATCAATAAGCTTGAAGATATTTCAAAAGAAACTTCCCAAACTGAAATGAGAGGGGGAAAAAAAAAAAAAAAAAAAAAAAAAAGAAAAGGAACAAACATACAATAATTTTGTAGGAAAATTACAAAAGGTATAGCTTAAGATAAGGGGAATAACAGAAGAAGTAAGAGAAAAACAAAACAGCACAAATATTTGCAGTTATAATGGCTGCGAATTTTCTAAAATTAATGACAAACACCAAACCACAAATTCAGAAAGCTCAGAACACCAAGCAAGATATTTACAAACGAACAAACAAAAAGCCAGAGGGAAAAAACACCTTACCTACAAGGGAACAATGATTAGAATTACATTGGACTTCTCCTCAGAAACCACACAAGCAGAGAGTACAGTGACATATTTAAAGTGTTGAAAAAGCCCCCACCAACATAGAATTCTGTATTCAGTGAAATTATCCTTTAAAAGTAAAGGAGAAACAAGACAAGTATGCTGCTTCCACCACTGCTATTCGTAATTGTACCATAAGTTCTAGACACAGCAATTAGGCAAAAAACAAACAAACAAAAAATAGAAATAAAAGGCATCAAAATTGGAAAAAAAAGAAGTAAAACTATCTCCATTTGCAGATGACATGATACTCCATGTGGAAAATCCCAGAGAACCCACAAGAAAGCTTCTAGAGCTTATAAATGAATTCAAGAAAGTTGTAGGGTACAAAATCAACACAAAAATTAGTTGTGTTTCTATGCCCCATTAATGAATAATCTGAAAAAGAAATTAAGAAAACAACTCCATTTAAAATATCTAAAGTAATAAAATAACTAGGAATAAATGTAGCCAAGGAGGTGAAAGATTTATACACTGAAAACTACCAAACACTGCAAAAATAAAAGACGACCTTCATGAATGGAAAGACATCCCATATTCACTGATTGGAAGACTTACTATTGTAAGATGTCAATACAACCCAATGTTATCTACAGGTTCAACATAATCCCTATCAAAATTTCACTAAGCTTTTTTGCAGAAATGAAAACTGATCCTCTAATTCATACAGAATTACAAGGGAACCCAAAGAGCCAAAATCTTGAAAAGAACAAAGTTGGAGGACTCACACTTCCTGATTTCAAAACTTATTACAAAACTACAGTAATCAACATAGTGTGATACTGGCATAGTGGAATAGAAGTGAGAGTCCAGAAATAAACTCATACATCTACGGCCAATTGATTTTCAACAACAGTGCCACATCCATTCATTGGAGAATGAACAATTTCTTCAACAAATGGTGCAGGAACACCTGGAATTCCTTGTGAATGCGATTAGACCTCTAATTCACACTATCTACAAAACTAACTCAAAATGGATCAACAAGTTAAAAATAAGAATTAAAACTATAAAACGCTTACAAAGAAACAGGGGTAAATCTTCATGGACATGTATTGGGTAATGGATTCTTAGATGTCACCAGAAAGCATGAGCAACAAAAATTCAGATAAATTTGACTTCATCAAAATTAAAAACATTTGTGCAACAAAGGACATTATAAAGAGAGTGAAAAGATAACCTACAGAATGTGAGAAAATATTTGGAAATGATATACCTGATAAGGGTTTAATATCCAGAATATATAAAAAACTATAACTCAACAACAAAGACAATCCAATTTAAAAAATGGGCAAAGGACTTCAACAGACATTTCTCCAAAGAAGATACACAAATGGCCAATAAGCACTTGAAAAGATGCTCAATATCATTAATTATAGGGGAAATGCAAATCCCATAATGAGAAATCTTATCACACCTGCTAGGATGGCTATAATAATAATAATAATAATAATAATAATAATAATAACAACAACAACAACAACAAAACAAAACAGAAAACAGCAAGTGTTGGTGAGGATGGGCAGAAATTGGAAGCCTTGTATACTGCTGGTGGGAATGTAAAACAGTACAGTGCTGTGGAACACACTTTGGCAGTTCCTCAGAAAGTTAAACCCAGAATTATCACGTGACCCAGCACTTCCACTCCTAGGTATATATCCCCAAAACGGAAAGCAGTGATTCAAACAGACACCTGTATACTAATGCTCATAACAGTATTATTCACAATAGCCAAAATAACCAAAGAATCCACTGACAGATGAATGGATAAAGAAAATGTGGTTGTATATATATATATATATACACAATGGAATGTTATTCAGCCATAAAAAGGAATGAAGCTCTGATACATGCTACAACATGGATGAACCTTGAAAACATTATGCTAAGTGAAAGGAGCCAGACACACAAAAAAGCAATATATTGTATGATTCTGCTTGTATGAAATATCTAGAACAGACAAATTCAGAGAGAGAAAGTAGAATCATGCTTACCAGGGGCTGGGGGAAGTGGCGAGTAGGGAGTTATTGCTTAATGGGTACAGAGTTTCTGTTTGGGATGATGAAAATGTTCTGGAAGTAAATGGTGGTCATGATTATACAGCATAGTGAATGAAAATACCTAATGTCACTTAGTTTTAAATTTAAGAATGGTAAATTTTATACTATGTACGTTTTCCACACACACAGGAAAAAACTAAGCAGACTTTAGAACAAGGAAAATTACCAGGGTTAAAAAGGGCATCATATAATGATAAAAGGGTAAATTCTCTAAGACGACATAATAATCCTTAATGTGTATGCTTTTAACAAGAGTGTCAAAAAAACTGAGGCAAAAACTAATAGAACTGCCAAGAACAGAATAGGACTTTATTATAACTGGAAACCTCAACATTGCTCTACCAGTCATTGACTGAATCAGCAAGCAGAAAATCAGGAAGGATATATTTGAACCGAATATCATCAATCAACAAGATTTAACTGAAATTAATAGGTTACTTTATATAACAGCAGAGAACATATTCTTTTCAAGCTCACAAAAACATTCTGTGCCATAAAACACAACTCACCAAATTTAAAAGAGCAGAAGTTTTACAAAATATGCTCTCAGACAACAATAGGATTGAACTAGAAATTAGTAACAGAAAGATAATTAGAAAACTGTCAAATATTGGAAGTTAAATACCACATTTCCAATTAACATATGGGTACAAGAAGTCTCAAGTGAAATTAAAAAATATTTTGTGGGAAGCTATGCTAGGAAGTAGAAATTTATTGAATTTTGCTTCTGTTATCAATGTCTTCTCATTAAGGCAGCTGATAGTGAGTTGTATTTCCTTTGAATTTGCTAAATTTATGGCACTGAATAATTTGAAAATTTCAGAGATTCAGAGGGAAGCCTGGAGATGGTGCATGACCACAGCCTACTGAGAGCACCAAGTGTCCTGTGCAGTACTCTGTGGCCAGGAAAGGGTGACTAAACAGCCATTTTTGTCCCAATGGAGTTTCAGGCTTCCCAGCAAAGGCCTCCCTGTTAAGCCCTGTGGACTGCATCACTGCTTCCACTGTGAGGACAAGAGCTTCATCCCAAGGACTACAGGGGAGACACCCTCATTCTGTGACAATTCGGGCAGCATACACAGTGATCATTGTGGACTTTTCTTCCCTACTTTTAAATTAACATTTCAAGTATTTTACATAGTTTTTATAATCATTTCAATAATTATTTTAATATAAAATATCTGTATAATTTTTCTTTGTGTTGATGTACACATTTACTTAATTATGTCTTTTACTTCCAGTTTTCTCTGTTCTAAATTATTCTGAAGTAACATGCTTTTTCTATATTTCTGTAGAATATTTGCTTAGGATAATTTGTAGGGAGTGGAATTACTGAGCCAAAGGGTATGATTTGTTTAAGCCTATTAGTAAAATAGTCACACTGCTTTCCAGAAGTGTTTTACCAAATTTACATTATGCCTAGCAGAGTACATATATACCTGTTTCACTCTAGCCTTGTCAATACTTGATGTTTGTCTATGTTCATCTTTGTTAATTTGATAGAAAACAAACTATCTCTGTTTTGTATTCCTTTTGTAATTAAGAAGGAATGCATTAATAGATTTTAAAACTTTAGTGTAAAATCTTGAATTATAAAAATACCAGCAGAAAATACAGGAGATTACTTACATAGAATATTTTCTAAGAATGACTTCAGGCTGAAACATAATACAACCTTATTATGCAAAAGTTTATTGCTTTCCCATATACCAGAATGGACAAATGTAATTTGAAAAAAAAAACAACAACAACAAACAAACACAAAACAAACCATTCATATCAGTACCAAAATAAAACGAAATATTCAGATATAAATCTAACAAAATGTATAAGATCTATACAAGGAAAATTATAAAATTCTGATAAAAGAAATCAAATCAGCCAAAAATAAAGAGAGATAGTCCATGTTTCTGGACAGGAAGATTCAATACTATTAAGATGTCAGTTCTTTCCAACTTGATCTACAGAATCAAACAATCCCAATCAAACTCCCAGCAAGTTACTTTAAGGATTTCAACAAATTTATATCAAAAATTTACATGGATCCCACTAAGATCAGGAACACGACAAGGATGCCCACTGATACCACTGTTATTCAATATCGTGCTAGAAGTTCCAGCTAGAGCAATTAGACTAGAAAAAGAAATAAAAGACACCCAAATAGGAAAGGAAGAAGTAAAACTTTCAGTATTTGCTGATGATATGATTCTGTATCTAGAAAATCCTAAAAAATCCACAACAAAGTTACCAGAACTGATAGATGAGTTCAGCAAAGTGGCGGGATACAAGATTAATATGCAAAAATTGGGAAGTGGATGTGGCTCAAGTGGTTGGGCTCCCGTTTACCATATGGGAGGCCCCGGGTTTGATTCCAGGGGCCTCCTGGGAAAGGCAAGCCGGCCCGTGCGGTGCAGTGAGCTGACAGCCCATGCAGTGCAGTGAGCTGATGCAAAAAAGGGATACAGGCAGACATAGAAAAACGCACAGCAAATGAACACAGAGAACACAAGCAGCAAGGGGGCAGTAAATAAATAAATAAATAAAATCTTTAAAAAAAAAAAAAAAAAAAAACCTGCAAAAATCAATAGCATTTCTATATACTACTGATATGCAATCTGAGGAGGAAATCAGGGAAAAAAATCCATTTATAATAGCAACTAAAAGAATGAAATATTTAGAAATAAACTTAAGCAAGGACTTAAAGGACCTACATTCAGAAAACTACAAAACATTGCTAAAAGAAACTGAAGACTTAAATAAATGGAAGGACATTCTGTGTTTATGGATTGGAAGACTAAATATCATTAAGATGTCAATTCTACTCAAACTGATTTACAGATTTAATGCAATCCCAATAAAAATCCCAACAGTCTTTACTGCAGAAATGGAAAAGCCAATAATCAAATATATTTGGTTAAAAAAGACCTAAACAAATGGAAAGACATTCCGTGTTCATGGATTGGAAGAATAACTATCATGAAGATGTCAATCTTACCCAAACTGATTTATAGATTCGATTCAATACCAATCAAAATCCCAACAGCTTACTTTGCAGAATTAGAGAAGGCAATTACCAAATTCATCTGGAAGGGTAAGTGCACCCGAATAGCCAAAAGCATTCTAAAAAAGAAGAGTGACGTGGGAGGAATTTCACTGACTGACCTTGAAACATATTACAAAACTACAGTGGTCAAAACAGCATGGTACTGGCATAAAGACAGACACATCGATCAGTGGAATAGAATTGAGAACCCAGAAATAAACCCTCATCTATACAGTCAACTGTTTTTTTTTTTTCCCTACCGGGAGGTACCGGGGATCGAACCCCGGTCTCTCCATATGGCAGACGGACGCCAAACCTCTTGAGCCACATCCGTTTCCCTGGTCAACTGGTTTTTGACACACCTATCAAGCCCACGCTAATGGGAAAAAAAAGTCTCTTCAACAATTGGTGTTGGGAGAACTGGATACCTATAACCCCAAAAGAACGAGAAGAGGACCCCTATCTCGCCCTCTATGCAAGAATCAACTCAAAATGGATCAAAGATCTAAATATAAAAGCCAGGACCATAAAACTACTAGAAGAAAATATAGGGAAACATCTTCAAGACCTTGTAGTAGGTGGTGGGTTCTTGGACCTTACACCCAAAGCATGTGCAACAAAAGAAAAAATCGATAAATGGGACCTCCTCAAAATTAAACACTTTTGCACATCACAGGACTTTGTCAGAAGGGTGAAAAGGCAGCCAACTCAATGGGAAAATATATATGGAAATCACATATCTGATAAGGATTTAATATCCAGGATATATAAAGAGGTGTTACAGCTCAAAAATAAGAAGACAAATGACCCAATTAAAAAATGGGCAAAAGACTTGAATAGACATTTCTCCGAAGAAGAAATACAAATGGCAAAAAAACATGAAGAAATGCTCAACATCACTCATGATTAGGGAAATGCAAATCAAAACTACAATGAGATATCATTTCACACCTATCAGAATGACCACTATTATAAAGACAGAGGGAAGCGGCTGTGGCTCAATCAGTAAAAAATAAAATAAAATAAATAAAATAAAATAAAAAGACAGAGAACTACAAGTGTTGGAGAGGATGTGGAGAGATAGGAACACTTCTTCACTGTTGGTGGAAATGCAGGATGGTACAACCACTATGGAGGACTGTTTGGCAGTTTCTAAAGAAGTTGAATATAGACTTGCCACATGACCCTGCAATACCACTACTGGGTATATACCCAGAAGAACTGAGAGCAGTGACATGAACAGACATCTGCACATCAATGTTCATAGCGGCATTATTTGTGATTGCCCAAAGATGGAAACAATCCAGGTGTCCATCAACAGACAAATGGATAAACAAACTGTGGTCTATTCACACAATGGAATATTATGCAGTTGTAAGAAGAAATGAAGTCATAAAGCATATGACAACATGGATGAACCTGGAGGACATTATGTTGAGAGAAGCAAGCCAGACAAAAAAGGACAAATACTGTATGAATGCATTACTATGAACCAAATATATTGTGTAACGTATTGTTTGATTCAAAAAAAGTTTTATATGTATCCAGTATATTTAAGTGAGAAATGTATATATTTATTCATCTGTGTTTACTTTTTAGTTTTTAATTGCTTATATTTTCCATTATTAAATGTACAAAATAAAGTAAAACAAAAGAAACAAAAAAAACAAAAAAACAAAAAAAAAAAAAAAAGGGAAAAAAGTATTTGGAAGGCTAAGAGGCTCCAAATAGCCAAAAATGTCTTAAAAAGAAGAACAAAGTTGGAGGACTCTCACTTCCTGAGTTTAAAGCATATTACTTAGCTACAGTGGTAAAAAGAGCATGGTACTGACATAAAGATAGACAGATTGACCAATGGAACCAAATCAAGAAGAACTCAGAAAAAGACTCTCACATCTAGAGTCAAGTTATTTTTGACAAGGCTGTCAGGCCCTCTCAGCTGGGCCAGAACAGTCTATTCAACAAATGGTGGTGGGAGAACTGGATATCCCTATCCAGAAGAAAGAAAGAGGTTCCCTATCTCACATCTTATGTAAACATTAACTCAAAATGAATCAAGGATCTAAATATAAAAGCAACAACCATAAAACTCCTAGAAGAAAATGTAGGAAAACGTCTTCAAGATCTTGTGGTAGGCGGTAGTTTTGTAAACCTTACACCCAAAGCACAAGGAACAAAAGAAAAAACAACTAAATGGAACTCCTAAAAATTAAATACTTTTGCACCTCAAAGGACTTTGTCAAAAGGATGAAAAGGTACCCGACTCAATGGGAAAAAATATTTGGAAATTGTATAACCAGTAAGGTTTCAATATCCATGATATATAAAGAGATACTACAATTCAACAATAAAAAGACAAACTACCCAATTAAAACATGGGCAAAAGATTTGAAAAGTCAATTGTCCAAAAAAACAAAACAAACAAACAAACAAAAAAAAAAAACAAAAAACAAATGGAGGAAAAAGAAAACACATGAAAAAAATGTTCAACATCACTAGTGATTAGGGAAATGCAAATTAAAATTACAATGCGAAAAAAAAAAAAAAAGAGAACAAAAAAAGGAAAAGAAAACTACAATGTGACATCATTTCACATCTCTTAGAAGTTGGAAAACTATAAGAGTTGGAGAGAATGTGGAGGATAGGAATGCTTTTTCACTGTTGGTAGGAATGTAGAATGGTACCGCCACTGTGGACCACTGTCTGGCAGTTCCTAAAGTTGAATATAGACTTGCTATGTAACTTGGCAATAGCATTACTAGGTATATACCCAGTAGAACTGAGAGCAGAGACATGAACAGACATCTGCACACCAACGTTCATAGCGGCATTATTTGTGATTGCCCAAAGATGGAAACAACCCAGGTGTCCATCAACCAATGAGTGGATAAACAAATTGTGGTGTATACACAGATGGAATATTAAACAGCTGAAATAAATGAAGTCATGGAGCATATGACAACATGTATGAACCTGGAGGACATTATGTTGAGTGAAGCAAGCCAGACACAAAAGGACAAATACTGTATGACTGTGCTATTATGAACTAAATATGTTGTGTGAACTCATGGAGGTAATAATATGAATATAGGTCACCAGAAACTAGAATGAGGGTAGAGAATGGAAAGCTGAGTGTTAATCTGTGCAGATTTGGTAAAAAGGTTGTTAGTAAATCTTTGGAAATGAATAGAAATGGTGAAGCACATCACAGTGTGTGTAACTATCAGAGCTATTATGTGGGTATGGCAGTAGTTGAAAGGGTAAGTCTAAAGTCATGTATATTACTAGAAGGAAAACTAAAAAATGTAACATGGGACTGAACAACATAATGAAACCTCATGTAAAATATAAATATGGGTGATACTGCATATATAAGACTGTTTTTATAAAATATAAATACAAATAAACTAGAGAGAGAGAAACAGAATAGTAGCTATGTATGGCAGGGGAAGCATAGAGAGACTGAAAGGTGATGTTTTTGGTTTGTTTTTTGTTTGTTGTTATTACTGGAATAATAAAAAAGCTCTAAAAATGATTGAAGTGATGAATGCACAACTATGTGATTATACTGAATACCACTGGTTGTATACTTTGGATGGATTTATACTTTATTAATATGTATCAATAAAATAGATTTGTTAAAGAAAAGAAGTTTGGCAAACGGATGTGGCTCAAGTGATTGGGCTCCCGTCTACCATACAGGAGGTCCAGGGTTCTATTCCCGGGGCCTCCTGGTGAAAGGCAAGGTGGCCCGCATGGCGAGCTGGCCCGCGTGGAGAGCTAGCCCACGCGGAGTGCTGGCCTGCGTGGAGAGCTGGCACAGCAATATGACACAACAAAAAGAGACACAGAGGAGAGACAATAAGAGACGCAGCAGACCAGGGATCTAAGGTGGCAGAAGAGACTGAGCACCTCTCTCTGACTCTGAAAGGTCCCAGGGTCAGTTCCCCATACCGCCTAAAGAGAAGACAAGCAGACACAGAAGAACACACGGCGAGTGCAAAACAAAGGGGCGGAGGGGCAGAAATAAATAAATAAATAAATCTTTAAAAAAAAAAAAAAAAAAAAAAAGTTTACATGGGAAGGCAAAAGACCCAAATAGCCAACACAATGTAAAAGAACAACAATGTCAGAGGATTGACCTTACCTGACTTCAAGATTTACCATAAAACTACTGTAATTAAGACAATGCGGTATTGGTGAAAGGACAAAATAGAGAGCCCCAAATAGACCCACACAAATATAGCCAACTGATCCTTGACAAAGGAACAAAGGTAATTTGATGGAAAAAGGGACAGTCAATTTAACAAATGGTGCTGGAATAACTGGACATCCACATGGAAAAAAAAAAAAAAAGAATCCAGACACAGACCTTATACCATTCACAAAAATTAACTTAAAATGGATCATAGACCTAAATGTAAAATCTAAAACTATGAAGATTCTAGAAGGTGACTTTGGGTTTGTGATGAGTTTTTAGGAACAACACCAAAAGCACAATCCATGAAAGAGAAAATTAAGGTAGCTTTCATTAAAGTTAAAATTTTTTTCCTTTGTGAAAAACACTATTGGGAGGCGGCTGTGGCTCGGTCGGTGGGGCTCCCGTTTGCCGTGTGGGAGGCCCTGGGTTCAGTTCCCGGGGCCTCCTGGTGAAGGCAAGCCCGCCCGCGCGGCGTGGTTGGCTGGCCTGGCGGGCGCGGGCAGCAGGGGCAGGGGATGAATGAATGAATGAATAGAATCTTAAAAAAAAAACAAAACAAAACACTATTATGAGAATGAAAATACAAGCCACAGACTGGGCTTCTAACATACATATCTGATAAAGGACTGGTATTCAAAATATACAAAGAACTCTTAAAACTCAATAAGAAAGCAAACAACTCAATTTAAAAAATGGGCAAAACATCTGAATGGACTCCTTGCCAAAGTAGATAATATAGATGGGCAGATAAGCCTATGGAGAGTCTCAACATCTTGTCATTTGGGAATTGCAAATTAAAATGAGACAACACTACATGATACTCATAATTATGGTTAAAATCCAAAACGTTCATATTATCAAATGCCAGTGACGATGTGGAGCAACAGGAACCCTCAGTTGTTACCACTGGCCGTTGCTTACAAAGCTAAACCTAGGGTTACCATACGATCCAGTAATCATGTTCCTATGTGTTTACTGATGAATTGAAAATTTAAGGCCACAGAAAAACTCGCATATGAATGCTTATAGCAGGTTTATTTATAACTGCTCCTCAATAAGGATAAACAACCTGTGGTACAGCCATACAATGGATTATTACTCAGTGATTAAGTAATGAAAAATCAAGCCATGAAAAGACATGGAGGAACCTTAAATGTATATTGTTAACAGAAAGAAGTCGATGTGATAAGGCCATATACTGTATGTTTCCAACTATATGACATTCTGGAATAGGCAATACTATAAAGACAGTAAAAAGATGAGTGGTTGCCAGGGGTTCAGGGAGGAAGTGGGGAAGGATGAATAGGTGAAACAGTAGATACTGAGAGTGGTGAAACAATTGTATATGATAATGTAATGGCAGACACATGGCATTATGCATTTCTCAAAACCTAAAGACATGCACAACACAAAGAGGGAACCCTAATGTAAACTATGGACTTTAGTTAAGAAGTGAAAAAAAACCACTGCTGTGGAGGCAGTGACTCCATGGATGCTCTGCGGTTAGGGAGAAGGAAAAACCGGTTTAATAGCGGGGCATTTTCGGGACTTGGGGATCATCCTGGATTACATTACAATGACAGATACAGGCCATTACATATCTGGCCATAACCTACAGAGTCAAATGGGAGAGAGTGTAAGCTACAATATAAACTATACTCTATGCTTAGTGGCAATGCTCCAAAATGTGTTTATCAATTGAAATGAATGTACCACACTGATGAAAGATGTTGCTAACGTGGGAAAATGTGGGAGGTGTGGGGAGTGGGGCATATGAGAATCCTCTATATATACTCTGTAACATTTAGGTAATCGAAGTATCTTTTAAAAAATAAAAAAGTGGAATGTGATAATGGAACTGTGATTATGTAGGAGAACATCCTTGTTCTTGGGAGCTGCTTGCCACTATAGAAATGAGAACAGTGTCATCAAGTCTGCATCATCTATGTTGTAGAGAAGAAAGGAAAACAGCAAAAATTGGTGAATCTAGGGTACACGGATGTTCAACAGATTATTCTTCAAACTTTGCTGAAGGTTGGAAAGCTTTCAAAACAAAAGGCTGTGAAAAAAACTCCACCTACTATCCTCCTGCTGAAGTAGAAGCACTGTCAAGTGTTTTGACACTTCTTTTCACTTTTCCTTATGTAAATTGTATGTTTCTACGGGCGTACGTATGCATGTATATACTTATGTATTTTTGGTAACAACTATACGGAGATCCATTCCAACTACAATACAATTTATCCATTTAAATTGTGTAATTCGATGGTTTTTAGTGTATTCGCAATTGCGCATTTATCACCACAATCAATTTTAGAACATTTTCATCACTTGAAATCTCGTACCCTTTGTTATCACCCTACAATTCCCCCACCACCCCAGACCCAATCAAAAACAAATCTACTTTATGTCACTATATATTTCCCAGCCTGCACATTTCATAAAAATGGTATCATAGAACATGTTTTTCTATATGTATGTGTGACTGTGTTTTTTTTTTTTTTTTTACCACTTAGCAAAATGTTTTTAAAGCTCATCCATGTTGAAGCATGTATCATCAGTACTTCACATCTCTTTATGGCCGCAAATATTCCACTGTACAGATATACCAAACATTATCTACCCATATTACAGTTGGTGGACATCTGGGTTATATCAGCCTTTTAGCTATCATGAATAATGTTGATAACATTTGTGTACAAGCATTTTGTGGGCATATGTTTTTATTTCTCTTGGGTATATAGGGAATTGCCAGGTCAAATGGTAATTCTATATTTAGCTTTCTGAGGAACTGACAGACTGTCTTCCAAAGTGGCTGTACCATTTTACATTCCCAGAAGTGAATGAGTATTCCGACTTTTCCATATTCTTGCCAACACTTGTTCTTACTTATCTTTTTGATTTAACCATCATAGTAGGTGTGAAGTGGTATCTGAGTGTAGTTTTGATCTGCAATTACCTAACGACTAATGATGTTGAGCATGTATTCTGGGCTAACTGGAAATTTCTGTATCTTCTTTGGAGAAATGTCTATGCAACTATTTTGCCCACTTATTAACTGGGTTAATAATCTTTTTATTGTTGAGTTGTAAGGGCTTTTTCTATAATCTGGGTATTAAGCCTTTATCATATATAATACCCATTATAATTTCTCCCATTGTATAAGGCTGTCTTTTCAGTTTTTTGATAATGCACTTTGATGCACAAAGTTTTTAATTTTGATGAGCTATTATCTTTTTTCTTTGTTGGTTGTGTTTTTGGTCTCACATCTAAAAATCAACTGCCCAGTATAAGATTATGAAGATTTACCCCAATGTTTTCTCCTAACAATTTTATGATTTTAGCTCATATATTTAGGTTGTGATTCATTCTGCGTTATTTCGTACACGGTGAGAGGTAGGAGTTCAACTTCATTCCTTTGCTTGTGGAATTACAGCTGTCTCAGCACTATTTGTTGAAGCGACTATTCTTTTCCCATTGAATGGTCATGGCACCCTTGTTGAAAATCAACTGACAATAGATATGTGGGTTTATTTCCAAACTCTCAATTCTGTATCATTGATCTAACTGTCTATCCTATGCCAATACGATAATGTTTTGATTACTGTACTTTTGCAGCAAGTTTTGAAATTGGGAAGTATAAGTCCTCCAACTTACTTCATTTTAAGATTGTTTGGGTATTTGGGGCCTTTTACAATTCTATTTGAATTTGAAGATTTGGTTTTCTTTTTGTGCAAAAAAGGATGTTGGAACTTTGATAGGAATTGCACTGAATTGGTAGATCACTTCGACAGTCCTGACTTTTTTTTTTATAGGGGGTACTGGGGATTGAACCCAGGATCTCACACATGGGAAAGCAGGCTCTCAACCACTGAGCTACTTCTGCTCCCCAATGAGAGTTCGTTTTATTTGTTTGTTTGCTTTTAGGAGACACCAGGTATCAAACCTGGAACCTTGTATCATACATGGGAAGCAGGTGCTCAACCACTTGAGCTACATTCACTCCCCCTGACTTTTTAATAATATTAACTTCCTACCTATGAATACCCGAATGCCTTTCCCTTTATGCAGGCCTTTATTTTCTTTCAGAAATGATATGCAGTTCAGTGTACAAGTCTTTCACCTCCTTGGTTAAACTGCTAGATATTTTTCTTTGATGTTGTTGTAAATAGAACTTTTTCCTTAATATCCTGTTTTCATTATTTATTACTAGTGTATAGAAACACAATTGAATTTTATGAGATGATTTTGTACCCTGAAATTTTGCTGAATTTGCTTATAAGCTCAAGAGGCTTTTTTGTATATCCTTTGGAATTTTCTGTAAATACAATCATATCATCTGCAAATAATGAAAGTTTTACTTATTCCTTTCCAATTTGGATGCCTTTTCTTTTCTTTTCTTGAAGCCTCACTGCTTTGGCTGAAACTTCCAGTTCAATGCTGAAGAGCAGTGGTGAAAGCGGGCATCCTTGCCTTGTTCCTTATCTTAGGGGGACGGCTCAGTCTTTCACAATTCAGTATGATGTTAGCTCTGGGTTTTTCATAAATGCAGTTTTACATGTTGAGAAGTTTCCTTATATTCCTAGTTTTCTGAGTGTTTCTTACACGAATGGGTGAAGGATTTTGTCAAATGCCTTTTCTGTATTGAGATAATCATTTGGTTTTGTTCTTTTCTTCTTTTTATGGGATGTTATTACATTGATTTTCATGTTGAATCACCCTGGCATTCCTGGGATAAATCTCAATTGATCAAGTATTATAATCCTTTTTACACTGCTGGATTTGGTTGGCCAGTATTTTGTTGAGGATTTTTGCATTTATACTCATAAAGCATAATGGTCTGTTATATTCTTTTCTACAGTGTCTTTATATGGCTTTGATATCAGGGTAATGTTGGCCTCATATAATGAGTTAGGAAGTGTTCCCTTCTCTTATTTTTAATGAAGAGTTTAAGAACTGGTAATAATTCTTCCTTAAATGCTTGGTAGAATTCCACAGTGAAGCCATGCAGTCCTTGTCTTTGCTTTTTTGGGAGGTTTTTGATTACTGATTCAATCTCTTTGCTAGTTATAGGTTTATTGAGATTTTCTCTTTCTTCTTGTGTCAGTTTAGGTAACTTTTATGTTTCTAGGAGTCTATCCATTTCATATAGGTTATCTAATTTCTTGGCTTACACTTGTTTATAATAGTCTTTTATAATTTTTCTTGCTATAAAGTAGGTGTAATATAAAATCATTTCTTATTTATTTTTTTGGTCAGGCTAGCTAAAGACTTTTTTTTTTTTTTTTAAAAAAGATACTTTGATTACATAAATGTTAGCTAAAGACTTTAAGAACTACCTTTTAGTTTTGTTGATCATCTCTCATTTTTTTTTTTTTCCTCCTAATCTCTATTTAATTTATCTCTGTCTACTTATTTACTTCTTTCTGCTCTCTTTGGGTGTGCTGTAATTTTACTCATTCTTTGAAGTGTGAAGTTAGGTTATTTTGTATTTCTTTTTTATTGTAGGCATTTACAACTATAATTTTCCCTCTTAGCACTAATTTTGCTGCATCCCATGCTTTGGTGGTATGTCTTCATGTTCATTTGTCTCTAAATATATTCTAATTTTTGTTGTGATTTCTTCTTTGTTCCACTGGCTGTTTAAAAGTGTTATTTAATTTCCACATATCCGTGAATTTTCCAGTTTTCCTTCTTTTTTTGATTTTCAGTTTTATTCTACTATGGTCAGAGAAGATACTTTGTATGATTTCAACCTTTTAAATTTATGTGATTTTATTTGTGGCCTAACATGTTCTATCCTGGAGGATGATTCATGTGTACTTGAGAAGATTGTGTACTCTGCTGTTGTTGGGTGTGGTGTACTATAAATGTTTGAAAGGTCTAACTGGTTTAGAATGTTGCTCAAATTCTCTACTTCCTTACTGATATTCTTCCTAGATATTTTAATCATTATTGAAAGTGTTATGTTGAAGCCACAAACTATTACTGTAGAACTGTCTATTTCTCCCTACAATTCTGGCAATGTTTACGTCTTTCTCTTTTTGGGCTTTGTTGTTAGGTGCATAAATGTTTATAAATGTTATAGCTTCTTGCTGTATTGTATATTATCAATATATATTGGCTTTTTTTGTCTCTTGTAAAAGTTTTTTACTTAGTCTATTTTGTCTGACAATAATATAGCTATCCCAGCTGTCTTCTGGTTACTATTTGCACGGAATCTCTTTTTCCATACTTGTCATTTCAACCTCTTTGTACCCTTATACCTCAGGTACTGTGTAGATAGCATATAGATGGATCCTGTTTTATGATCTATTCTGCAAATCTCTGCCTTTTAATAGGAGAGTTTAATCTAGTTAAATTTAATGTGATAACTGATAAAGGATTTGCTTCCGACGTTTAGCTACTTTATTCTGAATGTCTTATATGTTTTATGTTCCTCAATTCCTCTATTGTTGCTTTCTTTCTTTCTTTTTGTATCTAGTTGATTTTTTGTAGTGTATCATTTTGATTCCCTTCTTTTCCTCTTTTCTTAGTGTTTAACTTTTGGGATTACAGATAACATCTTAAACTTAAAACAAATTGATTTGAACAATATGAAGCTACTTCCTAAGTATACAAATCCTTTTTTTCCTATATATCTCTATTCCTCCCCTTTATATTTGTAATTGTCACAAATTACATTTTATTAATTAATTAATTAATTAATTAATTATCCCCCCCTTGCTGTTTGTGCTTGCTGTGTCCTATATATCTCTATTCCTCCCCTTTATATTGCTATTGTCACAAATTACATTTTATTTATTTATTTATTTATTTATTTATTTATTTATTTATCCCCCTCCTTGCTGTTTGTGCTTGCTGTGTCCAATTGCTTTTTTGTGTGTTTTTCTGTCTCTGCTTGTCTCCCTTTGTTGAGTCATCTTGCTGCGTCAGCTCACTGTGCTGCGGGGGCCAGCTTGCCTTCACCAGGGGGTCCCGGGAAGCGAACCCGGGGCCTCCCATATGGTAAACGGGAGCCCAACCAATTGAGCCACAGCCACCTCCCACAAATTACATCTTTATTCACTGTATGCCCATTAACATAGATTTGAAATTATTGTTTTGTGCATTTGCTTTTTAGATTACACAGGAAAAAGAAATAACAAACCCAAATCAGAAGTGCAATACTGGATTTTACATTTAGTTATAAAGTTATGTATATTATTGTTCTATATTTATTTAATGGCATCAAATTATTAACTAGAGTCCTTTCCTTTCAACATGGAGAACTTCCTTTAGCATTTCTTGTAGGGTAGGTCTAGTGTAATAAACTCCCTCAGCTTTTGTTTATTCAGGAATTTCCTACTTTCTCTCTTGTTTTTGATGGATATAGATTCCTGGTTGATGGTTTCTTTCAGCACTTTAAACATGTCATCCCACTGCCTCATGGCTTCCATTGTTTCTGAGGAGAAATCAGCTGTTAATCTTGTTCCTTGTATGTGACCTGTCACTTCTCTTGTTACTTTCAAAATTTTATTGTCACTAGGTTTCAACAATTTGACTATAATGGGTCTTGGTGTGGATCTGTAATTTACCCTGTTTGGAGTTTGTTGAGCTCTTGGATATGTATATTCAAAGTATTTCATCAGATGTGGGAAACTTTTGGCCATTATTTCCTCAAACATTTTTTTTTCTGGCCCTTTCTCTCTTTTTTCTTCCGGAATTCTTATAATACATATGTTGCTACACTTGATGGTGTCCCACATGTCCCTCAGGTTCCATTATTTGAAAAAAAAAAAAAAAAAAAAAAAAAAATCTTAATTCTTTCTGCTTTTCCCCTGGATAATTTCAATTGTTATATCTTCATTCACTGACCCTTTCTTCTGCCACTCAAATATGTCATTGAACCTCTCTGATTAGTTCTTCATTTCAATTTTTGTAATTTTCGGCTCTAGGATTTCTGTTTGGTATTTTTAAAAATATAATTTCTTTTTGTTGATATTTTGTTGCTATTTACTGATTTTTTTTTTTCAGACATACTTTCACTAATTTCTTTTATAACTTTTTTTTTTTTTTTTTTTTAAGATTTTATTTATTTATTCATTTATCCCCCCCTTGCTGCTTGTGCTCGCTGGATCAGCTAATCACGCTGTGCGGGCGGGCTTGCCTTCACCAGGAGGCCCCGGGAACCGAACCCGGGGCCTCCCATATAGTAAACGGGAGCCCTACTGATTGAGCCACAGCCGCTTCCCTATAACTTTTTTTTGTTCATGATTTCCTTTAGCTCTTAACCATATGTAAGATGGTTAACTTAATGTGTTTGACTAATAATTGTAATGTCTGAGTTTCCTTAGGGATGGTTTCCATCAAATTATTTTTTATCATGTGAATGGGCTATATTTTCCTGTTTCTTTGTATGCTTTAATTTTTTTGTTGAAAAATGGACATTCTGAGTATTATGTTGTGGTAACTGGAAAATCTAATTCTGCCACTCCTCGGGGATTGCTGATTTTTACAAGTTCAGGATTGGAGCTGTCTGTGACTTTCCCAACTATTTTTGCATAGTCTTTATTTCTTGTTGTGTGTAGTCAATGAAGTTTCTGTTCTTTTATTCCTGTAGGCAGCCAATGACCTGAGTAAAACTTTCTTAAATGCCTTGCTTTCAAAGGGGGAAGGTTAAAAGTAAAAGAAAATATATTGTCAGTTTAAATCTCCTCAGTGGTAGAGAAGCCTTCGCCTGTGGAGGTGGACACAATGACTACCCTCTGTGCTGGTCCCCCAGTGATCAAAAGAAGTGATAAGCAATCAAAACACACAATCTTAATATTTGGAGGGCAAATAAGTTCCTAATTGCCCAACCTGCCACCAGTAAGCTACACCTGGAATGTGAGTTGCAGTCCTTAGGGCTGCCTACCATGAGGCTGGGAGATGGGGGAGGGCAGTTGCAAATTAAAAGGTTAATTTACCTAAATTTACCTAAATTTGCCAGCCTCTTTATCCAGTTTTCCCCTGGATCCTGAAAGTGCTCTACTAGATTCCAGAGTTCCAAAACAACTGATTCAGATATCTCCTGTCAATTCAATTGTTTTTGTCATGGAGGGACCAATTCCTTGAACTTCCTATTGCACCATCTTCCCACAGTTCATCTTTTTTCCAGTTTCTTTAGATGGTGTCCTTTAAAGCACAACAGTATTTAATTTTGATGAAGTCCAATAAACCTATTTTTTTTATTAGTTGTAATCTGGGTGTTTTATCTAAGAAACGGTTACCTAATCCAAGGTAACAAAGATTTATGTGTATGTTTTCTTATAAGAGTTTTACAGTTTTAGCTCTTACATTTAATTTTTTGACTCATTTTGAGTTAGTTTTTACATTTGGAATGGTATATTATTCTTTCCTCACATTTTCTGGTTTATATTTCATATCTTTCATTATTTTAAGCATATGTATTTTATTGTCTCCATCTGACAATTTTATCATTAAAGGTTTACTAATATCTAAATCTGTTATTCATTATATCTCCTGACATATTTACATAATAGACTGTTTCTTCATGATCTTTGTTGCTTTTGATTTTGAGTTCACCTTAGGCAGGTCTTTATTAGTGGGAATGATGTACTCTCTGGGTTAGGGGCAATGTCTAATCAGGACATATTTGTATTTGCTTTGACAAGTGACTCTAGGTTTTCATCAGACCAGACTCTCCCTTTGTGTTCACTTCTTGGCTTGGCAATTTCTAGACCATACAGGTAGTATTAAATTGATTCCCAAATCCATATGAGCCAGGCCTGTGGTTATAAACTCTCAGGGGAGGAATGTTTTCTTAACCCAGAGGAGAGGCTGAGATATTCAAACTTCTTTGCCATCTTCTTATCCCAACAATTTTGTTTTTTCCTAGTCTACTCTCTCACTGGAGGTATGGTTTTTCAAACAGCTTGACTTCATGTTGTTGTCTTAGTTCCAACCCCCTATGTGGCTTCGACTCAAGGTCAGTAATTCCCCATTACAACACCGACAGTGCTATCCTGCCCACTGTTTGTTTGTTCATTCTTAGTTTTGGGCTCCTGGGGACTTTCTTTACTTTCTTGGGAACTAGTCACATATTTAAGGGATATGTGTTACATTTAATCCAGCATTTCAAGTGTTTAGTAGCAGAAAGGTTTTCAAATCTGCCATATTGCTGGACACAGAAATTGGCAGATTAAAAATATCATGAAATACTTTTAAAGTAAACAAAGCACAATTACACTGCAGAGTAGAATTCAAGGTTCCACATCATGACTTGAAGCTGAAGGGAGCTTCCTCATACATAGACTTCCAGGGATATGCTCATTCCCTGCTTTGTCTTTAGGGCTTCTTTGGGGAAATTCTGAGGAGCCACTATTGTGCCTCATGAGGTGTCTACTGGAATTTGTCAACACCAAGAAGAAAAAAGCCTGTGCACAAAAGGGTGATCATGTGGCTCCAAGAAGAACAAATTCTGCCCAGGCAAGCAGCTTCAAAATCATGAGCAAAGCCCTGGGGAAAGCACACTGTGGCTTTAACTCCAAGAGAATTGTCCACTCCAAGAACAGATCTCACCACAAACCCTTCCTTACTGGGTACCTGCTGGCTGTGTGGCTGCTGCAAGAGTTTCTTTTTTTTTTTTTTTTTTTTTAACATTTTTTTAATTTTTATTTTTAATAAAAAGTATTTAGATTACATAAATGTTACATAAATATACAGGGGATTCCCATATGCCCCGCTTCCTACACTTTCACATTTTCCCACATTAACAACATCTTTCATTAGTGTGGTACATTCATTACAATTGATGAAAACGTTTTAGAGCATTGCCATTAAGCCGCAAGAGTTTTTGATGAAAAGTCCCTGCACTTGGGCTGATGTCTCCACAGGCTAGGGTAATGACTGCCCAGGGCTGCCAAGTCTTAAGCCACCTCACAGTGGTATGAAACCTCGAGTGGATGGCACTGAGACACCAGCCTCTCAAGGAAGGTGGTTAAGCCCACCCTTTACTTTTGCCAACTCCTGATTCACTAAGTGCACAGTACTCCTTGCAATGGCTGGGGCTTGGAAGGAGGGGCGCTGACAAGATGCAGAGAAGCTGGGTGAAATGGAATGCAATGCTTTCTACCGACAGAGTCTACACATATGTACTTTTGCTGCCTCAGGAGTCATCTCTCCTTCAACTCCAAGAAAAAAAGGGACTACATACTACGTGACTTGGCTGTTATGTGCTAGAGGAAGTGCAGGGAATGGACAAGTAGCAGTAGACAAGTAGCCTAGAGCCTAGCCTGCAAGCTCAGAAGCCTATCTGACTTCACAAAAACTATCTAATCACCTTTATCACATCTCCCTTGCACTTGGTCAGTTCTGAGCAAAAGGCCAGCATTTCCAAGGTACATCAATACCAGAATCATCTATGTCTTCAACCATTCTCTTTATCCTCTTTTTGGCAAACTCTAGTTTTCAAACAAGCACACTATTTTCAGCTCAGCTTCTGCTCTGACCAGCCTTTGTACCTTTGCCCTTGTTTTGCTGCCTGAATGCCCTTCCCCAGAGTTGCTTTCAGACATCTTCCCAGTTGAAGTAGCCCTTCCTTTTTCCTTAAGCCAGTGCCTGCCTAAGGTCTCTGCAGTCTGTACTTGAGTGACTGGAGTCCATTCCCTCAGAGGAGAGCAGCCTTCTTGGTGGGAAAGTGGACATTACGATGCTGGCCCTGAGTCTGTACCCTGCCCAGGCTCTAAGCCACCACTTACCTTTCGACAGATGTCGGAGTCACACTTGTCAAGGCAGGAGCGCCTGACGTGGCTTTGGATCGCTCTGTGAATCGGGAGTCAAATGCTTTCATGGGTTCAATCTTAGATGGGGTGGTTAATACGGAAGGTGATGACGCAGCAGGAGCAGAGGTAGCATTCACACTGGGGGGGTGTTGGGGTGAAGATGAGAGCACATCAGGCAGAATCCATCAAGGAATTGGGAGTTTAGGATTTTGCATCAGGGGCAAAAATACCAAACTTTTATAAACAAAGAATTTCAAGGTGCAATCTACTGTTCCCATTTCTTTAATATTTTCATGTGTTAAAATTCTAGAAGGTGGGCTACTTGAGAAGGTCATATGCAACGCATTCACATTTGCCCCTTTGCATTGTTCTGAGAGCTTTTGGGGGGTAGCGTGAGACCTATAAAGTGATTTTTGAAACGCTTTTCTCTAACTCTACTGCCCCTTCACCACAACTTGAGTACAGCATCTCTAGCCAAAACCATTCTAACCACCAGTCTCCTTCTTCAACAATGGGTCTGACAAAAAGAGCTCCCACCTGGGGTCCTGAAACCAGTCTATTCCTGGCCTTCATCCCTAGCCAAATCCCTGCTGGTCTTGGTGGCTCCTTTCTCTCACTGGGACAATTCCATATTTTCAGCATTCGTCTCCAAGTGCTCACCCCAGAGCCCTTGTCTTCTATTACGTAGAGAAAGGAAAGGCCCAGCTTCTCTCCATGCCCAAGGACATCCCACATGCTTGGTCCTGAAGCTAAGGTCCTCCTTTTGACCTTATCCAGGCTAACCCCTCCTGGATTAGCCCACTCTCCTGGACCCACACCAGATGCCTGGCAGTTATCCCAAACAGCCCTCTCCTCTGCTCCCTAATTGGTGACCACCAAGTTCTGTATGGCCAACCTCTGAAACATTTCTCAGATCTGGTGCTGTCTGTCCTTTCCCAGGACCCAGACAGAGACCAGGCCTTCATGCTTCCTCCCTGGATGGTTTCTTCCCTGACTGGATATACTGTTCTGCCTCCTTCTCCAATCCACCCTCACACCTCCCTTATAGCAGTGATACCTCTCCATTGGTGAATGTCTCCACAGCCATGAAATCAGAACCCAGAAGGAAGCAGCTACAATAATAAGACCCCATCGAAGGGATTCTACATTGGTGGAGATGCCATGGCAGTGGCTAAATTTGGGCACTACTGCCTGCTGGAGTGATTGTCCTAAAATGCAAGCCCCAGTGTTTTCTCTGTCTCCCCACAGTCCCAGAGTATCTGTTTCAGCATAGAAGCCTAGCCTTTCCCCCCTCTTTTCTGCCACTCCCCAAGGACTCTGGGCTCTGCTCTGGCTGCTGTCCCTACTCTCCACTCCTTCCCTCCTAGTTGGCTTGTATCCACACACTCCCCTCCCCAGGGCAGAACATCTCTGAGAAGTCTTCCTGTGGCTTGCTCACCCCCACACTGCTTGAATGGTTAGCCATTTCTGCCCAGGGTATCCTAGGAGTTATCCACATAACCACATGGCTGCCCCTTCTCTCACCTGTCTATACAAGCCCCTGAGAATACAGACGAATCAACCTTACCTGTGGATGACTGTGCCCTAGAATAACGTATAACCCACAGCAGATACCGGGCAAATATTTGCTGAATGAATAGCTCCTGGCTCTTACTCACGTTTACCTCGTACTTTCTGAATTCTAATTTGGTTTCCAGGTAACGATCAGTGAAGAAGTCGGCTCTGAGCGAATATAATTCTGAAGTGGTGAGGTGAGCCTGTGCCCCAGCACTGGAGCATCTTGGGTGGGATAAGTGAGTGTGGTGATGCTCCTGACAGAGTCAAGTAGGGGCTCGAACCCCAGAAATGTAAGTCCATTCCAGTGCAGCAGTACAGTCCCACCAGAAGATGGTTTGGCCCTCAGGCAGGCAACACCTCTCTGGCAGGGTCCCCACCCTTAGTAGTCCAATCCTGGCAATGTATCTTCCCCCCAGAAGCACAGCATAGATCAGTTGTGATATCCCCTTTGGGAAGTCCTTATGGATCTGTGTATCAAAGACTCACTTGGACAAGTTCCTTACTTCTGAGCAAGTCCTCACCTGAAATCTTTTCTTTTCTTATTGAAGGGGCCACAAAGTACAAATAGAACAAAATTCTCTGTGCCTGCAACTGTGTACACACCTGAACATTCCCAGGGACAGAAGCAAGCTTTAGCATCCACTAACCTGTCTTTATTGACAGATTCGCCTGCAGGCTTGGTGCCAGCTGCCGCCATAGGCTCTGTGGAAGGCTTTGAGGCTCCAAAGGAGTTGGGGGTACTGGAATCCAGTGGCAGTAGCTGCGGATTGCTGTGAGAGGAAAGCATGGTGCCCGCCAGGGAACCGGAGAGTGGGATGCTGTTAAAGAATGCCGTGGAGAAGTCCCTGTCACGAAGTAAGAAAGAAAGTCAACTTCAAAAATTAATCACATCAAGTATTTTACACATTCTAAATAACTTTTTTTTCAACCCTGGGAATAAGGTAATATATTTTCCTGGCAGAAATTTTGAAAAGTTACAAAAAAGCAAAGAGAAAATAAAAATGACTTGATATACTATATTTAATTGAATGTAAGATGCTATCAATTATAAGATGCACTAATACTTTACCACTAAGAAAAAAAAAAGTTACCAGTTTTAACAGTCAGATGTCATTGATTGAAGAGGTGCACTTTGATTTCAGAGGTATTAAAATGTCAAACATGTGTCTTAGAACTAATGAAATGCAGCATATAGAGAGGGCCTTTTTTGGTCAGGGCTATGTGGCAAACCCCTGGATGGAGGTACCATAATTTCCCCTACTTAGCCTTTACTGAGTGGCTGTCTCCCAACCTTTTCTACAGTAGATGCTGATGCAACAGGGGGCACCACATTACTGCTAAAGACTGAGGGTCCCAGGCTAGACTTCCTGGTTCTGACACCTCCGACACTCATAAGCTCTGTGATGCTGGATGCCTGAACCCACTCTGTACCTCAACTTAGGTTTCTATCTGTAAAGCAGGAGGTCATAGGACCCCTCCTATGGGGTGGCTCTCAGGACTGAAGTAGTTAAAGCAGCCTATGCTTAGAACACAGAGTAGGTGCTCAACCATGTTTACTATTAAAATTGCCATTACACCTGTCATTTCATACATTGTGTGGGATAAATTCCTAGAAGTGGAACTCCAACAGCAAATGGAATGTTCACTGACAATTTCTGATAAATATTTCTAAAGGACCCTTGAGTGTGTCTTTTTCCCACACCCCTACCAAGAGTTTTATCAAATTTTTTGCTATTTGTCAAACTGTCAGGTAAAAGATGGTATATTATTACAGCTGTGAGTGAAGCCAAACATTTTTCATATAGAAACATTTGATCTCCTGTTCTGTAAACTGTTCATATCCTTTGTCTGTTGTTCTACTTGGCTATTGATCTTTATTATTGATATGAATAACCTGTTAAAGAAAACAATTCCTTATATGAGTAGGAAATATTTTCTCCAGGTTGTTGTGTTCTGACTCTTTATAGTGGTTATTTTTCCTTGCAAAAATAATGTGTTTTTTAATTGCTCTAAATTTTGTCACTTATAGAACAAACTTTCAACTCCTGAGATTATAAAAAATACTCTTCCCTGGAGCCTCTAAAATTTTAAACAAAAAAATTATAAACAAAAAAGTTAAACATCCAAAAAAAAATCTCAAAACTGATGAATATATTTAATTATAAATTGTAGGGTAGGATCAAATTCTTTCTAGAGGGCTACCAGGTAGTCCTGACTCCATTTATTGAATTATCTAATATTTTACCATTGATGTGAAATGCTACCTTTAAAATTCTCTAATATATTTGGGCCTATATCTGAATTTTCTATTCTTTTCCATAGCTTTGTCTATTTATATGTTAGTATCTCACTGTTTCAATTATAGTTTATAAGTTTTAATATTTGGTGGGGCCAGTCTCCCCTGATTAACGTTTTGTCAGAAATATTATGGCTATTTTTATTGTTTTTCTACTTGAACTTTGGAATCAGTCTGTCTGACCCTGAATATTCCTGTGGTTATTATTATTATTTTTTGGTTCATGGAGAATTGACATCTTTATGATGTTGAATCATCCTAATTAATAATTGGTATGCATTTCTAGTTCTTTCTTTGAGTTGCTTAGCAAGGTTATAAAGTTTTTCTTCAAAAAGATCTTCTACATTTCTACTCACGTTCTAGATATTTCATTTGCGAATGGTATTACTTGATCTTACTACGTTGGTTGTATCCAACCACCTTATTGTCTTCTTTAATTGTCTATGGCAGTTTTTTCCAGTTGATTCTCTTGTAGCTCATATCACCTTTAAATAATGATATATTTTACCTCATCCTTTCCAATTGTTATAACTTATTCCTTCTTTCAACTAACTGCATGGACTAAACCTTTTATTTTATAGTTATAATAGTAGATGTTTGTTTAGTTTTTGAATTTATTTGAAAAAAGACAATTTAATTTACCATGTTAAGAAAGCACCCACCAACTCCATTTGAGTTTTAAATCTCTTTAATTCTCATGAGGTTGAATTTTACTAAGATGCCTTTTAAACATCTATTTGATGACAACGTAATTTATTTCTTTTGATCTATTAACACATACAATTAAGTTTCCCAAAATTTGAAACTCCTTGCTTTCCTGACATAAACCTTACTTGGCCACAGTGTATTAGTCTTTTAATAATGCTACGAGAATCTGTTTGCTACTATTTTATTCAGGATTTTATTTTGATATTTTCTAAAGTGAGACTTGACCTGGAATTTATTATGTTCTATATTTATTATGTTTTGATACAAATATTATGTTCAATTCATGAAAAAAATGTATTTGCAAGCATTCCTTCTTTTTTTCCCCTATAACTAGGACATGTGAAATAGTATTAGAATATATGTTCCTTAAAAGTTTGTTAGAATTCCCCTGTGAAGGCCTCTTACTCTGATGGCTTTAGTGGAGATAATTCTTTGACAATGCCTTCTATTTCTTCTATAATAACTCATCAGTGCAGATTTTCTTCAATTTTGGTCATTTTACTTTCCTTAAAACATTTTCAAATTTATTTGCACAGAGTTCAGCAGTCTATTATCCTTTTTTTTTTTTTTTTTTTTTTAAGATTTTATTTATTTATTCATTTATCCCCCCCTTGCTGCTTGTGCTCGCTGGGTCAGCTAACCACGCCGTGTGGGCGGGCTTGCCTTCACCAGGAGGCCCCAGGAACCAAACCCGGGGCCTCCCATATGGTAAATGGGAGCCCTACTGATTGAGCCACAGCCGCTTCCAGTCTATTATTCTTTTGATCTATTCTTTATCTCTGATTATTTCCCACTTATTTCTAGTTTGAATATTTGTGGGTTTTTTTCCTTTTGGATGCACCAAGTTAATAATTTATTTATTCCATTGTTATTTATTTTAACAAGGGAACCTAGAGGGTGAAAAAGCTCTTAAGACCAAAGGAATCCAGTTCTGATGCCAGAAATATGCACCCTATGTCGGAAAGATGTCTTTAGGCTAAGTGAGAAGCCCTCCCCTGCCTCCATACAAGGTGAGGCCTGGAAGGATCCACAGAACAAAAGTGCCACCATCACCGCACCACCTCCACTTCTACAACCCTCATTCACACCCCCAGGCCCAGCAGTAGCAAAACACTTCACATACTTGGTCTCACTTGGCCGTAATACAAGTGAGGCAGGTGACTTTGTACTTACAGATTTACAACGGGAAAATGGCTTGATCAGAGGAAAATCACTGTTCTGGGAGGAGTTTCCCTATCTTGGCTCTGCCCTCAGGGACCCAAATGCCTGCACAGCTAACATGAGGATGTAGAGCCAGCACATCATATCATTAAAGGCCTCTTTGGACTCAAGGAAGACTAGGAAAAACTCATGAAGAATTCAAAAGTGTGAAGGACTACTGTAATATTCTCCACAAAATACTTCTTGATGCCCTGAGCAGACCAGCTGAAAGATTATAATACCAAAACTAAATGATAATGGGGGGCTAGTTCTTTCACACAGGGCCTTACTTCCTTTGAACCAACATGTATCATTTTGGGGAGAATGACCAATCCAAAAGCAAGCCTGAGACAACAACAGCAAATGGTGAACGAGGCCACTTGCCCTTCTCCACTCACCATAAGGAAATGTGTCTCAGAACCCTATCCTCCAATGAGCAATTCCACTTCTGGGAATTATCCAGAGGGAACAGTTATAGATATACTCAAAGATTCATTTACAATCATTTAATGCTGGACCAAACCAGAGTCCACAGTTAAAGGGACAGGTACATAAATCATGGTGTTTTCATAGGCTGGGCATGTGTACAATCAGCAAGTCAAGGCTTCAGAGGACTATTTATTAAAATTGCTGAAAGGTTAAGACACAGTAATAAGTGGGAGGAAAAGGCAGGTTACAATACATGAGGTATGACCCTATTGCACACACACATATTCAGAGAACAAATTCTCGAAGTAACACTGCTAATAGTGGTTTTATCAGAGACTGGATTATAGGATTATGGGCAATGCTTATGTTCTTTAGGTTTTTATATTTCTAAAGTTTCAACAATGGGAGTATATTAGTATCATAATCAGAAAAAAAGTTTATAAAAGGAAAAAGGAAAAATCAGTTTGCCCTTTTGACCTAGTGAGTCTTCCAATGCTCCACAAAAACAAATCCACAGTGGGAAGCATGGAAGACACCCTGATCTTGAGGAGCAGCCCCATCAGCCTTTTAGCCTGCCTGGCCTCAGACCTCTACTACCATCTCTCAGCACAAGGGAAGCATGTACCAGAGCTCTGTGAGGAGCCGGTGGGAAGCTGGGCTGAACAACCTCGCTTTCACATGCTCCAGGTCTGATGGTCCAAGAACCTGTGGAGACCCTGACTGTGAAAGTGCTGACTGGTGAAAGGAGACAGGAAGACCTCCTCAGAGAAGGTCACAGAAAGCTTGGAGAATGAACAAATACCCAGTGTCCAGCTGTGCTATGCAGAGAGGTGTGATTCTTCTCCGACCATCTGCTGTCCGAGTCTCAACTTGTTTCTTTAAAAGATTCTGGCAAGGTAGAGTGACAAAAATGAATGGAAAAGTTTCTGCCAAATATTTCCAAATGTCAAAAAAATAAAGTTTCTAAGGAAATTTATTCTAACTTCCCTTTCCATAGTCTTTCTGGGACAGCTAAACTAAGCCACCTAATTAAAGAAGGAGGAATTTTTACCAGGGTATGTACTCAACTCCCTGCACAGTAAAGAACAAGGGCACAAATCTCTCAGTTGAACGAGCAAGGAGCAACTTCCTCTCAATCAACAGTACCTCCACTCCACTCCTGGGCCTACACTCTTATCTCTAAGCAGGTGATTCCAACCCTTTTTTAGTCCCAGAGCTCCTTCCTCCCCTATTGGCTCAGACTAAAAGCTCTCAATCACACATTATATCCTTATCACCTGGGGCAGGTATTTCAACCTACATAAGCTGCTGGAGATGGTTTAAGCTCCCCAGGTGATCTCAACACTTTCTACTCTGCTGCTACCCCATCTCCAAACTCCAACCCCCCAGTAAAACAGGGGCTTCCAAAGAAACTGAATATCTAACATAGATGAAGAAGGAGGAGCCCACAGAAGTCTCCTAAGGGCAGAGCATGAAACCCACTGTTTTCAGTATCTAGAGTTTAAAAAAAACACCAGCAAGTGAGGTTCAGAAGTTCCTCCAGCAAACTACCACCTCTGGGGTTCCCTGGAACGAGGAAGCCTTTGATAAAGGTGCTTTAGGCCCAGTTACTGGCTCATGCACCTGAGGGCAACAGTCTTGCAGCAGGCTCAATACACCCTCCCTCCAAGAAAACAGCCCATCTTCACTTGTGACCATGTCCCCATCTCCTACATCCTGGGCACACTGCCTATGCCCCACCCCACCTGCCTGTTACTCTAACCTGCTTCCCTCCCTGGGCTTGGCCATGTGCCCATGCCCTTGGTGGCCCCAGGCTGAGCCCTCACCTTTCTGATGTCCTCTAGACTTTCCCCATTGACCACACCCGTGACCGAGGCAGTGGAGCCTGTCTCTCTTGCCATGGCACTCTTTTGATCAAGCTGCTGTTGCTGCTGCTGTTGCTGCTGCTGCTGCCTCCGCTGATACTTGAGCATCTCGGGATTCTCAATGACAGCTGTGGAGAGCTGTGCCTCGGTCATGATGGCCAAGCTCTTTCCGTAGGTGGATTGGTGAATGCGGCTCTGGAGGAAGCAGAAGAGAGGGAAAACAAGTTTCATGTGAGCAGCAATACAGCCTATACTCCCACTAGTGGGTGGGCTCCAGCATGGGTTCTCCTGGCTTTGAGAATGAAAAGCGCCTAGGGTAGGGGTCCCAGAGCCCTGGATGCCGGCTCCCACCACCGCCCACCCTATTCTGCCTCTTATTGAGGAGCTAACTGGAGAAGTCTGTCCCCTCCCCAGATGTTCACAGCCCCCTATGTATGTATAGCTGGGGATGAAAGCAAATGAAATAACTGACAAGTAAACATGGACCACATGGTCTCGCACAGTACTAATGGCAAAAAACGTGCTGAACTAAAAATAAGATGCTCAAATCTCTAACTTAGGGTTCTTAACTCACTCCAAGAACCCCAAACGATCTTTGGGGATCCAAAATTGACACCAATGGTCTGCAACCACTGCTCCTGTCTTGGACATTAACTCCCATATGGTTGTAGGTCCCCATGGAGCTGATAGCAATGTTTCTAACAGCAAGGGAAAACTTGACACAGCAGACCTGAGGGAAATTCTTCTCTGGCACTGCCACCACCATGTCCTGATGTTTCTGAGTGGGGCCCCCTCCCTCCCTTGTTCCCAGGTCTGATTAGTCCTGTTCTATAACAAGCTGACAGGAACCCCCTGGGGGCAGGGATAGTGTCCACCGCATACACAGCACTGGCACCTGTAAAAGTGTGATGAGGAACAGACTCACACGATGATGTGCAATAGACCAAGGTGGTGTTCTGCTTGGGAGCAGGGACTATGGTTAACGGGGCGCTTGCCTTACATCTGAGGATGCCGGGGATGGAGGGTAGGGTTTGGGACCTGATACTGCAGGGCCTGGCATGCTGGGATGTACCCAGGACCTTCCCCTTCTTCTTGCTACCATGGCTTCTGTCCCCTAGAATCTCTAGCTAAAATCCAGAGTTTGCGTGATGCTTCCCTAGTGTTTCTCAAACACAGAGTCCCTGACTGTCACTTGGGCAAAGATAGGCCAGATAAGGTTATACAGACTTCCACTCTGACTCTCCAAGCCAGGGAAGTATGAAGTGAGCCCAGGCCACCTGCCTGACAGTGACAAGGTGGGAAGAAGACCTGAGGCCACTGAGACACCGTTCTTTCACTGAAAAATAACTTGATGCTTGGGGTAGCAATAAACATGGCAGACCCTTGCCCTGAGGGCTTTACCTCCTAGTGGGAGATCCACTCAGTAACTCAAGAAAAAGCTTCCTTGAGCAATAACATCATGAAGAGGAGAGCTTCCCATGTGCTCTGGGCTTTCACAGAGCTCCTTTCAGACGAGTAAATATGTCCAACTTAAGAGTTGGCAAAGGCTATTCTGTAGAAAATGGGAGGTTTCAAGCCTATGGCAGGTAAAAGCAGAGCCTTTCCCAAAGCCCCTGAAGAAGGGCACAGACCACATTGCCCCAGAGAGCAGAGGAAGGCCTGGCCAAAGGTTCATGCCTCTGAATCTTACACCTAGGGGTCAGATATGGCCATAGCCAAAGAACTTAATGTTTTCTGGTTTAGCTACCTCATTGTTGATAATATATGCAAAATGCATAGCCCAGAATCTGACATACAGTAAATGTTAGAAGTGATGACTATTACTATGAAAACTGACGGTCCATGGCAACATATGTCAGCACAAGACAGTGGGAAACTGGCATGAGCAGGGACTCATAGGGAGTCACGCCAGCTCTCCCAGGATGAAACCCTTCCAGTGTGCGGCCTGCTGTCAGTACAAGAAGAGGTGTCCAAAGTAGTAGTACTCGACTTCTGGGAAGATGGTAGACTAGTAAGACATGGGAATCTCTTCTCCAGCAAAACAGCTAGAGGACAGGCTGAAACAGCCCTGAAAAAGATCTTCTAGGGTTTAGGACAGCAGGTGAAGGCTGCACAGCAACCAGAAGAGAGAGGGACAAAAGAGGGAAATCATGACGACAGAACCATGAGTTGGAACCAGCAGCAACTGCTGCTGCCAGCACCCTCCTGGACACTAAAGACACTTAAGAATTCTCGGGCCCCTGGGTCTGTGACTACAAAGGGGGCTCCAGGGATCTACCAGCCCAGGAAAGGGGAGAGAGAGGGACACAGCCTAAGGCTGACTCAGGTTCTGACCCACAGGGTGCCCCAAAATATATGAGACAAACTCTGGCAAAACTGAAGGGAGAAATAGACATTTCTACAATAATCATCGGAGACTTCAACACCCCTCTCACATCATTAGATAGAACAACTAGATAGAAGATCAACAAGGAAACAGAGAACTTGAACAAAGACCTAACAGACATATACAGAACACTGCATCCAAACTCAGAGGGTGATACATTCTTCTCAAGTGCCCATGGATCTTTCTCCAGGATAGACCACATGTTAGGTCACAATTCAACTCTCAGTAAATATAAAAAGACTGAAATTATACAAAGCACCTTCTCAGATCATATTATTGAAACTAGAAATCAATAATAGGAAAAAAGTAAATTCGCAAATGTGTGGAGACTGAACAACACATTCCTAAATATTCAGTGGGTCAAAGAAGAAATTGCAAGTGAAATCAATAAATATATTAGGACAAATGAAAATGAGAATACAATGTATCAAAACTTACACGATACAGCGAAGGCAGTCTTGAGAGGGAAATATATAGCCCTAAATGCTTATATTAAAAAACAAGAAAGAGCTACACTCAAAGATTTAACTGAACAACTAGAGAAACTAGAAAAAGAACAGCACACCAATCCCAAGGCAAACAGAAGTAAAGAAATAATAAAGATTAGAGCAGAAATAAATGAAAAAAATGAGAACAGAAAAACAACAGAGAAAATCAACAAAACCAAAAGCTGGTTCTTTGAGAAGATCAATAAAATTGACAAACTCCTAGCTAGACTAACAAAGAAAAAAACGAGAGAAGATGCAAATAAATACAATCAGAAATGAAAGGGGGGAAGTTACAAATGACCCCACAGAAATAAAAAGAATCATAAGAGGATATTATGAAAAACTATATGCTAAGAAACTAGACAACCTAGATGAAATGGACAGATTTCTAGAAACGCACAACCAACCTACACTGACGCTACAAGAAACACAAGAACTTAACAAACCAATCACATTTAAGGAGATTGAATTCATCATCAAAAATCTCCAGCAAAGAAAAGTCCAGGACCAGATGGCTTCACAGGTGAATTCTACCAAGCATTGCGAAAAGAATTAACACCAATCCTGTTTAAACTCTTCCAAAAAATTGAAGAGGAGGGAAAATTACCCAACACATTTTATGAAGCCAACATCATCCTAATACCAAAGCCAGATAAAGATTCTACAAGAAAAGAAAATTACAGACCAATCTCTCCAATGAACATAGATGCAAAAATTTCTCAACAAAATACTTGCAAATCAAATCCAACAGCCTATCAAAAGACTTATACATCACGACCAGATGGGATTTATTCCTGGTATGCAAGGCTGGTTCAACATAAGAAAATCAATCAATGTAATACACCACACTAACAAATTGAAGGGAAAAAAACCACATATGATCATCTCAATAGATGCAGAAAAGGCATTCGACAAAATCCAGCACCCTTTTTTTAATAAAAACACTTCAAAAGATAGGAATAAAAGGAAAATTCCTCAATATGATAAAAGACATATAGGAAAAACCCACAGCCAACATCATACTCAATGGGGAAAGGTTGAAACCTTTCCCTCTAAGATCAGGAACAAGACAAGGATGCCCACTGTCACCATTGTTATTCAACATTGTACTAGAAGTTCTAGCTAGGGCAATTAGACAAGACAAAAAAATTAATGGTGTCCAAATAGGAAAAGAGGAAGTAAAACTCTGTTTGCGGATGACATGATCCTGTACTTAGAAAATCCTGAAGTATCCACGACAAAGCTACTTGAACTAATAAGTTGAGTTCAGCAAAGTGGCAGGATACAAGATCAACACGCAAAAATCAGTAATGTTTTTGTACTCTAGTACTGAACAATCTGAGGAGGAAATCAGGGGAAACATTCCATTTTCAATAGCAACAAAAAGACTCAAATATCTAGGAGTTAATTTAATCAAAGAAGTACAGGACCTATATGCAGAAAACTACAAAACAATGCTAAAAGAAATTTAAAAAGACCTAAACAAATGGAAAGACATTCCGTGTTCATGGATTGGAAGAATAAATATTGTGAAGATGTCAATCTTACCCAAACTGATTTATAGATTCAATGCAATACCAATCAAAATCCCAATAGCTTACTTTACAGAATTAGAGAAGGCAATTACCAAATTCATCTAGAAGGGTAAGTGCACCCGAATAGCCAAAAGCATTCTAAAAAAAGAAGAGCAACGTGGGAGGAATTTCACTGCCTGACCTTGAAACATATTACAAAGCTACCGTGGTCAAAACAGCATGGTACTGGCATAAAGATAGACACATCGATCAGTGGAATAGAATTGAGAACCCAGAAATAAACCCTGACCTATACAGTCAACTGATTTTTGACAAACCTACCAAGCCCACACTAATGGGAAAAAACAGTCTCTTCAACAAATGGTGTTGGGAGAACTGGATATCTATAACCAAAAGAATGAAAGAGGACCCCTATCTCACCCCCTATACAAGAATCAACTCAAAATAGATCAAAGATCTAAATATAAAAGCCAGGACCATAAAACTACTAGAAGAAAATATAGCAAAACATCCTCAAGAACTTGTAGTAGGTGGTGGTTTCTTGGACCCTATACCCAAAGCACGTGACTTTGTCAAAAGGGTGAAAAGGCAGCCAACTTCAATGGGAAAAAGTATTTGGTAATCACATATTTGATAAGGGTTTAATATCCAGGATATATAAAGAAATGTTAAAACTCAACAATAAAAAGACAAACGACCCAATTAAAAAATGGGCAAAAGACTTGAATAGACATTTCTCTAAAGAAGAAATACAAATGGCAAAAAAACACATGAAGAAATGCTCAACATCACTCATGATTAGGGAAATGGAAATCAAAACTACAATGAGATATCATTTCACACCTATCAGAATGGCCACTATGAAAAAGACAGAGAACTACAAGTGTTGGAGACGATGTGGAGGGATAGGAACACTTCTTCACTGTTGGTGGGAATGGAGGACTGTTTGGCAGGTCCTAAAGAAGTTGAATATAGACTTGCCATGTGACCCGGCAATACCACTACTGGATATAAACCCAGAAGAACTGAGAGAAGTGACACGAACAGACATCTGCTCACCGATGTTCATAGTAACATTATTCACCATTGCCAAAAGTTGGAAAACAATCCAGGTGTCCATCAACCGATGAGTGGATAAACAAACTGTGGTTTATTCACACGATGGAATATTATGCAGTTTTAAGAAGAAATGAAGTTATAAAGCATATGACAACATGGATGAACCTGGCGGACATTATGTTGAGCGTAGCAAGCCAGACACAAAAGGACAAATATTGTATGAATGCATTACTATGAACCAAATATATTGTGTAACATATTGTTTGATTTAAAAAAAATTATTTATGTATTCAGCACATTTAATTGAGAAATGTATATATTTATTCATCTGTGTTTAGTTTTTAGTTTTTAACTATTTATATTTTCAATTATTAAATGTACAAAATAAAGTAAAACAAAAAAAAGAAAACAAAGTAGGAGTACTCTTTATTCCAGAACTTGGTTCTGACATGAATTGAAACTTATTTTTAAATTAACCTATTTTGTACAGATAAGTATTGTGGCCCTTGGGCAGTCTGATGTAATTATGAATTCCAAAAATATAATTGGATCTTTCTTGTAAACTGATCTGTTAATCTGGGCATGATTAAGTTATGATTAGGGCGTTGACTGGGCCATGTCAGTAGTGTGTTGAGCCCCACCCCTTGGTGGGTGGGGAATCGAATATAAAAGGCAAGGCAAAGAACAGAGTAGAAGCAGTTTTTGAGAAGCAGTTCTGATGATGGAGTTCTGATGTTGGAAAGAAGGCCCCAGGAGAAGAGAAGTGAGCCATTCGCCTGATAGTCTACAGCTGACCTTGTGGAGGAACCAGAAGAGCTAAGCCCCGAGAGAAACGCAGCCCCGGGAAGAGAGGAACACAAGAAGCCTGAACCCTGGCAAACGTTGGCAGCTGCCTTGCTCCAACACGTGGCAATGGACTGTGGTGAGAAGAAACTTACGCTTTATGGCCTGGTATCTGTGGACTTCTACCCCAAATAAATACCCTTTATAAAGACTAACCCATTTTTGGTATTTCACATTAGCACCCCTTTGGCTGACTAATTCAAGTATTACAATCTATAAAAGGAAATATGTTCATGTATCTCACGAGGGGCCAAGCAAAGGGGCCTCCTCCAGTCTTATGGCCACTTTTCTGTGGCCCCAGAGTATACAGCAACCCGCAGGACACCAGCCAGCAGTGTGCTTGCTATTTGCCTACCTTCTCCTCCTCACTCAAGGGGTCTCCAAGCTCATCCTGGGAGAAGTCTAGGAATGCCACAGAACCATCCATGGAGCACACCAGGATACCCAGCCCATTCAGAGTCCTGAAAGAGATGATGTCAGCAGCCTGGAGCAGATGCTCAAGATGGATATCTGTACTTCAGTGGCTGGCTAGAGGTCAGGGGGCAGCCATTACTCTATGGAGATGTCCTTTTCTGTGCCTAGGGACAGCAGCAGCCCAAATGGCCTTGGTGCCCTTTAATTCCACTCACACATACAAAGTATCTCTCATCATAAGTCTTTTAAGAATTTCAAGAATTTCACTTTTATTTATCTTATGTTTGAATCCTCTCAAAAGCAACAATTGAGTTTCTTTTTAGGATTAATATAAATGTGCTTGGACAGGATTTTTTAAAGTAACGCTTCCAAAATTTGTTAAGCTGCCTTTTGTCTGTTTTTTTATTTTCTGAAGTTGAAATAAAGCTTATTAAAAAAAATAATAATTTGAGGAAATGTACTTCTAAAGGTCACTGAGAAGGAGAAAATGAGCCCCCAAGGGAATGCTCTTATGGTGAGTGTAATGACAGTAAAATGGAACCCCCCGGGACCATATCATTCTCCTTTTCTCAGAGAAATCCCTGTTTAACTGAGAAGACATTTTGCAGCGGCCAGTCCTCAAAGGAGCGAGAAGCACTATAGGAGATATTCTCACCAACTGGGGCATGTGCCAACGGCACCCTTGAGGCGTGCTTCCACTTGACACCTGGGAGGGGCCAGTGGTCGGCTGACTCTGACCACATCCAGGAGGCCTCAGGTTCCAAGGCATGGCTCCTCCATTCTCAGCCCATGCAACCTAAAAGGAATCCATCTTACCAAGAGATATCCATGATGGACTTGTCAAATAATTCATGGATGACAACAAGAGGCCGCTTCAGACATGTGAGCTGAAAAGAAAGAGGCAGCAATGGTTAATAAAGTTACTGAAAACCCCTTCTGTCCTCTCAGCCCACTTGACACTCCTAGTCATAAGAGCCTTGCTCAGTTTCTGCTGACATATGGGGCATATTCAACTCCATTCAAATAGCAACTGCTGTGGTCCCAAAGTGTGGAAACCTAAGCCTGCCAGAAGTTTGCACACTGGAGTGGCCCCTGCCTCAGGAGCTGCAGTGGTCTCGCAGAGGAGATGGCTTTATACATGGACAATTAGCTTTATCCATAGTAGTGGAGAAGGCAGAGAGGAAGGAGGCTCTGACCTGAGCAGAGGGATGGCCCATGGGTAGAGATGAGAGAAAGTCTACCAAGCAGGGGAAGCAAAGGCAGCTCCCAGGGCAGGAAAAAGCCCCAGAGAAGCCCCAGAACATCTGCTCTAGGTCTGAGGGGGTTCTGGTACACATTTATCCTAGGTGCAGCATTAACAGGTTGTACAATTAATACATACTCATTCTACAAAGTGTGAGTGGAAAGTACCTGAACACACAAAAATAGTGTAAGTTGCTCTGTATCCAAACCGAAAGTTAACTGCTATTAACACTTGTCTGAACTATTTTCTTCTGGTTTATATTATGCAAGCATTTCCTATATTCTTTGAAATAAAGCCCATGATGTGCCTGCCAATGAGCATTTCGTTAAACATTTTGTAAAATCTTTCTTGGTAATATTCACCACATTCACCACAAGCACATTCATTATCTAGTCACTCTAATGCCAGAACTGCGTTGTCTCCATGTTCTCACAGTTCCATACACAAGTCTTTGACCACCTTACTGATAGGTCCTGTGCAATGGAGCAGTGGGGTGGCTGGGAACCCACTTTCTGGGTCCCACCAGGCTGCCCTGATGAAGCTCCTGCCCACAGCCCTGAGATAGCCGCCTGGCAAGGAAGGGGGAGCTGTAGCAGCCCTGGTCCTCAGGACAGTGCTGGAGCCTGAACTGCCTAGAATCCACAAGAATCTTGGCCCTACCGTAATTCCACTGCCGGAAAAAACAGCCCTGCCTGTCCCCATGCCTACCCCTCCCTCTGATAAATATATCTGCAGACCCCCGAGAAATCTGGAACCCGTGTGACCCTTCTAAGAGACATGAATGAGCACGTGTCAGCTGTAGTGTGGTCCAAGCAGCATAAGTGCAGCCCTGGGAGGAGAGGAGCCCTCCCCAGGAGCGGTGCCTGAATTGGAGAAGAGCACGCCTTGAACTGCCCACTACAGCACTATCCTCTAGGTTCTGGGACGTGGGTTAAGTGAATGCTGGGCCTGAAAAATCCAAATGTACATAGCAAGAGACTTCTCTGTAACAAATAACTGTAATAAATACAGCCAGAGGATAACTTTTAGATCCATGACTGCAAATCCACTCCACTGATGAGGAAATAAAGATTTTTGAAAAAAACTTTCACTTGTATACTTTGCTTCATTAAACTTGTAGCAGCTTCGCACAAAGAGGTCCTAGGAATCCATGGGCCACGCAAGGAGCTCACTGACAGCAGCAACCTATGACTTCAGAACTCAGTGGCAGAGCCATCTTCTGCCCCTACCGTGATGTCTCCTGCCCACGCCTGTAGCCACAACCACTTGAGGTCCCTTTATCTGACAGAACACAAGCCTGTGCCAATGAGGAACTCAATGACCTTCCGGGACTTAGGCAGTCACAGCCAACATGACTGACTCCTGACACAGAGACTGTTGTTGAGTGAAAGAGCCAACACTGAGAAACCTGCACAGTTCTCACCCATCACCCCATCACAAAGTATTTATAGAGACCCTGTGATGCGGAGGGCACAAACTAGGATGGGAAGGGGTACAAAGAGGTTTAAGATGCAGCTCCTCCAGTGAGTGTACATTTTGGATAGAAAATACAAAGCATGGGACTGTATAACACAGTGCACCATGTGGTGGTAGATGGACTGTGGTTAACAAATATGAGAGCTTTCTCTCATGAACTATAACAAATGTACAATACTAATATATAGTGTTAATAATAAGGGGTATACGGAAAAAATATACCAAGTGTATGCTATGGGCCACAGTTAATGGTAACAGTCTAGTCCTGTTCTTTCATAATCTATAACTAATGTTCCACAACAATGTAAGGTGTCGGTGGAGGGGTGATGCATGGGAATTCTGTACATTGTGCATGACTATTTTGTAAGTTCACAACTTCTCTTAAAAAGAAAAAAAGATGTGACTCCTCCGTATCCTGCTTTCTGCAGGATTTCTCTACAAACGTACAACTGTAAACAAACAAGGCAAACAGATGGCACCTCTTTTCAGAGGCTGCCATCTAGTGAGGAATACAAAATGCACAGCCTCACCTGTTCCAGTGTCGCCTGATGGGTTAAATAGACAAATAAATGAAGGTATCATTCTGCACTTCTTTTTTTTTTGTGGATGAAAAGTACATATTTGTTTTGGTTACATATCTAGGAGTGGAATTGCTGGGTCACATGGCTAGCTATGGTGGAAACTGCCAAATGCTTTTTCAAAGGACTTGTACCAACTGAAACACCCACCAGCAATATATTAGCTCCAGCTAACCATATTCTTGCCAACATGTGGTACTGCCTTTTGAAAAAAATTTAATTCTTAAATTTTAATCATTTCACTATTGTATGGAGTGAAAAGAAATTAAAACATACATCCACAAAAAAGACACAAGAACGTTCATATCAACTTTAGTCATAATATTTCAAACCTGGAATAACCCCAATGTCCATCAAGAGGAGAGTGCATCAACAAATGGCTTTATGTTCATACAGTGGAACGCTACATAGTGACAATAAGGAATAATCTATTATTAAAAGCAAAAACATGGATGAATCTAAAAAACTATGCTGAGTGAAAGAAAAGCCAGACACATTTATATGAAGTTCAAGAACAGGCAAAACTCATCTATGGTGACAGAAGATGTTATAGTGGTTGCCTGTGTAGGAGGTATAGGGTCTTGACTGGGAAAGGACAAGAAAGAACATGCTGGGGTGGGGTGTAAACATATAAAAAATTCACAGAGCTGCACACTTAAGAGTAATGCACTTCATTCATGTAACACATTGATACACAGATTTTTCTTTTAAAGGAAGCAAACACAACATGCCAACCAAGGTGCTGATTACTGAAAACATCCCAAGTCCAGACACAAGAGTTGCCATGAGCTGGGGGTCAGAGGAGGCCTCTCCTGGCTGGGCCTCAAGGCTCCCAAGGGAGAGAGAGCACACAGGCTGGGGTCAAGGTTCAGTCAGTCTCCAGCACCTCCTTCGAGGATACTGGGAGGCCTGTAGGCTTCTAAGGAAGGGCTGAGCCCAGGGTGCAGGGCAGAATGGGAAAGGAAGAGATCTCCAGACTCGGTTGCCCTCATCCACCCTCACCCAGCCGCTGCAGCTAAAGTTTGTGGTGGTGAGCTCACCCAGACAGAGAGTGAGCGGTCCTTGCTGCCAACAGCACAGCAGCAGTATGGGCAGCTGGGCTTTGCAGAGCTCCCATTCTTCTGCTTCTTTTTGAAGATTTTAGGGTTGAATTTCTAAAGCCAAAAGACAAAAATTAAAATAATTAATCAAGTACCAAGCATGTATCCTATGCCCAAGCATTAGAAACATACCCCACTGCCAGCCCCCAGGATCCCATGCTGACACCCTCAGAGCCCCAGGCACTTAGCACACCTTATTCCATCTTCGCCAGAACCTGACAAGGCACTTTGCTCATGATGAACAGAGGCTCACTGAGGTCAGAAACATGCTCAGTCACCCATGACCAAGTAGGGAAAGGAGAGGAAGCTAGCTTGGCCAACCCTCCATTTCAAGACCAGCAGCCAGGCTGATGGGATAGGGAGTTACTGAAACTGACTGCCAGATGGCTGATCCTAAGTAGGACCAGCTCCTGGACCTGGGTAGATGCCAAGCCTGCAAGGAGGCTTTAGGGACAAGGACCTACTCACTCCCCACCTCCTCAGGGAGGCCACAGGGTGTCAGGTGAGGTCTGTCCTGCTCATGCCCCTCCCCTCGCTGTATGTGTTGCTCACGGTCATCACCGTCTATCAGAGGCCTGCAGGATCTAAGACACAGTGGCTGCTTTACACACAGATGCTCAACTGGCTCACTGGTCCAGGCAGCACCCCTCAGTGCATCCTGGGTGCCGCTTTTAGAAATGTGGGAGGCACATCTAGAGCACCTTGTGCCCTCCTGGACTGAAGGGAGTAGGTGCTCTTAGCTCAGACTTGGAATCCCCAAGCCAGGACAGCTGAGGGAGGAGGAGGGTGGATTCTTGGGGGCAGAGAGAGGCTGCTGTCTGGAGGCCTGTGGGGTCTGAAGAACGTGGGCCCAGTGGCAAGAGGCATGGTGTGCATGTCTACTCCCACCAACTGGGCTGTGGGGTCTCTGGGCACATGGCTCCTCCATGCGGCCGATGCCTTGGTCCCAGAGCTGTTGCTCTGAGGGTGGTTGGGAGACCATGTGAGGAGAAGCACCAGGTAACTGTGAAGGAGTGATTTTCAAGCATTTGAGCAACAAGGCCTTGGCTTCAAACAAAATCCTACTGGACTCAAGTATAAGAAAACTAGAAGAAGCAATATTTTATTCATATAAAATTTATATTTCAAATCATGATATATGATACTCATTATCAATTCAAGCAATGGCAACAATGATGCTGTTTTAATGAACATAAAAAACTGAAATTGGGATTCTGGATGATCCTTCAACTTTATCAACTATAGCCTACCAATCTACTTATTTTCTTTTGGTTTCCCAGTGTTGAGAAAATTCTGGTTCTCATAGATTACTTGTAACTACTTAACAGCTTAGCTTGCCTTGGGCACTCTTAAGACACTATTCAACTTAAGTAATCTGAAATCATAAAAGAAGAGGTAGGATGCGCTTTCAATCCTGAAAAGAACAGCAGCCATCCCCATCTCCTGGGCCCTTTGCCCTCCACATCACGATGAGAAGCAGCTGCAAACTCAGGTCAAGCCCTTTGGGGCTTCACAACACGGCCTTTCCAGCTATGCCTGCCAGTACTGGACTGGTGACAAGTGCCCATGCCCCTCAGCCAGGCAAGTGGGACCTGCCAGCACCACTAAACAGAAGCAACCTGACCAGACCTACATTTGCAAAGGCTAGTGCAAAGCTAAAATATCTTGAGCAATGGCTTATGTTATTAAATGTTTTCCAATAAAGTGTAAGCATGAGTTCTATTTTGTAAAGCTAGCTCTTAAATATTCAAACATCAATATTTAAGGTGAAATAAGCCAATGTGTGTAGAACTTTGGAGCCCATCACCTCATTAGCACATGCAACCCAGATCTGGTGAGGCTGCAGCCTTACCAGGCTTTCTCAGGAGAGCAACGTGTGCTCTGGGTTCCCGGGATGCATGCAGGCTTGCTGCAATAACACACTAAGGGTGGTGCCCATGGCTGGCTGATGCAGGGTGGGGCTCAAGGCCCAGGGCCCACACTTATCAGGACATCCTCTGGGGCCCAGTACACTCACCACGACCGTCACGGCTTTCCGGTGTCCCACAAAATCCATGTTGGTTTTCCAGCCCTCTCGTTCGATGATCTGGGCGGTGGGGCCAGAGTTGTTCATGGCATGAGCAGACACCAGGTAGTGCCCATCGGGTGACCAGCTGAGCCGTAGCACATGGGTTGTCCCTCCACACTGAAAGAGACATTCTGGGGCTTGAGAGGAGCCAAGGCCAACTCTGTCACAAGACTGACCTCAAGAGTAAAGTCAGGGTGTGATTACAAATGTGTGATGGTGGAGCCCACCTCCAAGCTTCTGTGCCACACTGAAAGCTGTAACCTCAATCTCCAACGAAAAGGCTCTCAGGCTGACTGAGTCTGGTAATGTCCTGAACAGGGGGTACCAGCAGAGCACTGCAGACACTGAGGGGACTGGGGAAAAGCCTTTCTTAATTGTTAACACTGAGTCTGCAAGTCCATCTGGCTACTGATGCCCTTTGTTCTATGCAGCACCTTTTAACTCCCTGTAGCAGTTTGATATTATTAATTCCAAAAAGAAATACTGATTATGTTTGTAAACTGGTCTGTTGGGAGTTGTTTACAACTTGATTTTTTACTTGATTAAATTATGATTCGGGCTCTGATTGGGCCACGTCAGTAGGACGTTGAGTCCCCTTCCCCCTTGGTGGGTGGGGACTCAGAGAAAATGACAAGGCACAGGAGTTAGCTGGAGTTTTTATCTTACAGCCTGGGAAGTAAACACATAGAGAAGCAGACACATGAGAAGGAGAGAAGGCTCAACTGGACACAGCCCCAGGAAGAGAGAAGAGCCATTTGCCTGATACTCTACAGCTGGCCTTGTGGAGAGAGCAGAGGAGTTGAGCCCAGAGAGAAACGAGCCCTCGGAAGAGAGGAACCCAGGAAGTCTGAACCTTTGCAGATGTCGGGAGCCATCTTGCTCCAACACGTGGCAACAGATTTTGGTGAGGGAAGTAATTTATGCTTTATGGCCTGGTAACTGTGGGCTTCTACCCCAAATAAATACCCTTTATAAAAGTCAACAGATTTCTGGTATTTTGCATCAGCACCCTTTTGGCTGACTAATACCCTCCTCCCTCCACCCAGGAAATCTAGAAATCCTTCCTCACAAAACAATGCAGCACAGAAAGAGCCCCAACTGCACTCAGGGGCCTAGGCGCGGGCTCATCCCTGCAATGGCGGGCAACTGTGAGGGCACTACCTACTCACAAACCGTGCCCTTGCCTGAAAAGCGGTGATGGCCCAAGCAAAAGAGGAGAGGTTTATGAAGTCCTTGTAAACAGTAAACACACAGCGGAAAGCTACTGTGAGCTGCACTTGGGCTGAGGGCTGAGGCAGAGCGCCCTTTCCCCTTCATGTTATTCTTCCTGCAAAGAGAAACGATGGGCCAAATGCCTGAAGCTCAACCTCTGCCTACAGCGACCTACAGACTTAGGGATTCAGACCTTGACCCCACAGCTCAGAGCAGGGCAGGACAAGGTGGGCCAGAGAGCAGTGATACTTCCTGCCTCAATATCCAGCTTGGGCCACAGACCCACAGGGCCAGGAGAGGCCCAACCCAGAAGAGGCTGAGAACTGCTGCCAGCCCCCAATGGAGCTCAGAACATGCCTAGCCCTGGCTCCTCCAGCTGTTACCAGGAGCCCAGCTCTTGGCAGCTAAAGCCCTGAGGACCTCCCAAAGGCCAGAGGGCTCAAGTCACCTGTACCAGGCAGCTGCAGCCCAGGTAAGGTCTATACCAATGCTGTTATGCTGATTCCAGAGCTGATGCTGATTTGGGAAGAACTGAATGCATGGCTTTCACTTTCCCTATATAGCCAGCCCAGTTCATCCCACAAAGCTTCGCTCATGTGTCCCTTCCTCTATGAGGTCTCCCTGACACCATTTCCCCTTCCCATCCCTGCACACTCTGGACGCCCTGCTCCCTACCCCCTGCACTCTGGACTGTCCCCTCAACCCCTCCCTGTACACTCTGGACGTTCCCCACTGTACTTACAACTGACTGGAATGTCTGCCTTTCTCACTGGGCTAAGTGTCTAGGGGAGAGACTCCATTTTAATCCACTTTTATTCCCTGTACCCAGTATTGCCCTGCATATAGTAGACACTTAATAAATGTTTAATGAATAATGGCGATCTTGAGCTCTGATTCTTTGTGATATCAAAACTCAAATAAGGAAGACACAGTAAAATACTACAGAAACCACAGCAGTCCCATTTCCAAACAATCTGCACACCATACTGCTAACTCCACCCAGGAAAGAAGTTCAGCTGGCTTGAAGAGCTGAAGTCAGCCTGTCAAGGCCCAATCATGGTCAGGAGAAATACGAGAGGGTGGCCTCTATCTCCCCTCACACACACCAGCTAACCTGTAGGGCAGCATAGGATAAAACCCCCATAAGAACAGTCTCACCCATGCCTATGTAACAAGCTGGGTGACAGATGGTATGGGGACGCCTCTACGGTTCTCTGTAGCTTTAAGACCTACCAATCTTTTCCACTTCAAAGTTGGAGCTTTAACAGCTACGCAGAAATGAAAGACTTGTCACCCGATTCCTCGGGACTGAGTGCCCACCCCACAGAGCTCTTATTCACCCCTCAGGTCCTACATTCTGTGGGGCTACAGTCTTTGGGGACCTGTGCATGCACCCATGTGGCCCGGACCCATGCAGGGAGGTCACGATGGGGCTGGGGCCTGGTCACAGTGCTGGGCGCAGTTCTAAGGGCTATCTCCAGATACCTCATCGAAAGGCTTGGTGATGCTGGTCTCTAGCTGCCAGTCCAGCGTCCTCCACACCTTCAGGCTGCGGTCGTCAGCTTGAGAGGCTATGTATTTACCAACAGGGTCCCAAGTCAACCCTTTCACCAAGCCAGAATGACCTCTCAGAGTAGCTAGAATTTCTATGAAGAAAAGGAAAAAGAAATTTGGAAAGGCGTTGGCTAGGAGAAAACATTGACTCTATAGAAAAAAATGAGATGCAACCCACAGCCCATGTAATAGACATCTAAGAAGGACTGGACTTCTGGACTCTGTGATGGCCAACCCCACAATGGGGCACAAGCAGAAGATCTCCCTAATTTGATCTAAACAAGGCAAAAGCAGCCTGAATAACACCTGCGTCAAGGAGGCGGACGCAGCAGGCTTCCCTCGGCTATAGCACACACCAGTGGGTGGAGGCTGCACATGCCCCCAAGGGATAGGCAGCAAGGAGCCCAGGCATGTGTCACAGGCACCTATTCTGCCCCAGGTCTGTGGCCAGTGAACTTGCCCATGGCTCCCCTTCCTAGATGGAAGTCATGCCCATTTGGGCGGTGAACTTTCCAGCAGCTGTGACAGGAGCAGGCCCAACAGTTCAGGGCCACTCATGGTGCTTGGTGAGCCCTTTGTAAGCAACACAAATGCACAGATGGGCAAGAGAGCACCTCTTATAGCTCTGTAACCCAAAGGCTCCAAAGATATTTCCTTTACACTGTTCTCCAAAACTACCCCTCTCCACGGTCAGACCAGAGTGTCCCATACATGCTGGTGACTCTAAAGAGGGGGAAAACGACTTGGGATCCAAGTCCATGGACCATGCTTTTTTTTAGTCAATGAAGAAAATGCATTTCAGATTCTGGGTGGGAATGACATGTATTTCACTAGTTTTTAAATGGCAGGGTTATGCCATGATATGCTAACTGCTGCAGCTTCAAACACAATGACTGAGAAAAATTAAAATTTTGCAAAATTGTACTTGTGTTAGCCCACACCTGGTCAAGGGTTTCACAGAGCAGATGGCAACTGAGCTGAGGCCACAGGCCAGAGGTCAGGGATGGGCAGGCATCCCAGAGGACAGGGCACATGTGAGGGCGATGGGGTGAGCCAAACACAGGCCTACCCGGATTTCCACGTGCCAGTTGTCCATGTACCATCCACATGGTCTCTGATGTGTCCATATCAGCATTTAGTCAATATTTTCTTTTAAAGTAAATCTCTTTTTAAACCTTAATTGTAATTGATAAAGAGGGAGCTGGATTACTGATGAGAAACACCAACCCCATGCCACTGTGATACTCCTGCTGCCCCCCAGTACTAATGAAAGAAGACCACCACTCCTCCCAGACCCTGCCAGGTTGCAGGGCTGGAAAGCCAGGGGAAGAGCTCATACCCGGGAACTTCACAGCATTCCAGATGACGACTGTGTTGTCCACACTGCATGAGGCCAGCCAGGCGTCGTGGGGAGACCATGCCACATCCATTACATCTGTAAGGAAGACAGGGGGCTCACGGTCAGATCCCTCACTCAGTGGTTCAGAAGTGGTTGAAGGTAGTTAGCACCACCTCTGGCTGCTGGGCAGGCCAGCAGTCCCTGAGGTTCTCATGGCTCAGGATATTTCACATGGGAACATTCTTACTGAAGGGTTTTGTTGTTTTTTTTTTTTTTTTAATCACTGAAAAAAGATCCCCACTAAATTTTTTCAATTGGTCACAAAATTTAAAGTCTCAAATCAAACCCCGCCCTAACTCCTTTTACAAATGAAGCAGCTGAGGACACGAGCTGAGGGCCTGCACCATGGGGCATCACACAGAGTGTAAGGGTCTGTGGTCTTGGGCACGTTTCTCAATCCTGCTAAGCTTACTTCTCCAATCGTAACTGAGCCTCTCAGAGAGACTTCTGAGCATTAAATGAGACACTAAAGGTAAAGCGCTTAGCAGAATGCCTGGCACTTAGAAAGGGCTCAATAAAGAGTTGCTGGATAAATGAGTGAGGGGAAGCCTTTGGGTCCCCCCCCCCATGAGCTGGGTCTCATTTCTCAGACATTTCCAGAACTACCTGCTCCCTATGGAGCCCCCACACAATCAATCATGCTCTTCTCTTTGCAACTCCATTTTCTCTTTTGCAAAATGGGGGTAGAGGCACCTGTCCCCGTGGGGTTACTGTGAGGATAACATCTGAGAAGTTGCTGTAGCGCAGTGCCAGGCATCAGCAAGGTGCTGACAAAGGTCAACTGTGCCGACGGTGAGCATGATGAGCTGCCGCTGGACTAAACATGTTTATCTCCCTATCCTCAGTGCCTCTTACAGTGCCAGGTGTACAGTGGTTGGTGGTGAAGAAACAAAGTAGCAAGTTAATAGCGATCTAGCCCTTCTTTAGTAGCCTTTTAAACAGGGATATAAGCAGAATACTCAAAATCCTGATTACATGTTTTTCTAGGCTTTGTGCCTCATCCCCCCTGCGCCCCCACTGCCAGCTCCCACTCTGGCCTTCTTGGCATCTTTGTTTCTGCACTACATTCTGTTCCATCAGGAGCACTCAATGCTATAAACAGACCTCCCTGAACACTGAACAAGAGGCTCTGTTTTTCACACTAATGAACACGTCTATAGGTCATCTTCCCTCTCCGTTATTTCTTTGGGACTGATATCCCAAAGTGGGAGTCCTGGGTAGAAGATGTCACTATGTCAAAGGCCTAGACTCCTCTAACATTGTAGAATGATTTTCAAAGAACTCTATGACTGCACTTCTAGAAGCAAAATGTCTGTTTCAAAACTCCTTTATTAATAATTAATTATGATGTTTTTCTAACCTAAGTACATTTTTGTATTTAATTTGAACTTGATTAGTGAAAAGTGAAAAATCTTCATAACCATCTACTTTCTCAATAAATTGACCTTTTGGAGTAATCTGCTCCTATGTCATGACTAAATACTGGGAGGTCTTTTGCGCAGTGAGTCTAAACAAAGTGAATGTCATGCCCATAAAAAAGCAAGAACTTCCTCTAGGAGCTTAGATTATGGGAGGGGAAACATGTAAGTATCAGAATTTCATGTAGGACCCAAGTACTAGAACAGAGAAGCAGTCTCCAGAAAGGAGATGTGATGTTCTAAGCAAATTCCATGGACTATATATAATATAGACAATAGTTAGAAACCTTATCAGTTTACCTTTGTAATGTAGGAGTTTTATGTATTGAAGTCTGTTATTCTCCTGTGATTTCTTTTATTGTTCTCTAGTAACCTGGAAAAATATTCCCTCTGCTGGAGGTTGGATAAATACTGCTAGAGGTTGGATAAATATTCACTTCTATTTTCTCTAGGTTTAATTATTTATTAGTTTCACCTCTTTAACACCTGGGATTATTTTGGTGTATGCTGCATTTACTGAGGATATAAATTAATTTCCTCTTGCTCACAAACTGCTTAATGGTTATTACATCACATATGGGGGAAAATTCCTTATTTTTATTGATAAGCAGTGCCTCCTTCACAATATTCCAAGTTCACAGGTACATTGTAGCCTAGTGTGCTAGTTTTGCCCCAGAAACCATTGCATTTACATAACTACACCTTTGAACGTTTTGATATGCAACCTTATTTGTCCTTCCAGATGCCCTTTGGAAGCACTGCCAGTTTCTGTAGTGACTCCATATATTTCTGTAAGTTTCTCCTTAAACCCTAGATTTGAAGCTTCTGTCCCTAGGCTCTACTGACTGCCTGCCTCTCTCTTCCTTGCTGCGGTCACCTAAACACCTGAGGCCTCCCTTACTCCAAGCCTGGAGCTTCTGGTCACCATCACTCTCACCAACCTGTCCTCATCCTGGTGACCCCAACATGGTGATTCTGCTAACATCCAGGATGCCTGGTTCCAGAGAATCTTCCCTCTCCTCCAAGAACTTTGCCACCCAAGCCCATGGTCATGTCTAGAGACCTGCAATCTCTCACTGGTCTAATTTCAAACCCCCTCTCCAACCGCCCACTCTGCACTTCCAGCTCACTCAGTCACAAGAGTTCTTGTGCTGCGATACACTGATCCTGCAGTCCCTCCACTGTGTGCCCATATCCTCAACATCTCCATGCAGCTGGCACTTCGATGCAGCACCCTGGGCAACCCCATGCTCTTTTCCTGTGCCTTCCCATGACTGGCAAAACCCCAGCCCCAGTCCAGTCCAGCTCCATCCTTGCTCTTCTCTATCTCGTCTTTCCTTAGCACTCTCCAATTAGGCCTTGACCCAAATGACACTGTTAAGGCCACTAGTGGCCTCTATGCTGTCAAGCCCCACAGTCAATCCTCAGTGCTCCGTTTATCTTGTGGCAACGTGCAACATGCTGTACTATCCCTTCTCCTTCAAACACTTTCTTCACCATCTTACCTGGCCTTTCCTTCTCAGCCTCTTTTGCTGGCTCCTCACCCCCAAAATCCTAGGCTCCATCCTTGGCCTCTGCTCCCACCCAGACGTCTATCCTGAACTCCAGACTCACATATCCAACTGCCTATACAGCCTGTCCACTGACACTTTCAATAGGTACTGCAAGCTTCCCTGGCCCAAACTCAACTAAAACTTTCTCCCAACTCACCTCCCACAAAGCCTTCCCCATCTCAGGTGCTGGCAACAGCACCCTTCCCACTGTCAAGCCACGCCCCTTAGGCTGTTCTTGATTCCTCTGCTTAGCTCACATTCCACATCCAATCCACCAGGAAATCCCATTGGCTTTAAAATATATCTGCATTTGACTACTTATTGCCACACATTGTTATGACCCGGGTCCCAGCCACTGCGGTCTCTCACCTCCTCACTGGGTGGCCCGATGCTGCCCTAACCACCCCTGCAACACAGTCTCTACATTGTGTTGTAGAGGTCTCTTCACTCTTCCACTCAGACCCTGCTGAGCTTCCTCACCTCCTCTGCCTGAGTGCCCCGCCCATCCCCATGGTTCCCAAATACCCAGAACCTGGAAGGCTCTCCAGGAGGTCCACATGTTCGGCCCCTCACCCCAACTTAGTCTCCCATGGCACCTTCTCTGGGAGATGTTCCCCAAGCACTCTGACTAAAATGCCACCCTTGCCCTGATTTTGCTCCATAGCTCTTACCTTCTAGTTTTTCACATGAGAAGTTTATTGCCTGTCTCCTTCTACAAGAATGTAAACTCTTTGAGAGTACAACAGTGTCTGGCACATATCATTTGCTCAATAAAAATTTGTTAAACCAATGAGTAAATATTAATTTGGGAAAAAATAATGTCCTTATTTTATTTAGTCTTTCCATTTATAGAGGTAGTCATTTTATCTCTCTCAAAAAATTTTGTGAAATCTCACACATTTCTTTAGAGCTGGGTATGGACAATTTTTGGTCCTACTGTATATGAGAGCTCTTTTTACAATTAGATATTATAATTGGCTATTACTAGTAAAAACCAAGTAACCAAAATTTTTCTCATGTGAGGCCAATTTAGTGACTCATTTTATTTGTTCTAAGTGCTTTATTCCTCTGGGCTTTCTTAAGATGCAATAATGGCACCCTTAATAGTATGGCATTTTTGTTTTTTCTTTTCTAATATGTATACTTTCTAATTTCTGTTCAACTGTATTGCAGAAATTCCAAAGCAACAAATTAATAGTGAGAGCACCAATCTTTGTCTTTTCTCGATCTAAGTGGGAAAAAGGATTAACTTTCAACTGTAATATTTGCCATCAGTTTAAAAAAGACACAGGACTCTCTTACGTTAAAGAAATATCCATTGCCATTTTTTAGTATTTCTATTAGGGACTGATGCTGACTAATATAATATTCCTTTCAGAATATATTTCAGAGCATCTCCTAAGATGACTCTATAGTTTTTCTTTTTAACTTCCTCGTATGTTGAATTCTATTAATAGACTCCCTTGTATTACACAATTCTTCTGTTGTAAATCATATTTAGTCATAATGAAGTGTTTTCAAATATTGTCAAATTCAGTAGCATTTTGTTTCTGATTTTTCTAAATTTATTCATATTAGACTATACTTTTGTTTCACAGTTATTTTTATTAGGCTTTAGAAATCCAGGGTTATATCTTCCTTGGAGGAATAAATATTTCTACGTTCTGGAATAATTTTTTTCTTAAAAGCTTGAAAGAATGGGGAGTGGATGTAGCTAAGTGGTTGAGCTCCGGCTTCCCATGTACGAGGTCCCCAGTTCATTCCCTGGTACCTCCTTAAAAAAAAAAAAAAAGCTTGAAAGAAGACATCAATAAACAATTTAGGATCAAGAACCATTTCTGAAGGTAGCTTTCAATTTCTTCACTGGTTATTACTCCGTTCAGGTTTTCTTAACTTTATGGTATTAATTTTGAAAACATATTTTCTAGAAAACTGTTGATTTCTTTGAAGTACTTTTTTTTTTTTTTTTTTTTAGTTTAATAGTATAAACATGACATTACACTCTTTGATGATTTTTTTCTCTCTGGGCTAAACGTTTTTTTTTCCTTTTTCTTTTAGTTCTTTTCTTACTTCTAACTTCTTCCCATCTTTCTACCAATGGATGAAATAGGCCAAGTATATGGTTTTCATACTTTGCTTTAAAAAGACCCAGTAATTTCTTATTTATTTCTGCCTCTTTCATGATTTTTCTTCTTGAACTGTTCCACCCACACCTGCTACCAGGAACAGGGCATAGCGAGTGGCAGGCACTCCCTACTGCCTGGTAAGGAGGCCGGTGGGGTGGGGTGGGGAAGGTGAGAGGTCCGAGTGATGGTTTGGCCCAAGTCTCAGGTAAAGAAACCCCATACAAGTCCCCACTGAGAACCCACCCTATGCTTGAACACCCTCAAAGATAGTGCTGCACCAAGCCTCAGAGAAACCCAACTAGATTCCACTGCTAGAAGCTGTAATATAAGGAAGGCTCAATCACACATTTTCAGTGTTATCAACAATAATAGAAAGGTACAGTTTCAGTTTTCATAACTATGGGCACCATCTGTGTTCACCAAGAGATGGGTTTGTTCATATTCAGATTCTCTACATAGTATCTGCAGAGCATATACTACCAAAGGGTTATAGTTGATGCCTCTCGAGGCACTCAATCCTACCCTGCCTTCCCCTAGAGCTCCAGGCTCAGCAACGACAACCTCCCACCCCTCCCACTCGGCATATCCTGAACTGGTATCCATCCCCACAGCCTGTGGTTCCGCATTGCCTTCTGTCCTCAGTAGAGGACACCACCATCACCCAGGTGCCCAGCTAGAAATCTCCATGTATCATCTCTCCCTTGCCCTGTCCTCAGTTATTTCCCAAATCAGTCCCCTCTTCCCTATCCCAAGTATCACAGACCTAGTGTGGGCCCTTGTAACTTTCATCTGAACCAGTGCAAGCACCTCCTTTTTCACCTAGCTGTCAGAATGAGCTCCTTCTCTTGGGTTTCAAAACTTTTAATGGCTTCCTTTGTTTTCCATGATGAAGGACACAACCATCAACAGGGAACTTTCATGACTTGGCCTCAGCACACCTTGCCAGTCTCACCCTGCGCTGCTCCCTGCCTTGTATGTAACTATCCAACAAAGCTGAAATGTTTCAATTCATCATTTGCACCAAGTCTCTTCTAGCTTTTGAGCCTTTGCTTACACTGTCTGCCCTGCCTGGAAAACCCTGCAGTCAATTCTTAATGTTAGCTCAGCTTAGACACATGTCACCCACAAGCAACCTTCCTTGACCTCTTTCCTCAGTATGCTCCCCAAACCCTACACTTAATCTCCCTGTTTTATAATGCTCACCTTATGAGCACTCCTGGGCTAACCCACAGGCTTTCTAAGATAAGTATGAATTGTATTCACCCTGTTATCCTTGGCAATTAACCCAGCTTATAGTACATGGCTTTAGATTGCTGAAGACCAATCTTCCTCCCCTACAGTCCAAATCTGTAAAATATGGCTCTTTCCAAACCAAGTCTTTTTAAAACACTTTACAAACATACTCAAGTTCAAGTAAAAAGCTTTTCATTGGGCACTTGTGTGCTGGTTTCTGTGGAATAAATAAAGTGCGCTTACGGACTTAGTGATCCACTGATGAAGGTACTGATTCAGTTCACCAGGATAAACAGCACAACGTGGGAAGTTCTACATTAAAGATATAAACATACACCCCATGAGGGCAGGAGTGGGGGCACTGAGCGCAGCTGGAAGCAGGCAGTGGAGACGGTGACTGCTCAGACCTAGAGGGATGGGCAGGGTGTGACTGATTATGGTGGTGGTGGTTGGGGGGAGGGGAGGGATAGCCCAGATGCAGGGCTGATTGGAGGACAAAGTAGCTCCATGGGGGACATGGAGGTGCTGCTGCTGATCTGAGACAGCTGCTGGGGACCCGCCCAGTCCCACAGGCAGCCCCACTCACCGCCTGAGTGACTGCGGAGGATGGAGACACATCGCCACTGCTCCACGTTGGCAAGCTTACCAGTGGAGCCAAACACAGTGCTGGGACCGATGTACCTGTGTGAAAGAGGAGTCAGAAAGGCACTCAGGGATGCTCTGGGCATAGCACAGAGATGTTCACTGCAGCATGGCTTATAATGCAGACAGGACAAAGCAAAAAAAAAAAAGCAATGGCTGGAAGCACAAAATTGTGGACAGGGGCCGATTAGGTAAATCACAGTAGGTGCACTTGATGAAATACTACACAGCCATTAAAAATCTCATGGTAAAAGATTATCCACTGCCTGCAAAAATGTTCACAAAGAATTAAGTGAAAACAGCAGGTCACAGAACATCATATACAATATGATACCATTTATGTAGAGAAAACATCCAGAAGGATGGAGGCAAAAAAAATACCAAAATGTTAACTGTGGCTTTGTTTTTAGGGGGTAGGATTTTTTTCTTTTATATTTTTTCAGTTTACAGAGTTGTTTGCTAAACATGTTATTTATAGTGCCTACTTAGAGTAGCAAAAACAAAAGTAATTTTTGAGTCATCTGGTAACCAATCAAAAGCCTCTGCCTTACAACATGAGGCCGAGAAACTGTAGGAGTTACCCACACTCATTCCTACCACGTGAATAACCCCGTGGGGTTTGTGGTAGGGGAAACGCTGATGCCACCAACGCCCAGAGCCCTGTTAAGTACACATTTTGCTCTTGTTAACTCTTCACAGACCCACAGGAAGACAGCTTGCCAAGGCAGCCAGGGGGCGCATAGGAGATAGGGCACCTCTGCTTTGGAAACCATGGCTGTAGCGCCATCCTGGCTGAGCAAAATATAGGGACTGGTCCCCAGAGTCACCTGGGGAACTTATTATGGGCCAGCTTCCCAGGACCTATCCTGAGAGATTCTTCATCGAGGTTTAAAGAAAATTTTCCACGTGATAATTAGCTGGTCAGCTCATTCTGGGTGCAGAGCCCAGGTTGAGGCTGCTGGAGAATGAGGTGAATGGCAAAGTGGGTGGGCTCTGGAACCCCTGCCCCTAATTCCATCAGAGCATCTCAACTTGGAGCCATCTCTATGTTGGGGTTCCATGGGGAATTTCACATGAAGAACGAATCAAATAAGCCATCAATGTTAGCAGAGGCAGGGAGTGGCCTTTCATGCCAGAGAGGGCAGCAAGTAGGTCCCCAGGCGGGCCAGTGGCCTCCAGACTCCCTGGCCAAGCCCCACCTGCTTTTGACCCATATGGGCTTTTTGTGCAGTTGGGGCTTTGGGGACATCAATGGCAGGGATGGAGAAGGTGACTTTGATAAGGAGCAGCAAAGAAACTTCTAGAAATAAAATGTGAAGAAAGGAAAATGATGCTTACGTAGCCCGCTTCCACACCATAATCAGTCTGTCATCTCCCCCAGAAGCTAAGTACATCCCACTGTTTGACCACCGCACACAGTTCACACATGCTGGGGAGAGAACACAGGGTGGTGAGAGTCCAGCAAACATGGCCATTTCACTTCAAGGAGGGTTTGTCAAGGTGTAAAGGGTCATAAAATCCAGCCTGTCTTATCTAGTCAAGGCAGCTACTGTGTGAGAGCCCCAGAAAAACGGTTCTGTTTAAGCACTCACCTCTTTGTGCTATAAAGACCAGAACAGAGGTTGAGGGGGGTAGGGGTGGAGGAATGTGCACAACCTGAGAGCTGCTTGTGCTGAATGACACAGTTATGAGAAGGAAGCTTATTTCCAAGGAAACTAACAAATGATAACTATATCTAATTCCTTCAAAGGGTTGTCTATTGATGAGCTACATTTCTGAGAAGCAAATATGTTTTTTTAAAAAAAAAAAAAAAAAAAAAAAAAAAAGGCAAAGAGGCCTTTTTCAGCAGGGAGCAGCTTGGTAGAGTATGAAACTCTGATGTCATCCCCCTGTCAGAGCCAGCCCTTTCAAATTCGATCTTCCAAGCTTGCCAACACTGCAGATGATTTTGCACTTATAAGCTATGATCAGCAGAACTCCCCTCCCTGACTGATGATGGGTCAGTGGCTCCAGGAGCATTCCCACTCCACCTTTGGGAGACCTAAAATACGGGACACTACTGAAATTGTGGCCCATGCATGGCCTACGAGAGCTTGGTCTCCAGGACAGATGACACTCAGAGGCATGTTGGGAGAACAAGAATACAGAGAGCAAAGGAAAGGACTGATGTCCAAATTAATGGAGCATCTCAGGAGAGGCAGCTGGGTTAGAAACCAGAGCCTGGTCTAGTCACTCTGATGCTCAGGGGCCAGAAATTAAGGTGCTACAAGAAAAGAAATCACAACACTAACAAAAGGCCAAAGGGGCCTGGCAGAGAACCAGGGAGACAGTCCCACTCTGAGCCATTTTGGTGAATTGTCTTTTATGCACCCTTCCCCAGAACCCTACTGCTTCCAGGTTGCCGGCCCCAAAGCCCCATGGAATTAGGCAGTAACGACTCATGAGCAGGAAATCACCAGAGGTACCTGCAGACTGTCCAAAGGTGGTTCTGTGGGCGGGTCGAGTCTTCTGCCGAATAACTCACCCAGGTGTGCAGCCAACATCTGTGCCTTCAGACAGCAGGCCGAGGGGAGTTACCGCCGCACGGGGCCTTATCTTTCTAATTATAAACACACGTGCTAACCTTGGGCACTCTGCCAACACGCAAAGCCTGCAAAGGGCCACTCTGTAATACCTAAGTGATTGTCCATCTGGCAAAGCATCTTGGGAATATTTTCATCCTTCTCGTCATCCTCCTGGAGGACTGGAGACATATTCCAGATCACAACCTTCCCAGAATCCTGCCCTGGAATGAAGGAGTGAAAACAACTCAATGTGCAAGGAGTAGAAACTGATACTGATAAGTAAAATTAATGGTGAGAAGTCCTTCCCGAGCTTTTATAAATCATAATTGCCTAGATCTAAAGAAGACTGATTAAATTTAATTACTACTATAAGTTACAGAAAAGATGAAGAAAAACAAGTATTCATGGGGACCACAAAAAGTCCACACTTTTTTCGTGCTAGGCCAAGGCCAACCTGACTTTGTAAGAACCCTGGAGAGAAATCAGACATAGTCTGACTCCAGTCTGGCCTCTAATACGGACCCCACAGGGGCCCCTAGAAAGTGCTCATCCCTACCAAGGACTCAGACTCCTCATCTGGGAAAGTCCATTTGCCAGGACCCCTTCAGGTCTGGGCTTGAGAAAAGCACTGGGGTTTCCTTCCTTTCATGGAGCTGCTTGGAACCCACAGCGGTTCCCAGAGTTGATTGGGTACTCTGGGACCCACATCTGAAATGCGCCCTACACACAGGAAAAAGGGCTCATTACCTTATCTGCCTTGTGCAGTCACCTATAAATGGGAGCTCAACCAAGAGAGGGGACTTAGGGTTTCTGTGGTCATACATACTGGTCTGCTTAAAAAGATATCTATGCATTTACTAATGAGTCCTCTTTTTTATGTTTTCCATAACTGAAAACTAACAAAAGTCCAGCCCCTCATTTAACTTTATATTGTAGAGAGACAAAATCCAGTAAGTGCCTGGAAACATACATGCCAAAATTACCATGACCCATGCTTGGAAATGCCTCTTAGCCAGTATGTGAGGGTTAAAAATATTTCCTAGACATCTCTCCTGGACCTTACTAGCCTGAGTAATGCCATCAAGGGCATCCTCTGCTCTCACTCCTACATGACAGCTGCAGGCTCCCCTTGGATGTAGTCCACAGCACCCAGGAAGGAGAGAAAGGCCCCCTGTCTTGCTCCCTGCCCTTGAGGTAGCAGGGTCTGCAGCCAATCTGCCCTGTAGCACCTGGCCTGAGGACCACTCACAAAGGTACTTTCCTGATGCCATCCAAGGAGGCCTTGGAAGAGGGAGACCCTGCTTTGGGGTGGATCACCCATGAGCTTGGCTCAGCCATGACTATTACTTTGTGCTATCTTGGTGTCCTGGCCTGAAAAAATGGCTTATCTTTCCAAACAGAGCTCTGTTATGATAATTGCAACAGCTGTTGGATGGAGTACACAAATAACACTGTGGATCATATTTTCAAATGGTGTGGACATTTCCACTTGCCTACAGTATACTTCCTTTCCAGCCCAGGTGAACTCTTTTGAGACCAGACAATAGGCCAAATAACTACATTGGCTTAGTTGCTTAATCATTCACTCCCCTTTTTCAGAGGCAGAATACTGCTGGAAGGGTCAAGATGAGGGCCCAGGGCCCTCACCTCTAAGTTGCTGCTCTGCCCATGGGCCCGCCCTGCCACTCTCCATGCTTAATAAGCTTGGACTCAGGGATACAATTAACTTTAATATTAATCCAAGAAACAGGCATTAAAGATAAATCTGCCACCAAAAGATACAAGAGAGCCCATATCAAAGACAAAAAAAAAAAAAAGGATTCTGATTTTGTTGGTATAACAGATTATATTACGGTCCATTTTAAACTGAGCCAAATCCTTACTGGAAGGTAGCAGGAGTCTATCTCCAGCTGATTAGATGACCCGTGAGAGGCAGAGTGGGTGGCAGGCTGGGCTGCTTTCCCTCTACCACCCCACAGACATACCTTGTCCTCCAGTGGCAAACTTGGTCCCGTCAGGGTGAATATCAACTGAAAAAATTGGCTTGCCTGGAAACAAAGGAAAAAATATCTAAGTTGTCTTTTATTCACTGGAGGATAGCAACAGACTCAAAAATTTTAAAATATTGGTTATTCAGTAATATCCCTAATCACTGCACCTAGGAAAAAAATAATGGTCTCCATATAAATTGCCAATGAATAAGGGTGGAGTGCTCTAACAGTTTCAGTGAAAGTATGAGATGCCGAAAGGCTCTCCAGACAACACCCAGGGGTAGAAGAGAACGCTCATCATGATAACAACTGGGCCCACCAGACGCCAAACTTATACCAAGTCTCACAGACAGCAGCCTGTCCTCTGCTGGGGAATGCATATTTATGAGAAAAACGCTGTCAGCTGTATCATGACAAAAGCCCAGAGCCACAGTTTATGGGCCTTCTGGACACTGGCCCTGCTCCTGAACCTGCCCTTGGCTGACAACTTGGATGGAGGGAGCTCTTGACCTTTCCAATCGGCTCTCTGACAGCTGAGTCCGAACAGCAGCTGGCTGTAGTGGACAGAATCGTCTCCCCGCTCAGGTCCCTGCTTTCAGAAATCCCTCACGTACGTGTATGCTGTGTCACACACAGAGCCTGCCTTCTTGTCATCTCCTCCTTCACAGTATGTATCACATGTTCATCGAGTGTCATTTTCTCTGGGGGAAGACCTGTGGCTACCAGCTCTTGGGACCCCCACAGGGCCCAACATGAGCCCAGGCCCACAGGAGACACCCACACAGCACTGCTGGATGGCTGCAGGGGTAGGCCAGACGAGCTAAAGCACTGCAGAAACTCACAACCTGGCAGGCTGTGGAGGGCAAGCCTGAGGCTTTGTGCCGGACAGGCATCTGTCCACTCCCTGCTCTGCTTCCAGGCCAAGCGTGCAAGAGCTGCGGTGCATACCAACTGCTGCCATGTTCATCACTATATCCTTGGCATCCAGCCCCATGCCTGGTGTGGCAGGCTCGGGGCTACTTGAATGACAAATTAGATGTATGACAACCAACTGAGCATCAGCATCATTGCTCTATCTCGATCACTCATGGACACTGGGAAGAAGATTGCCAGCTCTAGAAGCACATCACAAGTATGGGTAGTGGTTATCTGAGAGTGGGAAACTCCTGCAAGGGCTCCCAAGCAGGAGTGTAAAGCCAGCTGTGGGTCCCAAAAGGGGACAGCTCACCTCACCTTCTTCCAGAGAGCCACACCCCTACAATCAAATCAAACATGAGCTTCCGCAAGACAAAAGAGCCAAGGGAAAATATACTTTCCTTTTTAGCGGTCACTACTTGGGGGGGGGGGATAGCTGCAAGGTCACTAGTGAGCAGGCATGCCAACAAACACTAGGGCCCTCATCCTCCCACCTACATCATCTCTAGTGCTTACTAAATTTCACACACTAGAGATAGCCTCCAGGCTGTCACTGTGCTGGCAGCTTCACCTGGTCCCAGAGCCCCCTCGGTTACCTCCAGGCCCATGCTCAGTACCACTGTTCTATGCAGATAGCCAAACAGCTCCGGACAGCGGGCCGGGGCAAATGCAGCGTATTCAAAGTTGTCCTGAACACACAGGCAACTTGGTCCTCATTTGCTCTGCGCTTTCCTTCCAAGGCTTTATAGGACCCAGGCAGCACTGCACGATCTTTAAGGAGCCAGCCCAATGGTTGAGTGCATTCACAGAAGGGTGAGGTGAGAAAGCCTGCAAGTTATTCTTATATAGCCCGGACATGGGGGATCCCTAGTGGCATCATCTTGGTCTTCAAAAGAAGATCCACAGTGCGGTGGAAGAAGCCAGGTGCTGAGAATACTGGTGAGAAGGACTAGGAGGACGCACACCAGCACTTTCTTGCCCATGTGCCCAGGCCCCCACTGGCACCCTCGCATCCTTCCTGGGCAAGGTAGCTGCTACGTGTGGTAAGCCATAGAGTCCCACATGGTGCCGGAAGACATGCCACACCTCCCCACAGGCTGAAGGGTGGGGTAGGAGGGGCACACATGCACCTACATGTGCCCAAGCAGCTGTGAAAAGATGGGCTTCTTGACTATCTGAGCTACAAGAAGTACCTCACAGGAAACCCTCAAAAAACAAGGAAGGACCATGGGAGCTGTAGGGCTGGCTTTCAGCTATGCAAATGTGGCTGCTCTGGCTGAATATGAGGAACAGTGAGATTTTGGGCACCCGGTACTGAAACAGAGGCTCAGATCCGGCCCCACAGGACACACATGAATCAGCACCACAAACCACCTTAGCCACTAAGAGCCTGTGAAATCTGGAAGAGTTCAATGGTGGGGAGCCACGAACCCATTAGCGTAGCCATGTCCACTAGGGGCCTCCTGGGGAAGCTTCAGCTGGCTAGTAGCCAGAGCTATGCCTGGGAACCAAGGTGCATCCCACAGAGCATCACCCCTCCAAGGCCAGCTCCCCTCCTCCCCAGACCTCGACCTACTCATTAACATCCACTCTAACCCTCAAGCTCTGCAGGTGGGGCAGTCCACGGCATTCTCTATATCTCAAACAACCCTCTGAGGTAGATACTTCTGGCATCCTCATTTTACAGATGAGGGTGAAACTGAGGCATGAAGGGAGATTAGGAAAGCTGCCCAAGGCCTGCAGAGTACTGGCACCTGGCTCCAGAGCTCAAGGCTTTAAACAACATGGGGTGGAGACTCCCTAGATGAAGTTAGGAGGGAGTGTGCCTGGAGCTGCCCTGAGGGTGGGGATGCCTGGAATAAAGGAAGGAGGGAGGGAGCTCAAGCAAGTGTTAGTGCCACATCCTGATGACCCAGTCAAGGCCGCAGATGCTATTGTGCTGAGTCTCTCTTGGACACTGCCCGAGTGGCGGACTGCTGCGCTGGTAAGCCCCAGTGAGCAACCCTGCCTGGGACTCACATCCTTGTGTGCTTTCCTCCCCTAGAGAGTACTGCAACAGAGGAGTTGCCACTCCAGTTCCAGGCTTAAACCTAAAGGAAAGAAGGGTTGCCAGCCTCAACTTTTGTCCTCTGGAGAAAGCCAACTGTCTCATATGGGGCCCAACTACCCTGAGACCACCAGACTGGTCAGAAGCCCACACTGGTCAATAGAGGGCAGTGAAGAGCCCAGGCACAATGAGAATCAAGGCCTCAGGCCCATGGGGAACCCTTCTAGCCTGCCCCAAGCTGGCTATGCTGAGCAGAGAGGAGCTGACCCTGCTGAGTCCTGCCCAAGTTGCAGAACCATGAGCACATAATAAAATAGCCTTCTTCTTTTAAGCCAATATGTTCTGGGGGTCATTTGTTATGCAACAGGACATAATCCAAAATGCCAATTCATTCACATTTTGTTTAAGTTAGGTATTTGTCATTTTTAACCAAGAAAAGTTCTCACTGACTCAGCATTGGTCTTGAACAGGCAATCCAAGAGGCCCTCCGAGTGTATTTCAGTTCCCTTAATCTGAGACACTCCCAGGCCACCCTGACTAGCTAGCCCAGAACACCTGCAAGCTGAGTCGGGTTTGCCAATGCACTCAGCTGCTAAGATGCTCATTTCAGTCCCTGTTCCTCCAACCACATCCACGTGCAGCAACAGCTGGAGGCTTTTCATTCATTCAACACTTACCAATGTCTGCTCTGTGCCTGATACTGGGTTAAGCACTGAGAAAATAAAGATCTAGAAGTTGCAGCACTGCCCTCAGGAAGCTCAGACTCACAGATAATCACATGAACCTCATTGGGAGGTCCAGGCATGGGCATCCACACAGGTGGAAAGCCACCTTTCTCAGACTGGTGACTTCCTGGAGTAAAACAGCCAAATTGAGTCCCAAAGATCGAATGCTGGTGGAAAGGAATTCTAGGCAATGGGGGTCATGGAATCTAGGAAGAGCCCAAGATGCTGCTATAGAATAGTGTGGGAGTAGAGAAAGGCAAACAAAACAAGGTGAGAGGTGGGCAGGGTCTGGTAAGGCACCATGTGGAGGATGGGCTTTTGTTAAGACTAGAAGGGAGGCAGCTGGCAAGGGCCTTAAGGCTGGGGGGTGGGGGGAGCTGGAATTAGGGCTGTGGCAAGCTTGGGCTTTAGCATTAAACACCCCTGAGTTGATTCCTCAGTCCTCAATTCCTAACCTGCAAAGCTGGGCAGAACCCACTCATCCTTACAAGCACCTTAGGAGGCAGATTAAAATGTCGTGTTGTTTCTTCTGAGCTGTACATGTTCCACATCTGTACATTTCTGAGCTGATGATGTCCTTTGCTTAATTGATGAGGTGTGATGGCTTAACTGACACTGCCTTTCCTAAGTGATGCAACTCAGATTAGATGAAATACAATAGTGGACAGGCACAAAGCCCCTAGAACAGTGCTGGCCTGATAGTGTGCCTTTCTGGCAGGGCAGCTGCCTGTACTGGACTCTCGGTCAGAGGACATGGCTGTTCCACTGCATTTCATCAGCAGTAATAATGGACCTCTTTTTCGAAAATGCTCTTTTTGGAGGAGTGAGAGAAAAGGATGTCATGACTTGGTTACTTAGAGAACTTTTCCTGACGAAGATGAGTTCCAACTATCTCCAGCTTCTGGCCTTTCCTTGTATAGAGACAGAAACAAAAGATAAATTAACACACACCCTCTCCTCTGGAGATGTAGTAGGCAATTTTATAGTCTCTGAACAACCCCAGACAGAATGTGCACCCACTGCACCCTGTTTCTCCTTGAAACCACTCCATACACCTTCCATAATCACCTCCTTGGGCCACCCACAGCTCCCTTGGAACAGCCATTAAGTCTGTCCCTGTCAACGTCTGGGGGTTCACTGAGCTGACAGCGATAGCACAATGCTTTCAATCTGGCAGAGAGTAAAGAGTAAGTTATAGAAGCTGGGATTTTGACAGGGCAGTCTGGTAGGATTGTTTTCTCCTTTGCATCAGGGAAAAGCTCTCTGGAGGAGGCCAAGACATGGGAGCTGGAGAACAACGACCTGGCCCTCTCAGTGGTCCCACTACCTATGGTTTGGGCTCCCGTTTCTGGGCTTTTATGCTCTGATCACTTACTGGATAGATGTGACTGAACATCTGTGACTAAGTCCTGCTGAAATAGTAGTTTAGGGAAGTTAAGGTTGCTGCTCACTGCACCTTGTTCCTGGGAACACTTTTCCCGGACAGCCCAAGAGAACTTGATTTTAATAAACTCTGGCAAATTTGTAGTTAAAAATGAATAACACAGAAATGCTCGAAACATTTATTAAGTGACAAAAGAAGTTACAAAACAATATTAAATATAAGTGTGGTGGTGGTGGTGAGGGTGGTCTTGGTTATAAAAGGTGTTCAGTATCTCAACTGCAGGGGTGGAAGCATGAAACCCCCCAGGTGATAAAATCGTATAGAAATAAACACGCATGCACACACACCCACAGTAGAAGAAATAAAATAGAAAAGCTGAATAAGCTCGGTGGGTTTTATCAATGTCAATGTGATATTATACTAAAGTTTTGCAAACTGTTACTACTGAGAGAAACTGGGCAAAGTATACAAGGGATCCCTTGCCACCTGCTGTTGTTATCTCTACCACTTTCAACCACAAAAGCTTCTCCCAGTCTTCTTAAGTAAGCACCACCAAAGTGAGATGGCTGAGAGATTCAAAACACAGCACAGGAAGGAAGCTGTAGCAACCATGCAACCGTTTTCTGCCACCAAGTACAGTAGAAGAAAGTGACAGGTACATCATTTATAGATCTTAATCACTTCCCCTGCAGCATTTTGCCAACACAAAACCAAGAGAATTTTGGAAACATTCACTATCTGTTTCTTCTTATAATTTCCCCCACTCCAATTTTGGGTATAGCTGGGTTTAAGGAACAGAGATATTCCTTAAAAGTTAGCTGCAAAGTGGAATTCTATAAATCTAAATCTCTTCCACTCAAGCCCATCAGAAAATTAGAGTTACCTTCCCCTAGAGGGAAAATCCATCAGCTTAACCACCACCACAATTAAAAAAATAACAAACCTATGAATTTTAGCTATTCCAGTTATAAGTACAATGGAAGCTCTGAATGATAGGCTACACAATTTAAAAACCCACTGGATTTGGTATGGCAATGGGAATTTAGCTAAGGTCTTAAAAAAATTCAGAAACTTTTATAATGTGGTTTGTATACTAAATAAAAAATTTATTTTTAAAGCACCCAGGCACCCAGGATGCTTTTCTCAGTGGTCTGCTAAACCATATAAAGGTTGTTTTTTTTCTTTTTCCTTTCTGCATGTTCTATTTTTTCCTAAACTGAACACACATTACTTTTATGAGAAAAGTAATTAAAAAAAATTTTTTTTTTTGCAAATTAAAAGCACCAAATCATAAAATGCTTCATTATCTAGAATATAATACATCATAAGTAATATCCTCTTGGATATAACTACAGTATACAGCAATTTTCATTAACCAAAAATACAGGTGTTTTGTCCTATTCCTTAACAACTTGAGAATGGAGCTCCAGTGTTTTCAAAAAGGAGAAGGCAAGAGAGGCCACATTCATGCTGCGTGCTTTGTAGAAGGCCCTGTGTGTGGTGAGCCTCACTTGTCCGGCCCTGTGGAAAACCTGAGTTCTCAATCTCTCCTCCCCAATCTGCTCCTTTCAGTCTGTTGAGAGCAAAGTCCTCCAGCCTCTCTTATCTCACACTCCCTGCTGACCCCACCTGCCCAATATATCTTTCAGACAGACTTTCAGAGGAGGTGCAAATGTTCATATATACACATAAAACATGGAAAATTCCAAAATTCACCAAATTGTACAGTTAAGGTCTGTGCATTTTACTATTTAAATTATACCTAAAAATAACGTATGTATGTATGTATGTATATGCATGTACATATACCTATGCAGTATATATATATTTATTTATACATATTAAAAACCTGACCATTTCTCACCATCATAACCACCACTGGCTGGGATCAAACCACAATCCTCTCTTGCCCAGATTACTGTAGCAGACTGAGAGCTGGTCTCCCAGCAACCCCCTTCCCCACTCCTCTCTTGCCTGGATTATCGCAGTAGCCATACAACTGGTCTCCCAATTGCCCCCTCCTTTGCCTTCACATCCAGTTCGTTTTCAAACAGAAAGGCTGCTACACTAAGACAATTCAGAGGTACAGGCTCCTTGAGAAGCAAGGCCTTCTATGGACCCCACACAGGTCTCCCCTTGAGCCTCCATTAACTCTCTGGCATCACCTCCTGGTGCTTTTGCCCTTGTGTGGCTCTGATCAAAATGACATCCTTGCTATTCCTCACACTTGCCAGGCAAGTTCTGGCCCTTCTCTCCCCCAGATGGCTACCTTTCTCACCTCCATCAGGTCTGTAGTAGATACCGTGGTACGCTGCCCTGATCCCCTCCCTCCAGGAAGGAAGCACAAACCCTCCCTAGGGGAATGCTGGCAGCCCGTGTCAGGTCCCAGTTGAGTCTTTCGGTGGAAGAACAGCTTCAACCAGGTAAGGCCTCTTCCCATGTGGCCATGGGCACATTAAAGGTCAGGACAACTCTGCAGGGCAATCCCAGTTCCAGAGGTCCTCTCAGGGTGGGTGGAGGCTTTTGCTGCACTTGCACACCAGGTCAAGGTCTCCCTCTGTCTAGTCCTGCTTCCCTCCCTCTCCCACCAAGTAGGATTCCGAGGATACTTCCCAGTTATACTCCTGCTTAGATCTGCTTCTCAGGGATCCCTGTCTGCGATGAGTCTTTTGCACAAACATTACCTTCTCACTTGTGCTCTCCCAGAACACACTATTTGAAATTTTAAACCCTACCCCAATCCCAAGGCTCCTCACCTCATGCCTACTGTTTCCCCATACTCACCCTGCCCAGCACCCTCTGTAGTTTGCTCTTGTGTTGGCTGTCTGCCTGCCCAGTAAGCACCTTTCCTACATCCCCTCTTTTCTGCTTATTTAGGAGTCCCAGCAGACAGCCCTCCCAGTCTCACAGTCTAGAATAGATCAGAGGCTGCTCAACAGATCCTGGCATGTTGCTGGCTCACTGCTGTTTTTCCAGCACTTAGAACAGATCCTGTACATGACGGGCACTGGCTATCTGTTGAATATATGAATCTACCATGTGTCTACTGTGTGCAGGACCTTCTGTTGGAGGATGCTGATGTTTGCTCAAACGAAGCTTGCTGCCTGCCTATCCATTGTTCACCAGTATATCTGGACTATGGCCCTAGCCAGGGCTGCCTCCCCAGGACTTGGTCTATTCCAGGTGGGTTAACACATCTTTGTAGAAGGGTAATACCAACAACCCAAGACAGATATTGCCTTTAAAAGCAACACGTTTTGCCCTAAATGGGTTTTCTCTTTGCTGGGGGTGTTCTAAAATATTTGCTTAATGGCTCTTCTAGGACTATCTGCTCCCCTTCTTAAAATGGAAAGCCCTAGGTCCATAAGACACAATTATGTAAATTAGATCCTTGAGTAAGGACTTGGGCAGAGTGCTTTCCCTCATCACCGGCCTCCCCAGCGGATTCCACCAGAAAGTCTGATCTACTAGGAGAACCAGCCAGTGTGAGCAAGAAGTTTTCTGAAGCCCAGGGTAGGGACACTGTTAGCTGCCCACGCAATCGCCAGCCCCCACCAGCCTTCTTCCAGTATTCAACCCTCACCTAACAGTCTCTGGGCACCATGTACTGTTTTAGGAACTGGGGCTACAGTATGAGAAACAGACCAGTCTCTGCCCTCCTGGAACCAACTTTCAATAGAGGGATCTCTAGCAGAACCCAAATTTTATTCTGGTATCTACCCCTCCCCTCTGTGAGCCAGCTGGTAATGGTGATTGGTGCAGGAGAGGGAAGTTGACCTACCAGGCCCCATTTGACCAAGGGGAAAGACTCAAACTCCAAGGCTGGGGCCCAGGATCTTCTTTCCTGCTCCTCAAAGAAGTCCCTAAAGCCAAAGGCTTTAGAAAATTCACCATGCACACCCTGAGAGAAATTCCAAGACTCTCTGATGGCTACAGAAGCAGCCATAGGATAACAATATCCAAATATAGAGGACTCATGGGACCAAGCTATGGTCCCACATGGGACCACATGGTTTCTGAAAGCTGTCATTCTAGGGAGGAAGTGAGCATGCAAGCCCTACAGGACAGAAGTGGCCAGCGTCAGCATGGAGACCATCACTTGGCTAATTAGAAAGAGTGAGCCTGGGCTCATCCTCTTCACTGCTAGTGCAGTCTTGGGGAGGTAACTGCACCTCACTTAGCCTCAGTGTCCATGTGCAAATTGTACTGCTCCAGATGTTTCCTTTCAGCAGCACATCACAGAGAATCTCAAGGGCAATTTACTAACTCACACAAGAAGTCCTGAGATAGGTCATTATCAGGGTTTGATCATTTAGCAGCTTAAGGAGCCAAGTTCTTCCATCTTCCCCTCCTGGCATCCTCAAGGTCAGCCCTGTTCTCATGGTTACAAGCTGGCTGCCACATACATATACCTAGGGAAGTCCAGCAGAAGAAATATTAGCCTTTCAAGCATCTCTTCTTATCTGATTCCCCAGGAGCTATAGCAGATGTCCCTTCCCAGTCTCACTGGCTAGAATGGCAAAACAAGGTCATTCTTCAATAAATCCCTGGCACTCACCCACATGCCAGGCTTAGAGTTAACAAGACTTGCTCCCTGAAGCTTGACCTGTGGAAGAGGGGAGACAAACTGAAAAAAAATTGGGGGTTCTGTTAAAAAGGAATAAAGAGGGCAGGCCACCCACAGTATCTGCCACACTCCCTTCAGGCTATTTACAATTGTGGATATCACCTGTCTAGGAGTTGGTGGGTGTAGTGAGAGGTGTTGCTGGTATTAGGGGTATGATAAAATGTGCTTCACCAGTGTTGGTCCCCAGGGCTCATTCCAGACCTATGCTTCATGTGCTAGATACCTCTGCAGTCTAAGGGCAAAAACCCTAGCCGAATGGGTTAGGCCAGATAGGGACAAGAAGGTGTCAAGGCAGACCCAAGATCAGTGCAATGGCAGCAGGCCCCCCACCTGGCCTCAGGGGTCAGTCAGACAGTGCCTAGAGGGGCACCACCCATTTTGTAAAAATGAAAACATCTTTGCATAAAATGAAAACACCTTTTAAACCACTTCTTGGATTAAAAACAAATGTTTAGAGTCCCATTTCCTAGCCTTCATCCACACCCTTTCTTCAGCATACTAAAGAAATAAGCTCAGACACAGACCCAAAGCTATGCACAGTCACCTGACTGTAAAGGCCAGGTCCCACTACTTCAACCTCTACCCTGTCCTCCGGCTACCCACTCTTTTTTTTTTTTAGGTACTGGGGCTGGGGATTGAACCTTGACCTCATTTGTGGGAAGACGGCTCTCAACCACTGAGCCACACTGACTACTCTGCATTGGGTTTTTTGTTTGTTTTTTTTTTTTTTTTTTTCAGGAGGCACCGAGAACCAAACCTGGGAGGCAGGGGCTCAACCGCTCGAAACACATCTGCTTCCCTTTAAATTTTTTTTTTTTTTTTTAAGGTATTGGGGCCGGGGATTGAACCCGGGACCTTGTATGTGGGAAGCCAGAGCTCAACCACTGAGCCACATCGGCTCCCCTAATGTCTACCCATTCTCACTTTCACCACCGACCTCACTCATCATCTTTCACCAACTCCAGGTACTGCCTCCTAACTGTTCAGGGCCTTCCTAACACATAGGTTCGATGTTACGTTCAGTCTCCTCTGAAACCTCAATGACCCTCACCCCACTCCATAGAAGGAAGTCTGAGCTTCTTGCATGCAACTCAAGGTTCTTTGCCTCCCAGCCCCATGCTCCCTCTTCACCTTTTCAGCCTCACCCCCTAACATGCTCTAAGTAATCTAAAGCTCTTTACTCTCTGGGGCTTTGCTCCTGACTTTCTCATGAGCTGCACTGCCTTCTCCACAACCACAATCTTACTCACCTGTCAAGGCTCAGCCTAACCACACATCCACAATCAGATGAGGGAGATGAGTCCCTCTTCCCACTTGTTTAGCTTTTATTTCCATCTGCCCTACCTTCTAGAAAATGGTCTGTTACATCCACCTCTCCCACCTTCCATACAGCTTCCCATACACAGGCACAGCAGCAGTCACCTCTGGATCCCCAGAGAGCTGATCGCCAGAAGAGTTCATTCAATGTATAATGAAAAATCCACATGTATTATCCAAAGCAAGCCTCAGTTTTCTTCTGAATCTCTTTCAGATATATTCTGGTTGTCTTTTTAAATCGACCTATGGTGTGCAGGAATAAATTAGTGTGAGAGATACCAAAAAGAAAACTAGCATTTGTTGTGCCTTCACAAGTCTCACACGAGACAGGTATTCTTGGCTACACTGAACAGATCAGGAGAACAGAGATATTTAGTAAGCAGCACAGCAAGGATACTCAAAAGCATGACTACCTGATTCCAAGATAAAAGAAAATCCTTGTCCTCATAGAAGCTCATAATCTAGTTGGAAAGATATGACAAATACAGAAGAAGGCAAAAAACAATAAAGATTTTCTTATCTAAAACAGGGTTGTTCAACCTCAGCACTACTGATATTTTGGACTGAATAATACTATGTGGTGCAGACTATCCTGTGCATTGTAGGACGTTTAGCAGCACTCCTTGCTTCCACCCACTATTGTGCCAGTAAGCACCCCCTTCTTCAATTCTGAAAACCAAAAATGTCTCCAAATATTGCCGACAAAATAGTCCCTGTCTGAGAACCACAGACCCAGGACAACTACAAAGGTTATCTTACAAATCCCGAAATCATATACTATCGCCATCAGGGACCTCTCCCAGCCTTTGCTACTAGGAAGCTGCAGTGCCCCTCCAGCAGCTGTGAAGGCCTTGTCACACTCACTCCTGACTTCATTATTGTACCATTCTACCCTCATTTTCCCTTCAAGCTAACTTATTTTATTTTCATCCTGATGTGGTATATATGTCACAGTAGCAGTGTCTTAAAATCTGTTTTGGAATGAGACAAGGCAGAAAACATTACGAATCCAATCACAGGACAGGAAAAAAATAAAACACATTTACAAAGCAATCTGATTAACAAGTGAATGATCCTATTGTTGAAAACAGGCCAAATGATTTTTTACAACACTGCCATCAAAGTGTGAACCAGAAGTCAAAGGGGAATAAGATCTCTTTCAGTCCTGCCCTCCACCTGGTTAGAATGACAGGCCAAGGGCTGTCCACCCAGCAGTGAAAATTCCAGAAGGAACTTTCATGAACAAAAGCTGGAAAGAGCCATGAATCTCAATGAAATACTCTGAATATACAAACTTCACTTTTCTACAAACTTTAAAACCACAGTGGCTTTCATTTTCTGAACAGTGTATGATCTTAACTTAGAAATGTACTTTATTTAATTTTGGCCAAGACTTCAATAAACTTAAATACAGCCAGTAATTAATACAGTAATATCTGTAATGTTAAATACAGAAAATTACTACTTGCGGTAATAATGTTCTATAGTTACTGCAAACAGTGACTTAGTGAATACTGAACCACTGTTCCTATGAGAAATACAAGGTTGGTTCCTGTATTTCTAGTCACAACATTTTTGTTAACCGATCAATACATAATCTTATATGTCTCTTTTCGTTTTATGTATCTCTTTTCGTAGATACCTTATTTAATATGTATTGTTGATTTGTTAACATTGCAAGGTCACAGCCCACAGCCTTATAACTCATGGCTAAACAAAGCTTATCTAACACGCGTATTTTCTCTGTCAGGCACACCACAGCCTTCTTGTACTTAGGAAAACTAGACAGCACTTCAGCACTACACTTTGGGGCCATGTTAAACTGCAAAAATCACCAAGAAAAGGCCCCCAAATGTGAAAAACGTGGCACTAAATGTGCTGTAAAAAGGACACTTGTTTATAGCATGAGGGCTGAAACAAAAATGCAGAGCGTTATGGGGGGAGGATGTGGCTCAAATGGTTGGGCGTCCGTCTGCCATATGGAGGGACCTGGGTTTGATCCCCGGGACCTCGCAGTAAAAAAAAAAATACATATAGAAGGCACATGGGCTGCCAGGCTCTGTGTGCTGGTAAGCCACCAGGCCCTGGGAGTCATGCAGCAAGATGATGACATAACAGGAGAGACACGCAGGGGAGAGTTAAGACGAGATGCTCCAAAAACCAGGAACTGAGGTGGCGCAGGTGGCAAAACACCTCTCTTCTACATTGGAGGTCTGTAGGATCGAATCCTGGTGAAGACTGGAGAAGGATGAGATGAGATGGCAGGAAACAAACACAGAGAATTGCCCAGCGAATGGACACAAAACAGCAATTGGGGGAAAAAAAAAAGGCAGAGCGTTTGACCTTGGCTGGAAACATGCATGTTGGGCAATGCAAATTTTTTGCCACTCTGTACATGTTCATTAATGACTGGGCCACAAGTACTGATTTTGGGGCAACAAATAAATTTTAGCAAGTAGGCAAATTCACAAATACAGAATTCACAAGTAACGAGGACTGAGTATATAGAGAGTACTATACTCAAGAACCCAGATGTGCGCGTGTGTGTGTGAGAACAGTGCCTGGCACATAACTTCTATGTCAGTGGTAAGTATTATTAACTATTATATATCTCTCAACAATTATCATACATTTTTTATATTTGGGTATAGGGTGAAATGAAAGGGATGAGTCTTTATTCTTAGGCAGTTTTACCAAGTCCAGAGTAGAGTCACAAGTCCAAGCTAGCAAATGACAGAGTCCTCAACCCAGTCTGATTCCATGTTCAAAGCTCAGTTCACTATGATATGACAATTACAAGATTTAGTGATTTACTGATCACCTCAGAGCAGTGGTTCTCACCTGAGAGTGAGAGTTTGGCCCCCTGATATTTGGCAATATCTGGAGACATTTTTCGCTGTCACAACTCTATGCCTGTGTGTATGCTACTGGCAATAGGGATGCTGCCAAACATTCCATAAAGTACAGGACAACCCCCACAACAAAAAATTATGTGGCCTGAACTGTCAATAGTGCTGAGACTAAGAAACCCTGCCTGAGAAGAATGGTCTTATCACTACTTGATTAAAAAAAAAAAAAAAGACAAGGAGGCCTAAAAGATGGGATAGATGTCACATGAGAAGATGAAGGGAAAAAGCACTGCTGACTGAAAGAACACAGCCAAGGAAATTAAGATCCAAAGTTTGCCTACACTCCACCAAATGCTTCTCCTGCTCCCTTTAATTTCTCCTATTCTACCTGTCTTCTCTCTATCTTGTCTGAATGGGTCTCTTGACACCACAGGGGAAAATGTTGGGCTCTCTGCCTCTTTCCCCTTTGGAGTCTCAGGTGACAAAAAAGGTATGTCCATGCTGCGCAACTGTTCTTGAGTTATCAGTGCAGGGCAAGGAAACCAGAATCAGCAATGATGCACTCTCCAAAGCACCAAGGTCTTTTTGTTCTTTTAATCCCAAAGCAAGCCACTCTGGCTTAAAGGACAGCTCAGGCATGATTTAGACCTTCACCATTTTCTCCAGGAGAGTGGCAATGTGCCCCTAACAATCCTTCTGCACCATCCTTGATGAGACAGAGGTTGATCTTAGGAGATTTGAAAAGAAACAAAATTTGACAAAGAACAAATTTAGAAGAAGTTAAATCCCTTTAGCCAGTCTCAATTTCTTTTATTATTATCTCTTAGATCTAAACAATAATAGTCTGGGGAGAACTTTTGTCTACCCTCCTAAGTGCTCGTCACAATCATCCCGTGAGGCAGGTAGAGCAGATATTACCATGTTCCATTCCCCTCTCATGTGGGGAGGCCCTAGCAACAATAGGCTCCTGGTCCACTGCTCTCCCCACCCCACCAGGCGGGCACATGTGGCTGACCTGGTTGCAGACTGAGTCACACTCTTTTGCACCTACATAATCAATGCTTCAGCATTTTGACTTATTCTTAAACAAGTGTAAAATCTTTGTCTTGCAATGGAATTTATCAAAAAAGGAAAAAATTAAATGGCAGAAGACAGAAGAGACACTGGGGATGGGTAGACTATATATAATATACCCACAAATCGATTCAGGCAAAGCATTTTAAAACGAAAATTCTTTCATACCTTCACTTACACAGTAGACTACTTCATAATAAAATGAACTAAAAGGAAAATTTCTGAACTTCTGCCTGGTTCTTAAGGGAAAGATCTGCACACTACATATCAGAAAATGTTCTTGGTGGCTGACAAAGAAGTAGAACTAAAGCTCAAGGATTTTGCTTTCAGGTACAATAAATCTAGTTATAGCTTCATAAATTATGAAAAACCCAGGTTTTTTTTTGTTGTTGTTGTTTATTTTTCTAAACTGTTTTAGCTAAAATTTATTGTATACCCATTATGTGGAAGAGACTGCTAAGTGCAGCAGGGTATACAGAAGGGAGTGAGGCAGACCCGGCCCTCAGGGCAGATGAAAATATATCTCCAACTTTAATGCAAGGCAGAACACAGAACAGAGACAGGGGACGTCGGTTCAGTTTGATTGCAGTAGTTGAGAGCATCTTGGGATCACTACAAAAACTGAAAAGCTTTATGCAAACGCACCTGCTCTTCTTTCTCTAAAAGAAAAAATCCTCATCTCCCTCTAGTCACACTGCAAAGAGGAAATAAGGAGCAAGACAGAATCAGGGTGACCCTTTGCCTGTCAGCAAAGACAGGCCAGAATCAGAGCTAAGGCCTCTGAGCTGGAGGAGCACTCTGCAGAATGCTTTCTGGGCTTCACTGCTGTCAGCAGAGGGGGTTAGGGAGTTGGTGCCTCTCTCTCATCTTCCTGGGCTGCAAAGACCAACTCCTGAAGCTCATTCTATCAACAAGGTGGAACTGACACATCGGCCTCTCTGTACAAGACAGTCCTTCCTCCATCAGAATACTGGATGAGTCCCTTTCTCCAACATGACTTTTGGGGCTACGTCCAGAGAGATAAGGAAGACCGGCTCCTAGAACACACCTCTGACCTATCCGCTGCCATCAAAATTCATCCGGTGAATGAAGCATCATTCCTTCAGCTAGTGGACCAAGCCTAGTGTTCTGGGATTACAGTTCCCCAAATGAGGGTACTGTCACTACATCCAGATCTCGGCAGGGGCAGTAACGCGTCCTGCACACCAGACACTTGCAGATTTCAGATCTTCACCCGCCACTGAAAGGCCACCAGGGGGATTACGCGCCGGTTTCACGCATAAGACCATTGAAGCGCATTCTGGCCGATGCAGTGGAGTGGCAGGAGCTGGCCGGCGCCCAGGGCCGCTCCCTGGGGCCAGGCAGAGGCCCCTCCACCGACCTCGGGTGGGCGGCGGAGGGCTCAGCGCCCAGTGCCGGGGCGAGAGGGCGGACCTCGCGGTGCCAGCTCGGAGCACGTGCCCGGCCTTTCCGGCCTCCCTAGCCTCCCAGCGCCCCGGACAAAGTCCGCTCCCGCCGGCTCCGCGGCTCGGGCACCAGGGAGCCGACGTCGGGGGGAGGCGGGCAGGATCTGCGCGTGGTCCCGAGGTGACTTTGGCCCTCCGAGCCGACCCCCGGGCTCGGCCTCCCGCGACCCCCCGCGCGTACTCACCATTGTGATTGACCCAGGTCGGCTTCAGGAGCTTCATTGTTCGGCCGCAGCCGCCAGGCTGAGGCGAGAGCCGCGTCTCTCAGCGAGCCCGGGCCATGGAGCCGCCGCCGCCGCTTCTTCCCGCGCCGCCCGCCCTCCGGCCGCCGGCCGCCGCGCGCCCTCAGCGCCGTCGCGCCATAGCCGGCCCACGCTCCCCGCCGCCGCCACAGCTGCCCCCCGCGCTCGGCCGCCGCCGCCGCCGCCACAGCCGCATCCCCTGCGCCGCTCCTCCTCCGGCGGCTCCCGGGCAACGCCGGAAGTCACGGCGCGCACCTGCCAAATCGCCCCGGCGGGAAACCGCTCCTCGCGCTCACGGGCTGCCCGGGCGCCTCCGCGGGCAGGGACAGCGCTGGGCGGCAGCTGCCTAGGGGAGGGCTGGCCCCTCGCCGCCGCGGACTCGCCGGGTCCCACTTGGATTTATTCACTAGCTGCTGTGGCTCGTCAAAGCGCGCTTATGGCGCATCTCGCGAGCGCCAGGCCCGTGCCAGCCGCCCCGGGCAGCGAACGCGGGCAACGCGTGCTCCTCAAGGCCCGACTTGGCCCTGTCAGGCTACCTCCCTCGCGCAGCGGCCCCAGGCCAGGCGCGCGCGTTTATGGGAAGAGCGGAGCGTTTTCATAGGCGTAGTGGACACTTGGGCCCAGAGCAGCCGAGGGACGCCCGCGGCGTCCGGCCGCCTCTACAAGTCTACGCCCTGGTGGGGCGCAGGTGGACCAGCTAGGGGGCGTGTGGGGAGGGCGCGCCAGCCCGCCGAGGCGGAAGGGAGGACCCCGAGACGCGCGAGCGGCGGGGGCGTGTCCGCCCGCCTCCCGGACGCAAGGGCGGGGCTGCGTCGAGGGCGGGGCCCGGTGGGCCCGGCCCTCCGCGCCCGGAACGCGGGAGCGCGGGGTGGCGCGCTGGCCGGACCTCTGAACAGGGCACCGCTGACCGGACCGCCGAGGGCCGCGCGCCCGGAAGTGGCCCAGTTGCGGTTGCCGAGGACATGGCTGTCTCGGTGCTGGGCCTATGTGCGCGCGCTCTTCTGCCGCCGAGCCGGTGCGTGTCGACGCCGGCGGGGTCGTGGGGTGCCCAGGGGGCGCGTGGGGGGTCTCCGCGTCGGCGACCCGGGTCTCGTAGGACTCGTCTGCGTTTCCACCCCGGGTGCCCCGGCCGCCCCTTTCGACGCTGTCTCGCGGACGAGCTAGGTGATAGCCCTCACCTGTGGACTGGCGAGCAGGGACCTGCCAGAAACTCTGCTGTGAACGGGAGATTTTAAAACATCTCTATTGACCTTGCTGTCATATCCAGTATTTAAAGTGCTGCAGGTTTGGGTAGGGGCAGAATCACTGTATACTCTTGTTTCTTTTAGGCTTCTGGGAACTTGGCAGACTCAGATTAGGGGCACACACCAACGAGCTTCATTGCTGTCCTTCTGGGAACTCATTCCCATGAGGTAAAACTCAAGCGTGGGCCTGACCTTTTTGGGGGTATCAGCGGGATAGATAGAGGTGCACATGATGTTTGGTTTGCAAAGTTAACTGCCTACAAAGTTTTTCGTATTTAAAATTAGGTAATACTTTTCAATACTTTTTATATGGAATAATAAAACACTACATGTAAGAGTAGTTTAAATATTAGCTTGAAGGGATTCTACTGTGCTTTAAAGGGCACTGCATAAACTTTTGTTTTTCCATGGGCCTTTCTGTTTTATGCCCATTCTGACGCCCTGGAGCCGGAGAGGGGAAGTGTGAGGCGTGTGAGGATTAGTCTGTACGCTTGAGACTTTGGAGTTTCTTACGGGCTTGATTCACCAAAACTGGTTCTTGATGTTTTGCTAGAGGATTTGAATATGCTTTGTAGTAACTTACTACTATGGGAAATGTGTTCCTGTAAGAATAAATCAGAATTTTGTCAATGCTCTAGGATAGAGAACTTGGTATGAACTGCCAAAAAGTGAATAGAGGGCCCACTGCAAATGTAGTCATTTTTTAATTTTTTTAAAACTTTTTTTCTTTTATTAGAGAGGTTGTGGGTTTACAGAACAACCATGCATAAAATACAGGATTCCCAAATGCCACCCTATTATTAACACCATGCATTGGTGTGGAACATTCGTTACAATTGATGATAGCACATTGTATATAATTGTACTATTAACTATGATCCATGTTTTAACTGACTGTGTAGTATAGTTCCATGTTTTTTTTTTTTTTTTTTTCTCTTTTTTTAAAGCTTGTTTCTTCTTGGGATTGGTAGCATTCTCGATGGCTGGCATTCCTTAGGTTCCTTGGCATTCCTGTCACTTAGCAATGTCCTCTATTTTCTCTCCTGGGTTCTGTTGACTTCCACCTTCTCCACATGGCTTTCTCTTCAAAAATCCTCCAGTAATAGGATTAAGACCCAAGTCATTCAGTTGGGCCACACCTTATCTAAAAATAACATCTTCAAGAGGTTTTATTTTCTGTGAGTTCACAACCATTGGAATGGATTGAGATTAAGAACATATCCCCCCCACCCCCACCCCCACCCCCTGGGGGTACCTAATTCAACCTACTACACACAATAGAGTAAATTTATATAACATATAATGGAATACCATGCAGCCATTAAATTACATACAATTTTTTAAAAGATTAGAAAACAGTTATAAACAAAACCAAATATATACACCAAAAAGGACTGGAAAGACAAATATTATAGTCCATGGTTTAATTTAGGGTTCACTGTGTAGTGTAGTTCCATGGGTTTTTTTAAAAATTTTTATTCTGTTACCATATATACAATCTAGCATTTCCCCTTTTAATCACATTCAGATGTATATTTCAGTGCTCTTAATTACATTCACAATATTGTGCTACTATTCACCACCATCTATTACCAAAATATTTCTGTCATTCTGAATATGTCATCACTTCTGTTAACACTGTTCTTAGTCTCATTAAAACATTTTTATGGCTCAACTATTTAAAATGTGAATAATGATCTAATTAATCAGTTTTGGTATTTTCATTTTTCAGTGCAATTCCAAGGTAAAACTGAACCCTTAAACTAAAGGTACCTTAGCACTAAAGATAGATAGCTTAGCACACAAGATGAGTACTTCCCCTTAACTTATACCACTCCACCACTTGAAGCTTTTCTACCCCTTCTCCGGAGGTAATTGTGGTCACATAGTTCTCACAAGGATGCTGGGTAGAAGTAGTCCGCTGCATTCTTAGTCACATCCCACTATACTGAGCTCATGAGGTGAGCAACCATGCACAGCTCCTTTCCCCAATGGAGTGCTCACTTCAAGTACAGGGTAGTTCGTCTCTCACTGTGTTCATGAGACTAAAGAGGAAAATGTTTAACAATTACTTTATCCATTAGAGCAGAACCTCAACGAAAGAAGAAGAAGGTAAATCCTAAAAAAGAGCAAGCAGCAAGAGACCGTTTGAAAAAGAGGATCCGACGACTGGAAAAAGCTAGCCAAGAGCTAATTCCCATCGAAGATTTTATTACCCCCATGAAATTCTTGGATAAAGCAAGGTAAGGGTCCTTTCTAGGGTTGAGATTCTCAGGGCAAAGGAGTTCCATAAACTCCTTTCAATCTGCAGTTCAAGCCTGTGATGGAAAAGGATGTGAAAGCTTGGGCTGACTTGACCCTGGCCTGAGTCCTTTTCTCCTTAATTGTGCCTTTTGGGTATTGGAGAAAGCATTCCATCTGTGAATGGACACTTGGGTTGTTTCCACTTTTTAGCTATTGTAAATAATGCTGCAGTGAACATAGGTGTACATTGGAGGTGGAGAAAAAAATAAACCCAGATAATTGTATATACTAAGTTCAGGTCAGATGCTTTGTGTGAACTTGCTCTGGAGTTCATGTTGCTTTTTGCATGGGGGATGGGGCTGCTTGGCTGACATCTCATGTGATACTGCCTCTTCCTGGAAGTCAAAAACTCTTGGCCTTTTGCCTTATGGTGCAAATGTTTGTAGTTGGTATGTGTTGGGACTGTGTTGTGTGCAGCGTTAGGAGATCTTGGGTCTTGTCCTTTCTGCCTTCTTGTAAAAAGTATACCATTTGTAAACCATTTATAATGAGCACCTTGCCATGAAAGTGGGAAATATCAGGTGCTTTTTTTTTTTTTTTTTTGATACTCCAAGGAGGTCACAGGTTGTTGATTCCCTGGGATTTGGGTATCCATTGTCATAATACCATTCAGTTCTCTCCAAAGTCACCTCTCACCAAAGGCTGTCTCTAACTAAGGCAGAGGAAGTGCTATCATAGTCTTATCATGGGGAAGCGGCTGTGGCTCAATCAGTAGGGCTCCCGTTTACCATATGGGAGGCCCCGGGTTCGGTTCCCGGGGCCTCCTGGTGAAGGCAAGCCCGCCCGCACGGCGTGGTTAGCTGACCCAGCGAGCACAAGCAGCAAGGGGGGGATAAATGAATAAATAAATAAAATCTTAAAAAAAAAAAAAAAAAAATAGTCTTATCATGGCATCACTGTTTTTGTTATTTCATTTCAGAATTCCTAATATCTACCACTGTACCACCATGCAACAGCTCCCTCTTCCACCTCCCCCCATTCTCTAGTATAACCTCTAGTCTACTTTCTCTCCCTATATATTTGCTATTTCTAGATATTTCATGTAAGTGGAATCATACAAAAATTTGTCCTTTCATGTCTGGCTCATTTCACTCCATATGATGTCTTGAAGGTTCATCCATGCTGTAACTTGTATTAGAGCTTCATTCCTTTTTAAAGCTAAATTATATTACATTGTGAGAATATACCACATTTTGTTTATCCATTCATCTGTGAATGGACAGTTGGGTTGTTTCCACTTTTTAGCTATTGTAAATAATGCTACAATGAACATAGGTGTACAAGTTATTTGTTTGAGTCCCTGCTTTCAATTCTTTGGGGTATAAATGGAGGAGTGGAATTGCCAGATGATATGGTAGTTGTGTTAGTCAGCCAAAGGGGTGCTGATGCAAAGTACCAGAAATCTTTTGGGTTCTATAAAGGACATTTATTTGGGAGTAGAAGCTTAAAGTCACAAGGTCCTAAAGAGTACAACTCAAGTTACCGTAAGAGGTACTTTCTCACCCAAAGTCACTGGAGCAAGATGGCTGCCAACGTCTGCAAGGGTTCAGCCTTTCTCTTCCTCTTAAGGCTCCGTGGTCCCAGCTTCTTCCAATATAAGCTGTAGGCTGGGATAAGTTCCATCTCTCTCTTGGGGCTCGTCTCTCTGCAGGGTCCGCTGTAGACTATCAGGCTTTCTCTTTCCCCGGGGCCCTCTGCCATGTCTATAGAGTCATCTCTATTCCTGTGTGTTCTTCTCTGTGTGTTTACTTCCTGGGGCTCCAGCATCCAAAAACTCTCAACTCCTCTGCCATGTTGTTTTCTCTGTGAGTCTCTGCCCCCTTTGTGGGTGGGGACTAAATGTCCTATTGATGTGGTCCAAAGCCCTAATCATAATTTAATCGAGTAAAAGTGAAACCTCTGAAATTAATACTATCTAATATACCCAGAAGAACAGACCAGTTTACAAACATAATCCAATATCTATTTTTGGAATTCATAATACCAAATTACTACAGAGTGCTATGTTTAACTTTTTTCTTTTTTTTTTTTTTTTTTTGAGGTACTAGGGGCTAGGGATTGAACCCAGGACCTCATATGTGGGAAGCTGGTGCTTAACCACTGAGCCACATTGGATCCCCTGAGTTGGTTTTCTTGTTTGTTTTGCTTGTTGTTGTTGTTGTTGATAACTCTGTAGATCATTTTGTGTAGTATTGACATCTTAACAATGTTATGCCTTTGAACCCATGAACCTGGGATGTCTCTCCATTTATTTAGGTCCCCTTTAATTTCTTTCAGCAATATTTTGTGCTTTTCAGTGTACAAGTCCTTCAGCCCTTGGTTAAATTTATTCCTAGATATCTAGATACGTTATTCTCTAAGATGCTATTGTAAATGAACTGTCTTCTTAATATCCTCTTTGGATTTTTCATTGCTGGTTTATAGAAACAATTGATTTGCATGTTGATCTGGAACCTACAACTTTGCTCAAATTGTTTATTAGTTGTAGTAGCTTTCCTGTGTATTCCTTGGGATTTTCTATATTTAGGCTCATGTCATCTGCAAATAGAGATAGTTTTGCTTCTTCCTTTCCAGTTTGGATGCCTTTTATTTCTTTTTCTTGCCTAATTGCTCTTGCTGGAACCTCTAGTACAGTGCTGAACTGCCACTGCAGTTTCATTTTTTTAATGAAGTAGGATGTTAGCTGTGGGTTTTCATAAATACTCTTTTATTGTGTTGTGGAAGTTCTGTTTATTCCTAGTTTCCTGACTGTCTTAATCATGAAAGGGTGTTGGACTTTGTCAAGTGCCCTTTGCTGTATATCTATTGAGATGATCATGTGTTTTCCCCCCCCCCCTTCATTCTATTAATGTACTATAACTGATAGAATTTCTTATGTAGAACCACCCTTGTATTCCTGGGATAAATTCCACTTGGTCATGGTGTATAATCCTTTTAATAAATTGTTGAATTTAGTGTGCTGTTTGCGAGTAATTTCTTGAGGATTTTTCCATCTATCTTCTTAAGGGAAATTGGTCTATAATTTCCTTTATGTGTCCGTCTTTATCAGGCTTTGGTATTGGGGTGAAGCTGGCCTTAGGAAGTGTTCTCTTCAACTTCCTGGAAGAGTTTGAAAATACTCTTTCAAAGAATACTGTTAATTCTTTAAATGTTTGGGAGAATTTAGCAGTGAAGCCATCTGGTCTTTGGACTTTTCTTTGTTAGAAGGTTTTTGATTTCTTACTTGGTATAGTGCTGTCGAGATTTTCTCTATCTTCTTGGGTCAGTTTATGTACTTTGGGTGTTTTTAGGAATTTGACCATATATCTAGATTTTTCTAATTTGTTGGCATATAATTATTCATAATATTCTCTTATACTCCTTTTTATTTCTGTAAAGGCAATAGTGGTGTCACCATTTTATTTTCTGATTTTAATTATTTGCATCTCCTACATTATCTTCTTTGTCATTCTGGCTAAAGGTTGTCAGTTTTATTGATCTTTCAAAGAACTAACTTTTAGCTTTGTTGATTCTTTCTATTGTTTTTCTATCCCTTATTTCATTTATTTCTGCTCTATTCTTAATTTTTTCCTTATGCTAGCTTTGGGTTAATTTGTTCTTCTCTTTCTAGTTCTTCAAGATGTGAAGTTAGGTTATAAAATTGCCTGAGCTGTGCCTTTGCTGCACCCTGTAAGTTTTGGCATTTTCTGTTTTGTTTTCATTTATCTCTATTTTCTAATGTTCCTTACAATTTTTCTTTAACCCATTGATTGTTTAAACGTGTGTTGTTTGATTTTCACATAGTTGTAAATTTTCCAGTTTTCCCCATTACTGATTTCTAGATTCATTCCATTATGGTCAGAGGAGATACTCTGTATGATTTCAGTATTTTTAAATTTATTGAAACTTGTTTAGTGATCAGGCCTATTGTGGAGACAATCCAGGCACACTTGAGAAGAATGTGTATTCTGTTATTATTGGGTGGAATATTCTATATATGCCTGTTAGGTGTGATTGGTTTAGAGTGTCATTCAAATCCTCTATTTCTTTTTTGAATTTCTGTCCTAGTTCTATTCAATATTTAAAGTTGGGTATTGAAGTCTCCAACTGTTATTGTAGAACTGTCTAATTTCTATATTCAGTTCTATCAATATTTGCATCATATATTTTGGGTCTCTGTTGTTTAATGCATATGTGTTTATAATTTTTATATCTTTTTTAATTAACCCATATATTGATATGTAATATTCTTTGTCTCTTCTAACAGTTTTTTACTTAAAGTCAGTTTTGTCTGATTTTATGATTTTTTAAAATTCATTTGTATATTAAACCATATAAGAAGTAAAAAGTGCCATGACAAACCAAAAAATTCAGTATCACTGGCATTTATGTTTACTTATTTGGTTACCTTTATTGGGGGTCTAAATTTCTTCATTTGGTTTCAGGTTACTTTCTAGTGTCCTTTTCTTTCAACATAGAGGACTCCCTTTAGCATTTTTTATAGTCTAATGGTAATTCGACTTTTGTTTATTTGGAAATGTCTTTATTCTCCCTCATATTTTGAAGGACAGTTTTGATGAATATAGAATTCTTGGTTGATAGTTTTGTCTTTCATCACTAAATGTTTTCACATTGCCTTCTGGCCTCCATACTTTCTGATGAGAAACCAGTGGTTAATCTTATTGAGGATCTCTTATAATGATGAGTTGTCTCTCTCTTACTATTTTCAGAATTCTCTCTTTGCCTTTGGGTTTTGACTATTTACTTCTAATGTGTCTTGTGGATCTCATTGAGTTTATCTGGTTTGAAGTTCCTTGAATTCCTTGGATATGTACATTCATTACCTGATCTGAGTTCTCAGCCATTATTTCTTCAAATACTTTTTGTTCTTTTCTCTCTCTTATCCTTCTGGAATTATATAATCTGTATGTTGGTATGCTTGGTGGTGTCCCATAGATCCCTCAGGTTCTGTTTGTTTTCCTTTATTCTCTTTTCTTTCTGCTCCTCACACCTGATAATTTCAGTTGTCTTCAAACTTCCCAACACTTCCACCTGCTCAAATCTTGCTGTTGAACCCCTTTACTTTTTCCTTTGTTATTTTACTTTTCAGCTCCAGAATTTGTTTCTTGTTTATAATTTCTCTTTATTGAAATTCTCATTTTGTTCGTATATAGTTTTCCTAATTTCCTTTAGTGCTTTGTCTATATTTTTCTTTAGTTCATTGATCCTATCTAAAAGAGCTGATCTAAGATCTTTGATTAGTAATTCCAGTGATTGGGCTTCCTCTGAGATGGGTTCTGCCAACTCTTATTTTCCTGTGACTGGGTCATACCTTCCAGTCTCTCTGTAGGTTTTTTAACTCTTTTTGAGAACTGGACTTTCTCAGTATTGTGGTCACTTTGGAAATCTAGTTCTCTAGTTCTCATTTTCCATGGATTTTTGGTTTTTACTTGAAAGCTGGAGTGGTATGTTTTTTACTTTTCCTCTGGAATCTGCCAGAGGGACCCCCACACCCACCCCCTCAAAAACAAGAAAGAAAAAATTTTAAATCAAATGAAACAAAGAAACAAAAAATGTTCACTGCCTCTTTAAATCTTCCAATAGATGCTATTGGGAAGCCTGAAGCTGCTTCTTTGGAGAGGGTCAAAAACAAGGCCAAAACAAACAAACAAATAAATACAACAAAAAACCAAGGCTAGTGTCTGCATTGGTCCTTCAAGGATCTTCCAGACCAACCTCAAGTTGCAACCCCAACTTTTTGGAGTAGAAGTTTCCTCCACCCACCCTGGCCCCAGCCAGTCGCACCCAGATAGCTAGCTAGCTGTTTTCACAGCTGCCGTCATGGGGCTGAGGAATAGGGGATTGTTGCTCTCTTGTGCACACCCCTGCTTAAAAAAGCTTGATAGCTCAGCACCCTCTCCCTTTTCCAGCACTCCTATGGTTGTTTTAAGGGTCCAGTCAGGTTCCAGAATAACTAGGTAATTCTGATCTCTTTTTCCATCTCATATGTAGACCTCCCTACTCTGCATCTTGTCTCCATATAAAGCAAATGACACTGCTCCCTAGTGTGACTTGCAACTGCTGCCATAGTCAATATTCCATTCTTTAATTTGTCCCAAACTTCTACTTTTCCCCACATTCTCAATAGTGTCTTTAGCAGTGGAGATACTTGGGTCATATGCAGACATCAGAGCTCCCTAGCATCACATCTTTGCATTTGTTTGTTCCCAGGCAGCGGCCTCAGGTGGAGCCTTCCTTTGAGGAAGATGAGAGGAGAGCTCTGCTTATGAAGAAGTGGTCCCTGTACAAGAAGCAAGAGTATGAGGTGGAGAGGGAGGCCATCCAGTCCATGCTCAAGGCCCAGCAGGAAGCACTGCAGGAATTGCAACTCGAGTCTCCAGAGCTCCACGCGGAGGCCATCAAGCGGGATCCTAGCCTGCTCCCCTTTGAGAAGGAAGGGCCAGCTTACACACCGCCAATCCCTCATTACCAGCCCCCTGAAGGCAAGTACAATGACATCACCAAGGTGTACACACAGATGGAGTTCAAAAGGTAGGACTGCAGGCAGTCCTTAGAACGAGCTTCCCTTGCGAGCCAGGATGACCAGAATAATCTGCTTTGCAGAGTAGGGCATGCTGTTAATAAATTTTAATGAAAAGTATCTCTTTGTCTTCTGCTAGAATCAAAATTAATTCATCAGGGGATTGATGGGGGTGAGTGATGCTCCCTCTCTCTGCCAGGTACTGGAAAGATGATGACCAAGATGTTGGCCACTGCCGCTCAAAGGGGGAAACATGGGCCAAAAGGAAAATTCCAGTTCTGTGATGAAAACACCCCCAATAAGAGGCACAAAGTAACCCATAGGAGTGGAGGTGATAGGTGCACAGGATTTTGCCAGCTGGAGAGGAATGCAAGAAGTGGGACAGGCGGAGGACATAAGATTCCTGGTATCATCAGCAGAGCCATGGGATTTTTTTTTGGGTTTTAAGCCAGGGAGGGAGGCTGAGAAGAGTGGAGCAAGCCAGGAACACACTAATAAAGCTATTGTGCCCTTCCAGAGGGCATGAGGTTGAGTTGGAGAGAAGGCAGGGCAGAGTCTACCATCATCCATTATTCAAGAGCTGTTAGGCTAGAACTGGTGAAGGTGCCACACATGGATGGAGCCATTTTTCCTACTGACAACTTACAACCTCAGAAAGGTTTTGGGTTCTTAATTTCCTTAGCACAGATAAAACCAGGGAAATATTTCATCTAAATAGGAATTTAGATTGTCCCTTCCTACTGTGTGGTCTACTTTTTTTTTTTTTTTTTTTTTTTAACTTTATTTTGTACATTTAATAATTGAAAATATAAACAATTAAAAACTAAAAAGTAAACACAGATAAATATATACATTTCTCAATTAAATGTAATGGATACATATAAAAAATTTTTTTTTAATCAAACAATATATTACACAATATATTTGGTTCATAGTAATGCATTCATACAGTATTTGTCCTTTTGTGTCTGGCTTGCTTCACTCAACATAATGTCCTCCAGGTTCATCCATGTTGCCATATGCTTTATGACTTCATTTCTTCTTACAGCTGCATAATATTCCATCGTGTGAATAGACCACAGTTTGTTTATCCATTCATCTGTTGATGGACACCTGGGTTGTTTCCAACTTTTGGCAATGGTGAATAATGTGGCTATGAACATCGGTGTGCAGATGTCTGTTCGTGTCACTGCTCTCAGTTCTTCTGGGTATATACCCAGTAGTGGTATTGCAGGGTCACATGGCAAGTCTATATTCAACTTCTTTAGGAACTGCCAAACAGTCCTCCATAGTGGTTGTACCATCCTGCATTCCCATCAACAATGAAGAAGTGTTCCTATCTCTCCATATCCTCTCCAACACTTGTAGTTCTCTGTCTTTTTAATAGTGGCCATTCTGATAGGTGTGAAATGATACCTCACTGTAGTTTTGATTTGCATTTCCCTAATCATGAGTGATGTTGAGCATTTCTTCATGTGTTTTTTTGCCATTTGTATTTCTTCTTCGGAGAAATGTCTATTCAAGTCTTTGGCCCATTTTTTAATTGGGTCATATCTCTTTTTATATCCTGGATATTAAACCCTTATCAGATATGTGATTTCCAAATATTTTTTCCCATTGAGTTGGCTGCCTTTTCACCCTTCTGACAAAGTCCTGTGAGGTGCAAAAGTGTTTAATTTTGAGGAGGTCCCATTTATTTACTTTTTCTTTTGTTGCACGTGCTTTGAGTGTAAGGTCCAAGAAACCACCACCTACTACAAGGTCTTGAAGATGTTTCCCTACATTTTCTTCTAGTAGTTTTATGGTCCTGGCTTTTATATTTAGATCTTTGATCCATTTTGAGTTGATTCTTGTATAGGGGGTGAGATAGGGCTCCTCTTTCATTCTTTTGGTTATAGATATCCAGTTCTCCCAACACCATTTGTTGAAGAGACTGATTTTTCCCATTAGCTTGGGCTTGGTAGGTTTGTCAAAAACCAGTTGACTGTATAGGTGAGGGTTTATTTCTGGATTCTCAATTCTATTCCACTGATCGATATGTCTATCTTTATGCCAGTATCATGCTGTTTTAACCACTGTAGCTTTGTAATATGTTTCAAGGATAGGCAGTGAAATTCCTCCCACATTGCTCTTCTTTTCTAGAAAGCTTTTGGCTATTTGGGTGCACTTACCCTTCCAGATGAATTTGGTAATTGCCTTCTCTAATTCTGTAAAGTAAGCTGTTGGGATTTTGATTGGTATTGCATTGAATCTATAAATCAGTTTGGGCAAGATTGACATCTTCACAATATTTATTCTTCCAATCCATGAACACAGAATGTCTTTCCATTTGTTTAGGTCTTTTTAAATTTCTTTTAGCATTGTTTTGTAGTTTTCTGCATATAGGTCCTGTACTTCTTTGGTTAAATTAACTCCTAGGTATTTGAGTCTTTTTGTTGCTATTTAAAATGGAATTTTTCTCCTGATTTCCTCCTCAGATTGTTCAGTACTAGTGTACAAAAACATTACTGATTTTTGCGTGTTGATCTTGTATCCTGCCACTTTGTGAACTCATTTATTAGTTCAGGTAGCTTTGTTGTGGATACTTCAGGATTTTCTAAATACAGGATCATGTCATCCGCAAACAGTGAGCGTTTTACTTCCTCTTTTCCTATCTGGACGCTTTTAATTTTTTTGTCTTGTCTAATTGTCCTAGCTAGAACTAGTAAAATGTTGAATAACAATGGTGACAGGGGGCATCCTTGTCTTGTTCCTGATCTTAGGGGGTAAGCTTTCAGCCTTTCCCCATTGAGTATGAAGTTGGCTGTGGGTTTTTCCTATATGTCTTTTATCATATTGAGGAATTTTCCTTTTATTCCTATCTTTTGAAGTATTTTTATCAAAAAAGGATGTTGGATTTTGTCGAATGCCTTTTCTGCATCTATTGAGATGATCATGTGGTTTTTTTCCTTCAATTTGTTAATGTGGTGTATTACATTGATTGATTTTCTTATGTTGAACCAGCCTTGCATGCCAGGAATAAATCCCACTTGGTCATGATGTACAAGTCTTTTGATATGCTGTTGGATTCGATTTGCAAGTATTTTGTTGAGAATTTTTACATCTATGTTTATTGGAGAGATTAGTCTGTAATTTTCTTTTCTTGTGGAATCTTTATCTGGCTTTGGTATTAGGGTGATGTTGGCTTCATAAAATGTGTTGGGTAATTTTCCCTCCTCTTCAGTTTTTTGGAAGAGTTTAAACAGGATTGGTGTTGATTCTTTTAGAAATGCTTGGTAGAATTCACCTGTGAAGCCATCTGGTCTGGACTTTTCTTTGCTGGGAGATTTTTGATGACAGACCCAATCTCCTTAATTGTGATTGGTTTGTTAAGTTCTTGTATTTCTTGTTGTGTCAGTGTAGGTTGGTTATGAGTTTCTAGAAATTTGTCCATTACATCCAGGTTATCTAGTTTGTTGACATATAGTTTCTCATAATATCCTCTTATGATTCTTTTTATTTCTGTGAGGTCATTTGTAATTTCTCCCCTTTCATTTCTGATTGTATTTATTTGCACCTTCTCTCTTTTTTTCTTTGTTTTCGAGCGAGGGGTTTGTCAATTTTATTTATCTTCTCAAAGAACCAGCTTTTGGTTTTGTTGATTTTCTCTACTGTTTTTCTGTTCTCATTTTCATTTATTTCTGCTCTAATCTTTATTATTTCTTTCCTTCTTTTTGATTTGCGATTGGTTTGCTGTTCTTTTCTAGTTTCTCAGGTTATTCAGTTAAATTTTTGAGTTTAGCTCTTTGTTTTTTAATATAGGCATTTAGGGCTATAAATTTCCCTGTCAAGATTGCCTTCATTGTATCCCATAAGTTTTGATACGTTGTGTTCTCATTTTCATTTGTTTCACTATATTTACTATTTCACTTGCAATTTCTTCTTTGACCCACCGAATATTTAGGAGTGTGTTTTTCAGTCTCCACACATTTGCAAATTTACTTTTTTCCTGTCATTGATTTCTAGTTTCATTCCATTATGATCTGAGAAGGTGCTTTGTATAATTTCAATCTTTTTATATTTATTGAGAGCTGTATTGTAACCTAACATGTGGTCTATCCTGGAGAAAGATCCATGGGCACCTGAGAAGAATGTATAACCTGCTGAGTTTGGATGCAGTGTTCTGTATAGGTCTGTTAGGTCTAACTTGTTTATCATATTGTTCAAGTTCTCTGTTTCCTTGTTGATCTTCTGTCTAGTTCTATCTAATGATGTGAGAGGGGTGTTGAAGTCTCCAACGATTATTGTAGAAATGTCTGTTTCTCCCTTCAGTTTTGCCAGTTTGTCTCATATATTTTGGGGCACCCTGGTTAGGTACGTAGATATTTATGACTGTTATATTTTCCTGGAGGATCGACCCTTTTATTAATATATAATGGCCTTTCGCATCTCTTACCACTTTTTTGCATTTGAAGTCTGTTTCGTCTGATAGTAGTATCGCTACTCCTGCTCTTTTCTGTTTACTATTCGCGTGGAGTATCTTTTTCCAACCTTTTACTTTCAGCTGGTTTGTATCCTTGGTCTGAGGCGAGTTTCTTGTAAGCAGCATATGGATGGCTCATGTTTTTTTTATCCATTCTATCAGCCTGTATCTTTTGATTGGGGAATTTAATCCATTCACATTCAATGATATTACTGAAAATGCATTATTTATTTCCTCCATTTTTTCTTTGGTTTTCATATGTCATCTTATTTTTGTCTCTCTTTTTACTCTTTTGGTTATCCTTTCTGCTTTTCTTTCTTCTATACTCTCCTCCAAGCCTCTCTCTTCTGTCTTTTTCTTTCAGGTTCTAAGGCTTCCTTTAATATTTCCTGCAAAGGTGGATTCTTTTTTGCAAACTCTCTTAGTTTTTGTTTGTTTGTGAATACTTCATATTCACCTTCATATTTGAAGGACAGTTTTGCTGGATAAAGAATTCTCGGCTGGCAGTTTTTCTCTTTCGGTTTCCTAATTGTATCATGCCACTGCCTTCTCGCCTCCATGGTTTCTGAAGAGTAATCTGCACTAAGTCTTACTGGACGTCCTTTGTACGTGATCGTTTGCTTCTCTCTTGCTGCTCTGAGAATTTTCTCTTTATCTTTGACATTTGACATTCTGAATAATATGTGTCTTGGCGTAGGTCTATTTGGATTTATTCTCATTGGGGTACGGTGTGCTTCTTGGACATATAAGTTCATTTCTTTCGTGAGAGTTAGGAAATTTTCAGCTATTATTTCCTCAAATACTCTTTCTGCCCCTTTTCCTTTCTCTTCTGCTTCTGGAACTCCCTTGACACGTATGTTCTTGTGTTTTGTGTTGTCATTCAACTCTCTGAGCTCCTGCTCAATTTTTTCCATTCTTTTCTCTCTCTGTTCTTTTCTCCCTTCGATTTTAGCTGCTCTGTCTTCCGTATCACTTATTCTTTCTTTTATCATTTCGAGTTTGCTGTTGTATGCCTCAAATGTATTTTTGACTTCACCTATTGTGTCTTTCATTCCCATGTACTCCGTTACTTTTCTGTTCAGGATTTCAAATTCTTCTTTGCGTTCGCTCAATGACTTCTTGATGTCATTTATGTCTTTAACTATATTCTCTTTCATCTCATTAATTTGATTTTGGAAATTTGTGCTCATCTCACTGATTAGTTCTCTCAAATTCTGCATCTCGTCTGGGACTTTGATGTATTCCTTTTCTTGGGCCATGTCTTCTATTTTTTTAGTATAGCTCGTAATTTTTTGTTGGTGCTTAGGCATCTGGTTAGTTTGTATTTTACTTAGATGCTCTGTCTCTTTCTTTTTTATAGGGTTTTAGTGGCAGGAGGCTGTGAGTTACCACAGCTCTTTGATTTTTGGCTCAACCTTGATTGTTAGGATTGTCCTGCTGGTTGCTCACAACTGGGTACTGGATCCAGTAATTGGCTGTAGAGTCGTTTCCTAGGGCCTTGGGCAGGGAGGCTATAGAGGCCAGGAAAAGCCTCTCCTACTTATTAATTTTCTTATGTGCACGTCCTTAGTCTGCCAGGAGATGGCGCTTGTTGGCAACTCTCAATTCAATGCCTGGTCGGAGTGTATTTGTTGTGGCACAGACCAGATCAATGTGATAGAGCTTCCTGTATGGGGGCTAGGAGCCCTGTGATTCAAACTTTCTGAGACAGTTCTCCAGACTTCTCTCGTAGCGCCCCCCTTTTCCCAGCTAGGAAATATTTCCACTCCCTTCTGAATCCTCAACAATCAGTCCCTGTTAGTAGAGGATGAGATTGGGAGGTTTGTATATCTTTAGCCCCTTGCAGGCTCCAAGGCAAACAATGGTGCAGCCCCACCCAGCCTGGAAGGGCTCTCAGGACAGGGCAGACCAAACCTGGGAGTCAAAATCAGGGTCAGCCCCAGGCTCTCTCTCCCCTCTCCTGTGGAGTCCTCAACAATTAGTCTAGGCTAGAAGAGAGGGAGGTTATGAGGGTCAGATTTCTCCAGTCCTTCCTAGGCTCCCAGGGCAAACCGCAGTGTGGAAGGGTTTGTGGGGCTCCACAGCCCAAATTTACAGGTCAGAACCTGAGTCAGCCTAAGGCTGTGTCCCTTTATCTCCCCTTTCCAGGAGTGGTAGATCCCTGGAGCCCCCTTTGTCTGTGGTCCAGAGGCCCGAGAATTCTGAAGAGTGTGGGGTGCGGGCAGCAGCAGAAGCTGCTACTTTCCAACTCCCGGTTCTGTTGTTGTGATTTCCCTCTTCTGTCCCTCTCTCCTCTGGGTGGTGTGCAGCCTTCACCTGCTGTCCTAAACCTTAGAAGATCTTTTTCGGGGCTGTTTCAGTTTGTCCTCTAGCTTTTTTTCTGGAGAAGAGATTCCTGTGTCTTCCTAGTCCGCCATCTTGGTTAAGTATCTCTTGATTCTCATGGTCTACTTTTGTTTTCAAAACTCTTGACAGTTCTGGATAAAAACTTAACCCAAGGACTCCTGAGTCCTTTTGGTCCTGAAGGCAGCCACTCCTGACCACCTGTACTATGACCTCTAAGGCTCTAGCCATTGTCGTCTGTTTTCTGCCTACTGCAGTTGTCTCCTGATTGACCTGCTTATGTAGTATATTCCCATCCCCAGTTCATTCTGTGCACAGCAGCCAGAGATCTCTGTACAAGGTGGAGCAGAGACCAGGCACCTGATAGCAGCTTGTAAGTACCCCATCCCATCAGCACAAGACATTTGGTTCTCATAGCCCTGGCGCTGTCCCTTTCTGCCTTAAAGGGCTCCAGTCTTCTCATCTGGTTTCAGGCTCAGGGCTAAGGCCTTCCCTGATACCCCTGTGTAAGGTAGAACCTGTTGCAGGTGGTTTACAATAGTACTTTTTATTTAAAACAATAGGCTTCAACCCATTAGGTTGTATAATCAATTCAGTGGGTCATGGTCAAAAGTTCTTTAACTTTTTGTTTTGAAGTATATAGATTTACAAGAGATTGCAAAATGTACAGGGTGGTCCTGTGTACCCTTTCCTGTCTTCCCCAATGTCAGTAACTAGTATAGTATCAGTATAGGAAACTGACGATCCAGTCCGCAGAGCATATTCAGATTTCCCCAGCTACACCGGCACTCATTTGTGTGCCTGTGCACATACAGCCTGACACAACTTTATCACAGGTGTAGCCTTGCATAACCACAACACTGTGTTACTCCCTGTATAGTCACACACACCCTCCCCTCCGTCCCTAAGTGCTGGCAGCAATTAACCTGACCTCCATTTCTATAATTACATTATTTCACCAGTTACATAAATGCAGTGATGCTATGTGTATCGTTAAGATTGGTTTTTTTTTTTTTTTAAGATTTTATTTATTTATTCATTTATTCCCCCCTTGCTGCTTGTGCTCACTGGGTCAGCTAACCACGCCGTGCGGGCAGGCTTGCCTTCACCAGGAGGCCCTGGGAACCGAACCCGGGGCCTCCCATATGGTAAACGGGAGCCCTACTGATTGAGCCACAGCCGCTTCCCTAAGATTGGTTTTTTTACTCATTTTCCTTGAGTTTCATGCAAGTTGTGCATACAGCAGTTTGAATGGCATTGAATTGAAAACATCAGTGCTTCACACAGAGTACAAATATGGTTTTATAAAGCTTGTTTCAGCTTCACATGTTGTATGTAAAGGTATATCAGATCATAATGTAAAATACTTGTTTTATCAGTTCTGTCCGAATAGTCAGAGAAATGCTGTTGTTTCTTAGTACTCTATTCATTTTTTTGTAGCACTTTTCAAATTCTTATTTATTCATGTAAGTGCTCATGATTGTCTCCCTAAGAACCTAAGTTCTGTGAAAGCTACTTGTCTGGTTCAATACCTGCAATCTCAGCCCTTGCCCAGCAGGTAGTAGGCCCTAAGATGTTGTGAAGAATGAATCCACACATAATACCATGGAACATTCTGTCCAGAGACAGTATCTGTTGATATGGAACTTGTCGAGCATTGAGGTAGGAAGGCAAAATGCAAAAGTGGCATTGCAGCAGGAAGACGTAAATGTCCGGAGGATAGAAAAGAGCAGAAAGCCTAACAGTAGATTCCTTTCGGTGCATGCAGATGGATGTAGCATATGGCCCAACACAGCACTGCGTCAGCAGGTAGATACCAAGTGGCTCCAGCCATGGAGCCCCTCAAAGCCTGCAGCTTCCTGAGTGTGTTGGCCAAAGCTCCCAGGCTCTTCCCATGCCACCCAGCCCTACTCCTGTAGGCCCAGGGTGGTTGCTGCAATTCCAGGCATTACCCACAGGCTGCAAAATTCAGATGCCCCTTCTCTGTGTTTCTTTTGAAGGGTGAGGGAAACTCTTCTACAAGATTAGGAGACTTTTCCTCTCTCCTCACTGGCCAGAAACGCTTGTTCTTCCACCAGCCACCTCCAGGGAGAAGATGGAGATACCATGGTTGGCTAAGACACATCCAGGTGCCCCTATGGGATAAGGAGTGTGGCTGGTTCTTTTTCATATTCAGCTGAGAATCAGATGCGCACATACTCCCGCCATCCATGGGCACATAAACAGACCCAGGGAGTGACTCAAGCTGCACAGGAGAAAATGCATAAGAAGGGGAACTCTTTAAATTATGCCCTTCTGAAGAGATGATTATTTTGCTACAAAGAATGAATTAAAGTGTTTGACCCACCACCTGGGCCAGGTTGGGCCTGGACATGTGTGTGGCACTCAGCAGTGGGTCCCCACCACACAGTGGGGCTCCTATGCAACAAGGTGCTTACTTATTTATTAGTAATAAGAGTCCTCTCCCGGAACTAGGGTTCTTGTTGGTTTCTATGCATATTTTAAAATCATCTACAAGAGTAGAAGCATACAAAATTTTAATACTGCCTGAGCACAATAACTTTTGGTGTGAAATCTAACAAATGTGGATCCAGTTTTCAACTATGATTTGGAATCAAAGGTGTGAAATGGCTCTTGATATAGTCCACGTTTTTCTAAAAACAGCCATGGGAAATTTTGAGGGAAGGAGACCTAAAGCCTATGGTTCAGGGTTTTTAAGCCAAGAGTCCACAGATCCTTTAGATGCAATATTATGTGATCTGTAGCTGCATGCATTTTCTGAAACCAGTCTCCAAAGGGCCTACCTGTGGGCCTGAAAGGTGGAGAGAGCTGGTACAGAGGTGCTAGTGAGCACCGCCTCCTAGTCACAGCCTTGTCACTCTTGGTTGGCAGTGAGCGCGCGTGTGTGGGCCCAGCTGTGTGAGCTCTGTACTTTGGATGCCCATGGCGGGCAATCCCTGGGCAGCTCCAGGCCTGGGACATGCTGGCCTGTTTCACAAGGACCAGGACAGACATTCCCAGCAGCACAACCATTTAGCAACTGTCTTAATTTGCCAGGCTCTTATGAGAAATACTAACAGGAATTTATTGGCTCACAGTTTCTGAGACTAGAAGTCTGAATCAAAGCATTGGCAACACCAGGCTTTCTCCCAAAAAATCTGCAGTGTTCTGGTGCTGAAAACTAGCAATCCTTGGGGTTCTTTGGCTTATATATCTCTGGCTTCTATCACATGGCAGTGTCTCCTCTCGTGCGTCTTTTACTTGTAGGTTCTCTTTATAAGGCTTCCAGTAATCTAGATTAAGGACCATGCTGGTTCAATCTGCTATACCTTGACTAAAAATAACATCTTCAAAAGTTTCTATTTACAGTGGGTTCATGCCCACAGAGATGCGTGTTTATTGGGTACAAACTTCAGCCTCCCATAGCCACCTTATTCTGACCCTCCCATGTGTCCACACAGATCAGGATATGCCTCAGCAGCTCACCTGAGAGTTCTAGGCATCAGGTCTGCTGTCTCCTGTGCTCTTGCTGCTGACAGGTACCTCAACGCTGCCTGGCTGCCCAGCAGCTGTGGAATGGGTGCAATTGTCTTTCAAGCTGAACGCAACCAAGGATGGAGCCAGAGGGGCCCAAAAGACTGGGCAAGTTAGTCCTGAGGGTCACACTACAGCCCTGCTTTGGACAGCTGCGAGGAAGCCACACAGGCCGAGGGCAAGGGTGCAGGTCATGCGTCGTCCTCCTGAGGCAGTGGGCGGTGCCAGTCTGCAGGGGGTCTCTGCCTCAGGGTCCACACCAGGGTATGCTTCTGAGTAGCCTTAACTCGTGCCCGCTCGCTCTCACAGAGGGAACGCTGTGCAAATGGGACCCAAGTCACTTTCCGCCTCAGGCCTGGCACACCCTCCAATGGCCTTTGTACCTCCCTCCTCCCCAGCACTCTCCCGAACAGATGGACAAATGGAGCTCACAGTCCGTGCTGCTCCATAATTTGGTTGCTTCCACTAAGATATCTTGCCAATCATTCCCTATGAGCTTCTTTTTCACAAGCTTCTTTTTCAAATTGAGAGTGCCACAATTTGAGTAAATTTTAAACCATCTTTTTTGGAGCCTTCCGGCTTGATGGCCCAAGACTGGGGCTTGGGGTGCTGAGCTGTGAGGAGAGAAGCCTGAAAGAGTGGCCATGGGGCCCAGAGAGGAGTGGTGATCAGAAGGGAGGAATACAGGACCCATGGACTAGAAGCTGCGTGTGGCAGGGACTGCTCCATGCCTGGGCCTTCTCTACAGCTTCTCTCCCTCAAACACAGTCAAGGGCCAGGCTAGCACAACACAGACCACCCCTTTGCTCTGTTCCAGGCACTATGTGACCTCTTTACACACATAATTTCAATTTTTCCATCTGCCTACCTGTCTTTGCTTAAGCTCTCATTTGCTCAAATAGAAGGTTTAAGAAGCAACCAGAAAGGCAAAGTAGAACATGAAAGACTGCCAGACTGCTTCCCGGACACCTTTTTATGTTCCAATTTTAGGGATATCCTGTGTTTCCCTAAAGACAGAATAATATTCTGCTGGAGAGTCTCTCCCCTGCTTTTTTCACTAAACCCCTTTCCAATGCCAGTCATGTTACTATTATTCTTTTTAATAGCTACATAGTATTCCACTATGTGGTTCAACTATTAGTAGTAGAATGTAGGTCACTTTTAGTTTTTGCACAATCACAAACGATGACAACAATGAATACTTTGGACCTTTAGCTGTGTGCTCTTGTCCAACTATGCTTCTCTAGGACAAATTTCCTGAAGTAAAAGTGCATGGTCAAGAGATATGCATTTGACATTGAGATAAATAAAAAGCCCTCCTGACCGGCTGTTCTAACTCCACCGGACAGCCCCAAAGGCATGGCACTGCAAGGTACCCTGACTCTCCAACTCTGTCGGATATTCCACTGGGCAAAATCACTATCGTTTTAATTTGTAAATCTGGCCATATGGTTTTCTGCTTTAATTAACTGCTTCTTTGTGCCCTTTGCCCATTCTTTTATTCTTAAGTCATTCCATGTTTCTTAAAGATCTATAAGAGCTATTTTTATTTATATTTATATTATAAATTTATATCATATTTATATTTATTATTCTATTTATTGTTTATATTAAGGTCCCCAATCTCTTGCCATATAGGCTGCAAGCTGCCTTTCCAAGATTTCTGATTTCCACTTACGATGCATATGTCATCCTTTTCTTTCATACAGCACCTTGGTTTCCACATCAGTTTTCCGCGTTTCATAATAATTTCAGGTTAAGTTGAAGCAGCCGCGGGTACTGCCAGGGCCCATTACCTGGAGCCCCGCAGCCTCCTCGCTTCTGCCTGTCTCCCCACACTCCCACTAGTATGGGTGCCAGGTGGGCCGAAGCTATGCCCGCATCCACCCTGACTCCTCCAAGTGGTGAACCCTGCTGGGTGGGAGGTGGGAAGATCAGAGGGTAGCAAAGATGGGGGGGAACGGTACCGGGCCGCGCGGACCCACCTGTGCCTCGGCGCTGCGGCGCCCCTCCCACTCGCGACAGCTGGCCAGGTCGCGGCGCCACTGCTCGCAGGCCGGCCGCTCGCCGAACACGTACAGGTGGTGCAGAAGGTGCGCGGCGCTGCGGCACAACCTCCACTCCGCGCCGTAGACCTCGCACGGGCGCGGGGGCTGCGGAGAGAGACGAGGCTGAGCGGACTGCGCTCCCACTCGGGCACCCCCGCCCGCCCAGCCGCAAAGGACGCGGCCTGGCCGTTCTCTGGACCCTACGAGTCGCCGTGGGGCCCCAGCAGCCCCATACTCACCCGCCAGCCACCGCCGCCCGCCATGATGGAGGCCAAGCCCGCCTCCTCTGCACGCCGGCCAATGAGGAGTGAAGAAAGGCAGCAGCTGAGACTGACAGGTAGGGAAGCCAATGGGCTCCGAGGTTTGCCCATTAAAGCCCGCCCATACCTCTGAGAGGCGCCAATAAACAGTACATCCGGGTTGGGCGGCCAATAAAAGCCAGGGTGGTGGAGCGTGGGGGCAAGGCCGAAACCCGAGAAGGGCGGGGCGGGGTTACGTCGAGCACAGGCTAGCGGGTGTCGGCCTCTCCCGGACCCGGGCTTCGGAGGCTGCGAGAGAGGCTTGGTAGAGCGTAGGACAACCCGCCCGGAGCGTGGGGCAGCGTGGGGCGCGATGCGAGCCAGAGCCTTGCAGGTTTGGAAGTGACATGCGCGTCTGATTTAGGGAGCATAGGCTTTCTGGAGGGCACGGGGGAGTCGGGGGACACGAACGTAGGCAAACGGGCGCTGCGCCAAAGGCAGTAGGGGAAAGTGAGGAGTCGGTGGCTGGGCCACAGACGCGCCCTAGAGTCTGGCGGCCCTGGACTCAACCAGGGAGGAGGTCAGTTCAGACTTGCTGGAGGTGAGCGCAGAAAGCTTCGTTCTTACGAGAGGCCGCGCTGCCTGGGTGGCTGGCTCACAGGCCAGGCCTGAAATAAACTCTTCAGGCCAAGGTGCAGCAGTATCAACCAGGACTAACGCTCAGGGACCCCGCTGTGCATCATTCATGCTTCCCACCAGGAAGTCTAACGTCGGGGCCCACCATCTCGGCCCAGCCAAGAACTAGAATTTTCCTTGCAAACACAGTAAGTGTTGCTCAGGGAAGACACAAGCCCAGGGGCAGGTCCTTACTGGTGTTCCTTTGTTAAGCCCATATGTCAGCCAATCGGATCCTGCAGGTGGAGGCTGCCTATTCACCCTGGAGGGCTCAACCTCTGCAGGGAAACCGAGACAGCTTAGATGGAGAGCCAGGTAGGTCACAGTGGTGCCTGCTGCCTTCCCAAACCATGTGCATCGCCAATGGTCCTGACACCTGTGGTCATGGTTTGGGCCACAAGGCAAGCCCTGATGATTAGCATGATTAGCACACTCATAGATGCATGTTCTTCTGGGGACAGGGTGGACATATTGACATATTGGTAGGGATCTCTCCTCCTGAGTGTTGGGAGGACCCCTGTCCAGATACAGAAGCCTCTGCCTATAAGCATGACAAGCCCTGGCACACACATGGGGATCCTGCTGGGCATTCCTTACCACCCTCCCCCCCCACACACCCCACACCCCACACCCCCCACCTCCCCGGGGTCAGAGGACCACAATTCTCCAGGAGGAACCCCACAGGAGCACTTTTTCAAGGGCAGGATGGAATGTGGGGCACTTGTACCTCAGCACCTGGTCAGTGGTCCAACCAGCAATTCGTATTCTTATATAATCAAACATTTAAAGGCGATCCAGGTTTTAGTCATTGCCTGTTTTTATTAGAAATTCTTAATTTAGAATTATTTTCAAGGAGTAGAAGAGATTAAAATAATTAGATTAGTATGTCAGAAGATCCCACATCTTAGAAAGTGAAAATCTGAGACCAAATAAATACTAATCAAGTGTATACATAGGCCAGCAAGATTTAGGATAATTTAGTATATTGAACTTGGGACAGAAGAAGGGAATAAGGAGATCTTTAGCATTTTGTTATTCAAATATTCATTTGTGCATCACCACAAGGCTGTTTTACTATAGAACAGGTTCATTAAGGAGCCACATTTATTTCCATTATGAAATAAAAATAAAAGCACTCATTCAGATCAGGTTTTCTTTTTTTTTTTTTTTTTTTTTAAATCAATATGCAAAATAAACATAGAAACACCCTTTCTCAAATACTTAAATTGTAGCCAGAGTAGCAGGATAACCACTATTTATACAGCATGTATGTATATAAACCATTTTTTTCTAGGCCAAAGGCAACATCTAAGCAATCAACCTAGAAAAAAGAAAGAATAATGGGAAAAAAAAAAAAAAATAGAACATCTCAAGTGAAAAAAAAAGCAACCTCCTCCACTGGTTATATCAGGTATCCACTGAGCCAGAGGACACCCCCAGCAGACTGAAAGCATGGAGTGGCAAGGAGGTGCCCATCTACAGACCTCAGAGACAGCTTTCTCTTTCTCAAAATCAAGCAGATACACTTCTAGGTCAAATTTGCTAATTATTAGGCAACTAAACAAACCTCAAGTAACAGAGCATTTTTGATGACAGGGTCATCCCTGTCAAGAGCCAGTAACTAAAAGCCAGGGTGTTGCAAGTGATTATTTTATTTCCCAATCAGCCAACAGCCCCCACTTAAGGCTTTCTTCCCTTTTTACGCAGCGACTGCCCTTCTCCAGAGAAAGCGACGAATCTGCCACCAGCTTCATCCTAAGTGTGAAGATAAAATATTGTTTTCAGAAAATTCTTGAGACCTTATAATAAATGCTTTATTTTGTGGACTCATGTACCATCTACCCATTTTCATTATTTCCCCATTATTCATAATAAAAAAACTATTTGAAATATAAATAAACATCATACTGAATTGAAAAACAAAATCCCAGCTTCACAGCTATAAGCCCCCTCCATATTCTCAGGTTGAGTGTGTATCCTTTTACAACCACATCACATTTTCAATGTAAAAAGCTACAGAATACAGAAAAACTAAAAGAAAAAAGCTATAGAATGCACCAATAGAAATCACCCATAATTCACCATCCCAAAATAAGAATTCCAATTACTTTTCTGTGTATGGTTGTAAACTATTTCCCCACTATTTTCCCTAAGTCTCAAGCCTATAACTTCTTATCCAATATATTCTAGAGGCTACAGAGAATGGCATCCTATGGAAGAGCCAGCCTTCTACCACTGAGCATTCATATTACTTGCAGGGCTTCAGGATATTTTTCTTAACCTTTTATTTTGGAATACTTTCAAACTTACAGGATGGTTAAAAAAATAATACAAACCTGTGGCAGTCTGAAATTATTTTATGAGTCCCCAAAAGATAAAGCTTGTATTTAAACTAATCTATTCCTGTGGGTGTGATGCCACTTGATTGCATTAAATTCAAGTGAGGGACCTTTGATTAGATTACTTGATAAGATCCATTTAGGGCCTTTGATTGGACTACGTCAGTGAGTCAGTGAGTCGTGACTCAGGTTGAGTCTCTATGCTCTTCCTGGGGCTGATATAAACAGGTACAGAGAGACAGAGAGGAAAAGGGAGCCGCCATATTTGATTCTGCAGTGTGACAGGGGACTACAGGAAAACAAGCTCCTGAGAGGCTCAAAGAGCTGAGCCACCAAGACTGAGAAAAGAGGCCTAGTAAGAGACCTTGGCAGCCTTCTTGCATCACCACATGGCACCACACCAGGATCAACACTAGCTGTCTTTGGTGAGAAAGCATCTCTTATCGTGCCTTGATTTGAACTTTTCATGGCCTTGGAACTGTAATTAATACCCTTTATAAAAACCAACCCATTTCTAATACTTTGCATTGGCAGCCCTTTGGCAAACTAAAACAAACCCTATACAGAGAATTCCAACACACCCTTACCCCACACACACACCCAGTACACTCCTCCTCCAATTTTAACATTTTGCCACATTTCCCATGTCATTCTATCTATCCATCTATTTATCCATCAATTCATTTTCTGAACACTTGAGTGTAGGTTTTATACATCATGCACCCTGAACACTTACTTAACGTTGTCATGTACATTTCCTAGGACCAAGGATATTCACATATGGAACCGCCTACTGTGTAGTTATCAAGTTGAGGAAATTTAACATTGATATAAAGTTTAGTCTATCTTCCAGTTTCTTTATATGTCCCAATAATGAGCCTTTTGTCTTCCCTTGCTAGATCCCATCCAGGATCAAGTATTGTGTTTAACTGGCACTGTCTCTTTAATTGCCTTTTTTTTTTTTAATTGTGGAAGCTTATATACCACATAAATATTCCCAGCTCAGCCACACCCAAGCCTTACCATTCAGTGGGATTAATCACATTCACAATGCTGGAGTAACCCCACCACCTTCCATTAGTATAGTTTTCCCATCTCCCCAAACAGAAACCCTATACCCAGTACCCAGGGCATTAACTCCCCACGACCTCAATTTCTTGTTCTTAAACTTAATCTATTCCTGTGGATGTGCACCCACTGTAATGAGGACTTTTTGTTGAGGGTACTTCAGTTAAGGTGTGACCCACTTAGGATGTATCTTAATCCTATTACTGGAGTTTTTTATAAGAGAATAAAATTTAGAAATAGAGAGAAAAAGCCACAGAGGAAGCATCCAGAAGCTGAAATCAACAGAACCCAGAAGAGAAGGGAGACCATGAGATGCTGCCCTGTGCTTTGCCATGTGACAAACTAAAGACCAAGGATCACCAGCAGCCAGCCCCAGAAAGCCAGTCTTCAGAGAGAAAGCATGGCAGTAATGATGGCTTGATTTTGACTTTCTTTTAGTCTCCAAACCGTAAGCTAATAAATCTCCATTGTTTCAGCCAACCAATTTCATGGCATTTGCTTAAACAGCCTAGGAAACTAATACCCATTTTTTAAGTGGCCTTCATTATGATTTGGTGCTCGCCCTATTACTTCAATCCTTTAACTGTTTTCTGGAGCTTTTTGAAAAAGATGTTTCTGCCAGTTCTTGCTAGTTGTTCAAAGCTTCTATGGGGGGACGAACCCTGAGGCATCTCACTCTACCATCTTGATTGGGCCAGTTTTCAGGATTGTAAATTGCTGTGGTGGGCAGCCCAATAAATATTCCTGGCTAAAAGTATGTTCATAGTTTTAAGGCTTTTAATATATACTAACCAGCCCTGAGAAACATTGTTTCAAGTTCTTCTGCCAACGGCAGGGAGAGGCCAATTTGTCCTGAACTCTTAACTGTGTCTGGCTTTGCTTTTCTCCTATCTTAATTCACAGTGTAACCGAGAGTTAAGAATTAACAAATGGCTATAGTTACTGAAACTCTATACAGATGCTTTTTTACCCCCACTTCATAATATATTATAGAATAGCCAAAAGTGAATACCTGAAATTACTGAAACTCACTGAATTAGAACCGGGTGCCTTGATAATGGTTATTTTAGTCTAATTCCAGCCCTTTTTTATACTTACCATTATAATGGTTATTTTTAGCCTAATCCCAGCCCTTGTTTCTACTTTTTTTTTCAGGAGGTACTGGGGATTGCACCCAGGACCTCATACATGGGAAGCAGGCACTCAACCACTGAGCCACACCCACTCCGCTCTACTTGATATTGAAATGGTGACAACTCCACCTTCCCTTGTTTGAATCCATAAATCCTAAACTCCTTAGACAGATTTTAGGCCATCTGATCTCCTGCTTTGCGCTTAGCAAATAAACTCTTTCTCTCTTTGAAACCCCAGTGTCTCAGGAATTCATCATTTGAGTGCATGGGACAGAGAACACCTGCTTTGCTTAGTCACAACAGCAAACTTCAGCAATTCCATCTGCTTTAAGGCGGCACGTCTCCTGGGGCCTCTGGCCTGCCCTGCTTGGATTGGCCATGTTCTAGATGCTGCCTATGGTTCTGGGGACCCCCTGTTTCCAATTTCTGCCTCATTCTTTTATTTTAGTGGGGGACATCCTCCCGTAGCTCCCAGAAAGGATTCATGAAAAGCATCTTTTCATGAGCTCTCTGACATCTGAAAGTATTTCTTTTCTACTCTCAAACTGTCATTGGTAGCTTGGTTGGTACAGATTGAAAAAAATCTCCCCTCATAACTGTGAAGACACTGTTCCACCATCTTGCTTCCTGTGTCCAGCTAAGAAGCTCCCATGGGAAGCCTCCTTCCTCCCTCTGGAAGCTTTAGCACTTTCCTTTGCCGCAGCATAGGGCAGTTTCCAACCATTGTGCTGAGCACTCACTGGGCCCTTTCAATTGGCAAACTCATGCCCTTCAGTTTGGGGAAATTACTTCTGCCCCTTTGGGTTCTCAGTTCTCTCTTTCTAGAAATCTTACTATTTGTACGCTGTCATTGGAAACTTTCTGACTGTGGTCCTCACTCTGGGGTGCGCTGGCCAGGACATGACCTCAAGGAACCTTACTGTTGCTCAGTATCTTTAGGTCTTTCCTCATGGGCACATTGGACCATCCAGAGAAAGTTCCTTCACCCTCCCAAGTGCGATGGGTGCACTTGGCTGCCAGTGCTGGGGACCAAGCAGAGGAAGAGCCCTCAGGCCGTCCACCCTCAGGACATGCATGGTTCCTAACTCACTCTCTTCTCATCAGTCCTGCCCCCGCTGTGCCTGAGGGATGGCCCCACTCTCAGATCCTTATAGCCCTTCCAGAATAGGAACCTCCAGCCTTCCCCCGAAGTGGAGGAGGTGCAGCCCTTGTAAGCGAGGTTAAGGAGAGGTGTTGGCAATCCGTTGTCAACCCATCATTTCCAGAAGTTCCTTTGGAAGCGCAACACTCTAAGCCCAATTGTTCCTCGGGTTTCCCAGTGGCCAGATGAGGAGTCACCTTGCTACGGTCTGTTCAGTCAGTGACCACTTGTCTTCCTCTGGGGCTCCCCAAATGTCACTGCAGAGGCCTCCTCTGCTGCTGTTTTTATTACCTTATTGCCTTTTACCACAGATTTAGTGGCGCTTCAGGAGGAAGTGGAGCTCTATCTGGGTCTTCCATCTCTTCTTGAATGTACAATTCTTCTTAAGTATTTGTTTACAGGAAATGCAGACTCAGTTGTGTCACCACCATCACCCCTCCTTGTTGGGATGTGAAGAGAGTCAGGCCCCAGTTGGCAAGGAGGGCACCCAGCAGAGGCTTCTGGGCCTCAGCCAGGCCCAGAGCCAGGATCTTCTGGCTTTTGGTGAACCAGGCCCACAGATGGCAAGGAAATGGACAGTGCCTTGAGAAGGAGCCAGAAGGGAGGTCTGATTGCCACACCATGCCTCCTCCTCTGAGCCTAGAAGGCCATCACCACATTCAGGCCAGGAGAGGCTGTGAGTGGGGCTGGGGTATACAGATGACACAGTGGTGTCTGCCACCCCGAATGTCAAGGGAGGAAGGAGTTCGTGGTCGGGAGGGGCTGTCCAAGGCCTTGCAGCCAGGAACTGGCCCAAGACTGGTCCCCCTACTTTTATGGCCCCTCACCAGCATACAGCACGTTGGCTCCTAGCCCTACTCCCAGAGTCCCACATCCATGCCTTTGAAAGGAGAAACCAGGAGAACGATGGGTTGCAGAACTGAAGTTCTAGAAATACACATCCTCTTAAGTGGCCGAGCCCAGCCAAGTGGGAAAGCAGATCCACAGGAGGGTGTGCTGGGTTTTATGGATGAATTCCTAGCACCCTGGAACCTCTCGCTTGCCACCTCCCCCTGCTGCCTACATGCGACCTTCCCTTGGATCACAGGAGATTCCCTGGGTTGATGGAGGCCACTCTGCAGAGGTCATTTCCGGAGACAGTGGCAACAAGGTTTGATGGTCAGGGACTCTGCCTGGGACCCTGGGCGTCCTCAGTGGGCAGGTTACTCACCTCGTGCACCTCTGTGCTTTCCCCTGTGAACATGCAGAAAGGCACAGCACCAGCCTTGAGGGGCTGGAATGAGGGCTTAGAGGGGCACCTGCACCTACTGAGGCTCTATGGGCATTAACTGTATCACTGTTACCATGGCGAGGTGCCACCAACACCATGGCCATTTGCGGTGGACAGGCCTGACCTGGGCACCAACTGCCAGCTGCCTCTTATTGCCCTCTAGGATCCTGGAAAGCTCCTCAAATGCTCTGCACTTCAGTCTCTCACTGTGCACCGGGAGCCAGCACACCTATACCTGGATGCCCATCCCACACCTGCACCACACTCCAGGTGCTGGGCTGGACCCAGGTGACCCCAAAGCACTGATGTCTGCATGCGTTCAGCCCATGCCATCTACAACCATCACACTTGGCTAAGAGGTGCTGCCCACAGAGACTGGATGCTCAAGGCTCTTGGGCAGTGCCCCACAATAAGAACTCTCTGGAAAAGTACGGAACAGAAGATGAGGCCTACCTGGGGCACCCAGCCCTTTGTTAACAGAACCTGGCGTCAGCCCCAGGGCAGGGCAGTGGGCACTCCACATCCCCCACCCCACATGGCCTCAGACCCTGTACACACCCCATGGCCTTTACAGAGAAATCAGGAGACCAGATATGGGGAAAAAGACTTAAAAACACCCTCACTGAGAATAATAAGTCCCCCAGTCACCCCTAGGCAGGTAAAATGTCTCGTGACCCATGAAATACACTTACCTCTTCAACCTTTTTGACCAGTGGACGTGAATTTCTGATGAAAGTGATCTTACCAAGTTTAAACTCATAATTGGGAATCCCTCTATAAAGAAGAGAAGGAGAAATATCAGTTCCGGAAAAAAAGAACTTCACTCTGGGTGACCAGGCGGAGGGTGAGCAGGTGAAGGTGCATGTCCTCTTGGTGAGTCTTATTTGAGGAGTGCACTGAACCCACCTGGCCTCAGGGGCTCCCAGTGCCCTTCCAGGAAGTTGGCTTAAGTGCAGGGTGTCGGGCAGGGCCTTGCGGGCTCTGGGCCTGCTCAGGTGCTGGGGCTATCCCAGGGTCAAGAGGGCCTCACTGCCCTGCCCACGTCCTCACATATCTCCCGAAAGTCTGCGCTCCCACTAAACCTTACACTTCGCTCCTTGAGAGAATGGGTGAAGCCCCCTGTAGCAGTTTGAGATTATTTTTTGAATCCCAAAAAGAGAAAGATTATGTTTGTAAACTAATCTGTTCCTCTGGGTGTGATACCCTTTGCACATTTAATTCAGTTGAGGGGCCTTTGATAAAGATTACTTGGTAAGATTGATTTAGGGTGTTTGATTGGACTACATCAGTGAGGCGTGGCTCAGGTTGAGTCTCCGCCCCCTTGCTGGGTGTGAAATAAATGGACACACAGAGACAGACAGAGGAAAAGGAAGCCAGCCATGTTTGATTCTGCCATGTAAAAGGGAGGACTGCTTAAGCAGGAAGTCCTAAGAGGCTGGGCCCACAGAGCAGCTTAAGAGGAAAGGGTGAGCCCAGAGGGGAAGGCTGAGACCTTGGCAGAGACCGGCAGCCATCTTGCTTCACCACATGGCAACACACCAGGATCAACAGTATGTAGCTGACTTTGGTGAAAAAGCATCTCTGATGGTGCCTCGGTTTGAACCTTTCACAGCCTTTGGAACTGTAAGCTTTTACCCTCAAATAAATCTCCTTTATAAAAGCCAACCCATTTCTGGTACTTTGCGTCAGTAGACCTTTGGTAAACTAAAACACCCTCTTCTCAGCATTCTCCTTCTGCTCTAATGCCCCTCATCCCTACCACCAGCGTGACGGCCACTGGAGGAGGAAACTGCTAAGAGGGTCCCTGGACCCATCGACAGAAACAAACCTAGTGAGGCAGAGCTTCCTCCTGGTTTCAGGGACATGGAGGTGAGGCTCCCAATTATTGGAAATCACATAGCAAGAAAACAGGCGGGTTAATGAACAGGAACCGGGGGAGGTTGAAGTAGGAGAGAGGTGTGATCAGGTGGCATCTGGCGTGGAGGTTGAGGCAGGACTGAAAGTTCCAGGTGAGCGGCTGGGAGGATCGGTGGATAGAGAAGGCCTGACACACTTTCCTTCAGAAACACCCACCTGTGATGGGTGAAACAACATGCTCCACCCCTCAAAAGAGGGTGGGTGGGATGGCTTTCAGATTACCCCAACAGCCTTGGTATGGACCGAATCATGTCCCCCAACAAAAGTACATTCAAGTCCTAAGCCTGGTTCTGTGAATGAGAAGATCTCATTTGTAAATGAGATCTGCAAAGATCCTATTAGTTGAGGTGGGACCAGAAGCAGAACCAGAGAATCAGGGTGGGCCTTGATCCAATAGGACTGTGGGCCTTAGGAGCAGAGGAAAAGAATCTGGGTGCAGAACTTGGAGGGCCATGTGGCAGAGGCAGAAAATGAGTTCTGGATTGCCGGCCAGCCACTACCAAAATGTTCCAGGCTTCGGAGAAAGCAGGGCCCTGCTGACACCTAGATGTTGGACTTGTGGCCTCCGCGATCGTCTAACAATAAGGTCCTCTGGTTCAAGCCCCCCAGAGTATGGTGCTTGTTGTAGCAGCCCTAGCACACTAAGAAACATCTAATTGAGCCGGGCTCGACTCCAGAGTAGAAGGGAGGCTGCCCTACCCCCAGGGTCTGGCGCAGACCCTCAATGGATGATGGCAAAGCTTCTGGCAGGAGCAGAATCAAGGCAGACCCACCTCTTAATGTCTCCAGGCTTGATTGGGGATGGGCTGGGCTCCACACCTTTCTTCTTTCCGTCCAGTCGGTTCCCGGAGCCAGAGAAGGCCTAGACAGGTGAAGGGAGAGCTTCTGTGCACGGAGCCCTGAGAGCACTTATGCCCTTCACTGAAAGACCATGGCAGGCCTGGTGCTGGGGCCTGCTGCACATGCCCCCCCCTCAGGACTAAAGCACCACGCCCCTGCAAGTGGCAGCCAACAGCTCTCTGCAGTGCTTCTCAGATAACTGCCCTGAGCTGAAGAGCGCACCCTGAGCTGAAAAGCGCGCCTGGTCCACAGTTACACCCCTACCCAGGGGCTGCCTGCAGCCAATGACCAGTTGAAGGGCCTGGTGCCCTGGCCTCTGCAGGCCAGCCCAGATCAAGCGCCCCATGTGTGGTTGAGGCCTTGCTTGTGGCTGGACCACGGCTTGGCCTATCTGCCGGCCCAGTCCTGCCCCCTCTGCCGCCTCCCAGCACCCAGTGCCCTGCACACCAGCCTCCACCCGTTTCCCAGGGAGTCTGAATGCAACGTATTTTCAAGTGATTCAAGTGAAGAAAGAAAAAAAAAAAAGAACATGTTTTGAAAGAGAGAGAGAGAAGCAAATGTGATTAACATTTGATAAATGTAACTGAATCAGGGAAGCGGCTGTGGCTCAATCAGTAGGGCTCCCGTTTACCATGTGGGAGGCCCGGGGTTCGGTTCCCGGGGCCTCCTGGTGGGGGCAAGCCCACCTGCACGGCGTGGTTGGCTGACCCAGCAAGCGCAAGCAGCAAGGGGGGGATGAATGGATAAATAAATAAAATCTTTAAAAAAAATAAAAATAAATGTAACTGAATCAAAAGAAAAAAAAAGGGTTAGGGCTTGCAGGAGGATTATAGGAGAATGGCTGTAAAAAGCCAAGAGCCTCAGAAAGCACCAGATACACTTGTGCACAGATATCCAGAGAGCAGAAACCCTGCTGACGTCCAATAGTGTGGGACAGTCAAGGCCTTGAAGTGGATGCCCTGGATCTGAGAAGCAGATGGCATGCTGGAGCCAAGAGAGCAAAATGTGTGGCCTGTTACTCACGCGGAAGCCCAGCTCTCCAGTATAGCCACTGTGGTCAGCTTCACCTTCCTAACAGGGAGCAAGAAAAAACAGGAGGTGAGCTGCTTAGCAGGGGAGATCCCAGCTTTTCCCTGGAGCCTCCCTTTTCCATTGCTGTCCTGCACCCTAACAGTTAAGACACACCGTTGTCCCCGGGTGCAGGGCTGGGAGAGAAGTGGGGCACGTGACTGTGTCAGCACCAGCAGAGGCAAACCACGAGCCAGGTGCCTGAACACATTCATGAAGAAGCGCCCTGATGAGAAAAGGCAAAGCACGCCATGGGCCACAAAGGGATGCTGGAGAAATGACTTACTGTCGACTCCTCGTGTGGGACTTGTCTTTCAGGTTCTTTGTAGCCCAGTGGAGCATCAAAATCCACCTGTGTTTCAAGATGAAAGTAAAACCTTGAGACCCAGCCACATTTAGGCTTCCTCATGTGTTTTTCAATTGAGACCATTCTAGATTCAGATACAGTTGTAAGAAATAATAGAGAGAGCTCTTGTACACTTTGCCCAGTTTCCCCGATGGCAACATTTCACAAAATTATACTGTTGACACCATGGAATTGACACTGACACAATCCACTTACCTTATTCAGATTCCCCCAGTGTCACATTACTCGTGTATGTGTGTGTGCAGATGTCAAGTTCTACATAACTTTATCACCAGGGTAGCTCTGCATCCACCGCCAGTTGAAAACTGAACAGTTTGGATACAGGACCCCTTACTCTGTGATTACCCTTTTATAATCACACCCCCTCCTTCCCATCCCCCTGCTCCCCTCCCTAACCCCCGTAAACCACTCATCCGCCCTCCATGTGTAAAATATTGTCATTTCAAGGTTACATAAATGGAACCAGCTGGTATGCAACCTTTTGGGCCTGGCCTTGGTTGCGTAGCATCATTCCCTGGAGATCCAGCTAGGATGCTGCATGTGTCATTAGTTTGTTCCTGCTCAGGAAGGTGAGCAGAGGCTTCCTCGGTTTTTAAGAATGATATCCACTCCTGGGCAGATGTGAGTTGACTGGGGATTTAACCACCTCAGAAATGGCAGCCATCCCCCAGGGTCTTGACACAGATCACCAGGTCAGTGGCCTCCTTACAATGTTCCTCCTCTTTCCCCAAAATGGTCCCAACAGCCATGTGACACCACCCCCTCCCCAGAGGTGCTGGCCTGCAGGGGCCACCAATGACCATCCCCCCAGGCCCAAGATCCCTGTAACAGGACCAAGGCACTCACATTCATGTCACACTCGATGATGGACACGGCCTTGTCGGGTTTGGTCTCCATCACCCGCAGCTCATAGATCTTGTGGGGGGAGGGGGAGGGGGAGGGACAGAGAAAAGAAATCAGTGGGACAGTCTCGGGGCCACACTGGGGGCTGCCACCATCCATCTGCTGTGCTCGCCACTGGCTCCTGTGGTCACACCATTCACACCCAGTCCTCCCCCAGCCCCACACCCCTCTCACGGTGACAATGCCATGTGGGATAGGGTACTTTTATGCCCATCCCTCAAGGGGGGTTTCCCCAGATGAGATTCTATTTAGACATTATGTTTTAAAGACACTCAACTTTTAAGCCAGAAAGTTTCTTATTGATTAATCCCGTTTGGTATAGCTTATACCTCCTGTGACTAAGGGTTGATCATACTTTGTTTGATTTTTGCAAAATATTGCCTCTCCTCCCTTCTCCCTCACTGGGATTTTCCCAGAGCCTCTGTTAGACTTTCTCATTATCTTTAAGATCTCAAGCTCACATATGTTCCATCTCCTTGCTCCTCACGGCTGAATTCTGTTATGTTTCCTGTATTTATCTTTCGTTTCATTCATTCTTTTTTCCTGCTGTGTTGAATCTGTGAAGTCTCTGCTTTTCTTTTCTTTTTTTTTTTAAATGGGAGCTTTATTTCTTCCTTTCTAACCCTGTACCTTTTATTTCTCTATTTTTTTGATAATTTTATTTTATTATTATTTTAAAATTTTTATCGCTCCCCCCCACCCCATGGCTCCCTCATCTGTCTGCTTGTTGTCTGCTCGTCTTCCTCAAGAGGCACGGGAAACCGAACCCAGGACCTCCCATGTGGGAGGTGAGTGTTCAACCGCTTGAGCTACTTCCGCTCGCGGCTCATTGCAGCTCATTGCAGCTTGTCTTCTTTAGGAGGCACGGACAACTGAATCCGGGGCCTACCATGTGGGAGGCAGGTGCCCAATTGCTTGAGCCACATCCTCTCCCCCTCTGACTGCTTTTCAAACCTCTCCTGTTATTTTTGACAGTCTTTTGTTGCTTGCCCAATTTGATGACTCTGTTATTTCTTCTTTTTTTTTTTAATTAAAGATTTATTTATTTATTTATTTACTTTTTATCCATTTTTACCTCCCCACACACACCATTTCTGCTGTTTTTTGTGTCCATTTGCTGGGCAATTCTCTGTGTCCATTTTCTGCCCTCTCTTCTCATCCTTATCCTCCTGTCACTGGGATTCGATCCTGGGAACCTCTGATGCGGGAGAGAGGCGTTCTGCCACCTGCGCCACCTCAGTTTCTGTTTTTTTCGGTGTGTCTCGTCTTAGCACTCCCCTGCATCACTCTCTTGCTACTTCACCATCTTGCTGCATGCGGTGCACCCACACATGGGGCCTGGGGGCGGGACCTGACGGCATACCTGTGCATGGAGTCTGGGGGTGGAGCCTGAAGGCGTACCCGCTTGCAGGGCCTGGCAGCCCCCGCACCTACTATATATTTTCTTTATTTTACCAGGAGGTCCCGGGGATCAAACCCAGGTCCCTCCATATGGGAAACGGACACCCAACCATTTGAGCCACATCTGCACCCCTATGTTATTTCTTTGAACATTTCATACATTGATTTTATATTTGTACTTGAAAATTCCAGTACTGACTTCCTCAGGGGTCTAAATCTGGTGGTTTTATTGGGAGTTCCAGTTTGCTTGTTTGATCTGTAGTGATGCCAAGGGTCTAACTCAACTGGGGATGCTTCTCTCAGAGCGAAATTGGGTTGACTTCTCTTGGAAGGTGGTACCTATCCTGGACCTAGCCTCTGTGACGGAGGGTCCCAGTTGAACATGGAAATCTCAGATTCAGATCTCTCAGCAAGCACTGATATGGTCATTTGCCTTCAAGGCAATGCTGAGAGATTCTTGAATATTTCCTATATTCTTACAATGAATTAATAAAGTTTTATCCTGATTTAATTGCATTTTTATCAGAAGGGCCCTTTAAGAGTATAAAATGGCTCTTTAGAGTATCTAGTCTTCTATACTTCCAAAAGTGGAAGTCCAAATGTCCTTTTGTTTTTTTTCCCCTATGTTTAATCTATACAGTCCACTCTCCCTTATAATACAAAAATAACATTAACTTTTATCACCCATTTGAGAGTTAGATTTATCACTATTTATCACTATTACTATAATTTCAAATGTTAAGGCTGCCTGTAACTATGAACACTTAGAGTATTCAGTTAACGTAGACAATACCTAAAATTTTCCCCATAAAGCTAAAGGCAACAAGAATATTTTTTAGTTTATGAAAAAACAAAATGGAAAAGCATGAATTTAAACCTACACAATTGAAAAAAATAAAGCTTATCAGTATCAGATGCCTCAAGTATAAAGAGACTGTTGGACAATAAGCTGGATTCCTAGGAAAGGAACCAGACTCTCGATCCTGGGAGGACAGAATGGGCTGCATGCATGGCTGTGAGGGAAGAGGAGGGCGGCCTGAGGGGCCCAGAGCTGGCATCGGGGGGCCCCTGGCAGGCGCACATGTGGGCCAATTATCACCCAGCATTGTGGATGAGGGGCACCCTGTCACTGCACTCCACGCCTGGGGTAGGACAACCTCACGGCTGGATTGCCAACAACTACATCTTTCCTCAGACGTGTTTCTACAGTAATGTGAAAGTGGACACCTTTTTGAATGTTGTGGGAACTCATCTGTCAGCGAGGCATGGACATAGACAAGAAATGGAGGGCAATGGATGGACTTCCACTTGACAGCTCAATGGCCTAGGTCCATGCACTTAAAAAGTGTGGAATCCAGGATGAATGAGAAGAGCTCAGACCTGGCAATCCTGGGTCAGGAGAAGTCATGTTTAGGCCTTGAAGGGAAAACCAAAGAAGACAGGAGAAAGAGGATCTGGGCTTCCCAGAGCCTTGGAGGCCCTGTTCGCAGGAGGAGCTCCCCATCCAGAGTTCCCCCACATTCCCCAGAGAGCACTGCGGGACAGCTCTGAGAGGGTCCACCTGCTTCAAGGAGAGGTAGTGTGAGGACAAGAACCTGGGTTGGTTCATTCCCAGGTGGGTTCCCATAGCCCAGCAAAGGGCTTAGTTCAGATTACAGTGCAATGAAAATCCTTTTAAATCAAGGCAGAATCAGCATGCCTGGTATGACGATTTAAATTTTGTGAATCCCAGAAAATATTGTTTTTTTGAACTAATCCATCCCTGTGTGTGGGGCCCTTTGATTGCATTAAATTCAATTAAGGGACCTTTAGATTAGATCACTTGATTAGATCACTTTTGATCTGCATCAGTGAGGCATGACCCAGAACGAGTCTCTGCCCTTTTACTGGAGCCTTATATAAGTTTGCCTACAGCTACAAAGACAGAGAAGTCCCAAAAGGCTCAAGGAGAGGAGGCTCGGGGAGAGATGCCTAATCCCCTACAGCTGAGCTCCAGGAGAAAGGAGAGAGAGATTGGCAGACACCCCATCTTACCTCACCATGTGGCAGGACTCCAGCCGACCTTTGGTGAGAAAGCATCTCTGATGATGCCTTGATTTGGACATTTTCGCAACCTTAGAACTGTAAGCTTTTACCCCAAATAAGTCCCTTTTATAAAAGCCAACCTATTTCTGGTATTTTTGCATCAGCAGCCTTTGGCAAACTAAGACATGCACCATCATGGTACACAGAGGTATTATTAATAAGAATAACAACATCAAACTTACCCATCTGTAAATATAATTAATCCTCAAATAAGAGCTGCTGAATGAATCAGTAAAAATGCTGTGAATACAAACCCATGAGGATTTGAACAAGCGAACAGTAGACAGCAGCTAGTAGATAAAATCCAGGCATATCCTGCTTAAAAGGAACCTCTTCAAACACGAGAAGGGACATTTTAGTAGACAACTCTTTAGGAGCAAGCTGCACTCAGGACCCTGAGGGCCATGGTGCTCACCTTCTCGTTGTAGTTGATGGCGATCACATCCCCAGTGGTGAGACAGGCAAAGTTTCTCAGTGCATTTTCTAATCTGCAGACACATACTGTCAAGGCAATGTGGCAAGATCGGAAACAAGTTTCCACAGGGAGTTAGATGATCCACCTTAGGTGGGCAGAAGTATCCCATACTAAAAACAAACAGATTTCATACAATGGAATATTACTTGGCAACAAAAAGGAACTCCTAACATGTGGTAATGTGGCTGTATCTCATGAACATTATGCTGTTATGTAGAACCAGCTACAGAAGAGTGCGTGCTATAAAATCCTATTCATGTGAAACCCTAAGAAAGACAAATCTAATCTATAAAGATGGAAAGCAGCTCAGAGGTTGCTGGGGCCAGCGTGGGGGGTGGGGAATGGCTGGGAAGGGGCAAAAATGGACCTTTTAGAAGATGGAAATATTCTGGGTTCATGGGGTATATATATTTGGTCAAACCCGCCATCTGTGTTTATTTTACAGTCTACAAATTATATCTCTGTAAAGCTGATTTTAAGAAATCCTAAGGGAGCATTTGATAATGATGCACTTTTGGGCTGGTAACCCAACTTTAGGGGTATGTTCTTTTTTTTTTTTTTTTTTTTTTTTTAAAGATTTTATTTATTTATTCATTTATCCCCCCCTTGCTGCTTGTGCTCGCTGGGTCAGCTAACCACGCCGTGCGGGCGGGCTTGCCTTCACCAGGAGGCCCCGGGAACCGAACCCTGGGCCTCCCATATGGTAAACGGGAGCCCTACTGATTGAGCCACAGCCGCTTCCCAGGGGTATGTTCTTTTAAAAAAAAAAAAAAAAAAGTCAAAAAGAAATAGTAACCTGTAAGCCCTTTTTATAAGAGCAAATAAGATTTTTTAAAACTATGCCTAGACAAGGATATGTCAAAGCCAGCTACTGTGATGAATCACATGGAATAGTTTAGCTATGTAAACCTCATGATTTACAGAATTGTCTTAAATAAAAAGGTCAGGCTTAAAACATGGTTCCAGAGTTCACCCCTATGACATGGCACAGGCCGATGAGGGACACAGAGGCTAACCACCAAGTGGAAAGGGCGAGGCTGTTCAGGTTCACCTCTTCTCCAGGTTAGACATCTTCTAGGGTCACAAGAGCTGTATAAGCACCCTTTGTGATGGCGTGGCCACCTCTATCCCCTTGAGCTCCCTGCCAGTGGCCCGAGGAGGCAGTGTCCCCGCTCCCCCTTCACAGGTGGTAAGACCCAGCTACTTGCCTGAGGGTGGAACCTGGCACCCACCCCTGGGCACAACTTGCCCTAACCTTCTCTGCTGTACATTAAACTGCCTTTATCCAGACTGTCAGTGAGACCAGGGAACATGACTGGGGACTATCAGGCTGAACTCAGGTGAACCCTCCTTTTACCACGCGCTCACAGGTGTTTAGTTGGGCCTATTGAGAAAGAGTCTTTGAAAACAATCTGATAAGTTTGGACTCTGTGACAGTCTGAAGTTCTTTTCTGAATCCAAAAAGATTCTTTTCTTAAACTAATTCATCCCTGAGGGTGCAGTGCCCTTTGATTACATTAGATCACTTTGATTAGATTACCTGGATTAGATTGCTTTTGATTGGACTACATCAGTGAGGTTTGACTCAGGTTGGGTCTCTGGCGGCCCCTTACTTGTGCCTTATATAAACAGAAATAGAGAGAAGACACACAGAAAAGGGAGCTCTGCCATTTTGACTTGGCCATGTGTCAGAGAGGACTAGAAGATCGCTAGCACCTGAAGCTGAAGCATGAAGCCCCCAAGAGGTTGGGCCCACTTTGCAGCTCAAGGCTGAAGAGATGGGACATATGCCTGATTACCCACAGCTGGGCTCTGGAAGACAGTGAGCCCAGAGGGGAAGACAGGGACCTCAGCAGAGATTGGCTGCCATCTTGCCTTGTCATGTGGCAGGACGCCAGGATCACTAGTAGCTGACTTTGGTGAGAAAGCATCTCTGCTAATGCCTTGATTTGGATATTTCACATTCTCAGAACTATAAGCTTTTACCTTAAATAAAAACCCTATTACAAAAGTACCAACCATTTCTAGTACTTTGTTGTTATCAGCAGCCCTGTGGCAAACTAAGATAGACCCCAATGCATGTAAACACCCACAGAAAATCTGGAGGGCCTAGGGGCATGGAGGCAGGCCTCGCTTCTGGTCACCAACAATCAAACAGAGCAACGTGAATCAGAGCTCTGATTCACCCAGAACGGTGATCCAGCCTGCAGCATGGAAAGGGGCCGCCACAGCTGAGCCGCAAGCAGAAGGCCCATCTACCTCCGGAATGCTGTCAGCAGCAGTTTCCTCCCAGGAACAGGCCCAGGGAGATTGTGCAGGTAGGGAGGGTGGAGGCAGATTTATTTATTTTACTTTCTACCTGTCTGTTTGTCATATTGTTTTAATTTGAACATGCATTTTTAAAATAAATAGATTACCACTCTATACCATCATCTCAACAAACCAAACTAGGGCCTCTGAGCTAGAGGACCTTGATCTTAGTTTATCCATGGCACCTCCTGCCCGACACTCACTTCCTTAAATTATAAGCATACACATCTGGCTTAAGTTCAGAGGAGAAAAAAGAAAATCTCTAGAAGCCTAACCCTAAAAAAATTCTCTAGAACCTTTGTTTTCTTCTTGCTGAGAAAGAGCACTGTAATAAATCAATGCAAGCCATTGGTTTGGAATAAATCAGCCTAGAGGCTGGGCCAACACTGAGGCTGACTGGCAGTTCATGGCAGCAGGGGGACCCCCAGGGTTGCACAGAGGGGACTGGGTTGAATAAGACGAGCAGGTCTCTCCTTCTACCAGGAAATACTGTGCATACTGGGCTTTGTGCCAGATGTCATGTTCTGCCTGAAAGATGGGTTCTCTTCTCCCCTGCCAGGAAGGTGAGGAAAGCAGCCAGGCGAGGCCCACAGAGCACCCAGATCACTCACCCAGGGCAAGCCCGCCACAGTGGACATGCTGGCAAATGCCACCACTCTCCAGTCATGACTTCAATCACTACTATATGTGTAGTCGCGGAAAACAGGCATATGGTCAATAAAGCACCTGCTGTCTAGCAGCTGCCAGCAGGCCCCTCCTTTGCCTAGAAGGTTCCTTCTCCTTTCAAAGGATACACTGCTTTGGGGTTGGTGATGTCCAGGAAGTCAGGGCTCTGAGGCTGGAATTTGGAGTACGTGGCCACCTGAAGGTTGACGCTCTCCACCTGGACCAAGCCCCCTTCCTCCAACAGCAAGTTCTGCATCATCTGGAAAGGAAGAAAGTGATGTGAGACACCCACCCACCCCCACGCCACCCTGGAAATTAATGGCCACCATGACTGCCATCTTCCCATATGCAGGTGGGTTAGGTATCACATTCAGATGGCCTCTTACTTTGGGTCCCCTAGAGAAGAAGGGACACTAGGACTTGGAGACAAGTGATTTCAGATATGGTGTCAGGAAGGAAGAAAGAACAGGTGAGCAAGGCAATGAAGGGGTGCTATGAGGGCACCCCTGCTGGGCTGCATCTGCTGTGAAGGTGACGGGATGTGGGCCTCCTGGGTCGTCCACCAGGAGGTTGGGGATACAGGCCTCTTGGGAGGTTGCCAGGTACAGGCCTGTCTGGTGGTTGGGGAGTACAGGCCTCCTGGGCCACCTGCTGACAGGGCAGAGAGTACAGGTATTAGCCTCCAGCCTAGGCCCTCAGGGCACTCACTCCCCATACCTCCAATCTTCCATGGCCTGCACCTCACATGGCATGGAGAAGGCCCTGGGCAACTATGGAGGCGTGCTACCTGTGCTTGAGAGCTGTGCTGAGGTAGGAAGATGGCAGCACACGGCACATCTGACCCCACGTGGCACGGCTGCCACAGTGAAGGCTGAGGGGTGGGGACAAGACACCAGAGTGGTGTGCTACAGGGGTTGATTTAAAAAACAGGAAAGAAGCTCCCTTATACTTCTGGCAAACCACTCTGCAAGGTAGACAACCACGGAGGAACAAGACAGAGACAGATGAACAAAGGCCTGGAGAACCTGGAGTGTGGGGAACTAGGAACATAGCAAGAAGGTCAAGGGTCAGAGGTCAGAGGAGAGACTAGAGGCTCAGAAGCCACAGGGCCAAAAACAAGAAACCTTGGAGGCCCTAAAATGGTGGCATGAGCAAGCCTCCATACACCCATCCCCGGCTTCTTCTACCACTGAGTCAGGGCCAAGGTCAATTTGTCCATAGGCACCCCCTCTCCTGCCCCACACTGGATGGCTCTGAATTACTCCTGCAGGAGCTGGAGAAATGCCGCGGCCCCAGAGGCGTGACTTGAGGAATTAGGAGGCGACTCTAACAGCCCAGGCAGGAATGGATGGAGGAGGGGACATATCTGGGGAGGCCAGGCAGGCCAAGATTAGGAAGCTGCACCTGGATGTTAGGTCAGGGCCCAGGAAAGTGGGTGGAGCAAAAGTAGAGTCCACAGTGAAGCCATGAGAATGCGTGGGTCCACATGGGTCAAGCCTGTGGGGAGCCTCATGCAATTGGTAAGGCGCCATCATGGGAGGCCTGTCAGGCAGGGACAGGGAGACTGGGAACTACAGAAACTGAGGGTGGCCTCTGTCAGCTACCACAGGCAGGCGGGGCAGGATGGAGAGGTAACTGGATTTGGTGACCAGGAGGTTCTGGTGACCCTGGAGAGTGACATGTTAATAGAAGCTGCTTGAAGGGTCAGAAGTCAAGATGGCCACAGGTCAAGCTCACAGTCTCTTAGGCAGACCTTTGTGAGGAATTTGTCATTGAAGGAAGGAGGCTAAGCTAGAGCCCCAGCCCTGAAGCCTGGGCCAGGCTGGGGTCACAGCCCTGGCAGAGGCCTGGCCAGGGGAGGAGAGAGGCGGGTTTCCTAGGCTGGAGGAAGGACACGGCCACAGCAAGGCATGAATAGGCAGGACAAAGCTCTCAAGAGAGAGGATGCTCAGGTAACCTGCCGAAGGCCAAACAAGGCAGGGTTCAACCAGGCCTTCAGGACAGACATGGCCTTCTGAGAAGGCCCCTAAGGCAGGGAGATGATAGCTGATTTGCCTGCAGCAGTCACCCATGGGGCCAGAATGGTGGGGATCAGGCCCTGGGGACACTTCCACACTCAGGGTGCCCTGCGCAGCACCTCAGGCAAGGTCAGCAGTAAGGCCCCAGATCCTGGAAAAGGTCAGTACCTGTTCGAGGCTGACTCAACCTGTGGAAGCTGGAAAGCCCCTGGAAGAATGGAGTCCACCTGTCAGCCAGCAGAAGACACATGCTCATACGCAGTCCCAGGAGTCAGAAGACCCTTGGGTCTGGCCCTGCCCTGCAGCTGGGAGGCCCCAGGCCACCACCTAATCACATCGAGAACCAGAAGGCCAGGCTAGGGCCGGGCCAGGCCGGCTGCCCCTCTCCCCAAGCTGGCCCTATGTGCCATCCTACCCGGACACTTTCCCAGGGGATGGGGTATTTCTCAGTGAAAGGGTTTCAATTCATTTTCTGGTCCAAAGTGGTCTGGGTGCTTAGACAAATGGCCACCCAAATTCCAAGACTGTAGGTCGGAGAAAATTCCTTTGAGGTAGAATGTCCCTCGAGCATCCCCACTCCTCTTGCTCCTACAGGTCAGTCAATAGGAGGCCTCACCGTGGGTCCAGAGTGGCCTGGGGAAGCAGCATTCACAGAATGGCTTCTGTGACCAGGTGCTCTGCCAGGTGAGTAAGACATGGCTCATCAAAAGGCACCTATGTGAGGACGGCAAGCACTGTGAGGGTGCATGTGCCTCAGGGACACAGAGAAGGGGAGGTGCATTGAGGAGGGAACCAAGTCAGGTCTGGGCTCTGTGGCATGGCTAAAAGCTCCTATGGGACCAAGACTGGGGAGGCCCAGGACACCTGGGTAAGGAGACAGTCCAGGAGAGGCTGGGAGCAGGAGGCTGTGGTTGGAGCAGAGCTCCTGTCGGGGGAAGGTGGCTGGGCCCAGCCCTTGGGAAGCGTCCTGGGATCCAGGCTGAAGAGCTGGGGTGGGGGTGGGCTGTGGGAAGCCATCTCCCAGGCAGCAGGGGCAAGTAACCTGCTGTAAGAGCGGATGGAAGATGTTCACAACACCCACATATATTTATCTCAAAAAGCTTGTGATCTCTGCGACAGGGACCAGTGGGAGCAGCAGCTGTGGCTTTGTGAGGCCGCAAGGTATGACTGGGGAGGGAGCTTCTCAGCCTTCCCAGGCCACAGCCAACACAGGGCCTCTCAGCACACCAGATGCCACCCCTCTGACAGACTCCTCTGACTGACTGCTGAATGCTATGGGTCCGGATCACAGCACTTCTCCTGCCTTCGTCCTGTCTTACAGGAAGGCATGGGGCGGGCAGGAGCCTGGTCTCCTGCTCCAAGCTGCACAGAGCAGGATGTGCATGTACGCTGGGGGGTGTCCCTGCCCGAGAGGCCCCTGTGCCCTGAATAGACCTGCTCCTCGTGGGGCCAGGCAGGGCCCTGGCCGATGGCGGCACTCACCCAGTGTGGAAGGTAGCAGATACCCTCATCAGCAACGAACTCCAGCACTCCGCAGTGTGTCATGCGGTCTGAATTCTTGTTAGTCAATTTGAACAGCATGGGATAGGTAATGTTGAGCCGGCCTAAAAAGGAGAGGAACTATGGGGTTTAGTTTTATGAGATGTGAATATGATCAAGCATTTTTTTTCCTTCATTTTCTTCATTAACAAGGAGACCTTGGTCATGTCATTTAGCCAATCTGTGCTCATATATGTATTCGTTCAGAACACTGAAGAAACAAAATGAGTTTGATTTTAGGATTAAATGAGATAAATGTGCCTGGACAGAATTATTTTAGAGTAGCTCTTTTATAATTTAAGCTGCCTTTGGTCTGTTATTTTATTTTTTGGAGTTGAAATAAAGTTTACTTAGGAAAAAATTTAAAAAAAAAAGGAGAGGAAGCATATCAGGCACGGGTGTGTGAGAAAGGAAGGAAACCCTGTCACCCAAGGCCTCCCCTAGGAAGCAGCTCCTGCGTGGCACCCACTCAGTACATCGCAGCAGGCAGCTAGACTCCAGGGGGGTTCTTAGCCCCTGGGTGTCTGCCCACCCACCCAGACCCAGTAAGCCTTGAGGCAGGCGGGAATCCCTCCCTGCCTGCTAGAGCACAGCACTCTGCCCTGAATAGGAACTCAAGAATGTCTGATGAGTCTGTCATGCAGCATGGGCCTAGATTTGTGATTTGTCTCAAGTAGCCATTTTTAAAAGTGCCTTTTTTTTTTTTTCAATTTATTCATAAATAACTCAAGTGCAACCAGGTGCTGGCCAAAATCTCTGCCTCCAAAGGTTTCTAGTATAGAAAGGTGAGAAAGAAAACAAGGGCACTGCCGATGCTGTGGGAGGGGTCAGGGTTGTCAGGAAGGGCCATGGACCAGGCAGGGTGAATTCTCCAGGTGCTCCACCCAGCAGGGCAGGAAACTCCAAGCCATGGCAGCAGCTGGAGCCAAGGCTACGGGTGAAGAGCAGACCAGTCTGTGGAGGGGACACTGGCAATGAGGTGTGGTTGGAGCCTGAGGATGGGGTGTGGGAGGTCGGAGTAGGGTAGGAAGCTGGGCCAGGGAAGCAGGGTGCCCGGCACCCCCGGCTGGGAGTGTGGGCTCTCAGCCAGTCCTGACACAATGACTCCCATGCCCCAGGGGTCTGTGAGGACTGGGGGCCAACAGTTGGGACTGGGGCAGGCCTAGCTTGGGAGACAGAAAGGAGGGGCCCAGAAAGGAGGGGGCAGGCCTTGAGAAGTGGGAAAGCCTGAGAGACTTGGATGCTGGTGGAGAGGCCTGAGATGGCAGTGGCCACGCTTATGAGGCATCAGGCCCTCAGTAAATCTTCCCAGACATGGCACCCACCAGGACCCCTTTTTATCCTAAGAGGAGATTAAGGCTCAGAGCTCAGGAGGCCTGATGCCGGGATGCAACCCAGGCTGCTAGCTTGAGTTGGGGTGAGAGGGAGGGCATCACCATGGAGCCACACTGTCTTTAGCTCATAGGTTCAAGTGTACCAGTCAACCAAAGCTCCACTCAGAAATGGGAGGTACGGCAGACTCCATAAGAATTCTAAATAAAGCAAATCAAGGGAAGATAGCTGGGACAGGAAGACACTGACAGGCAAGGAAGCCCCTCAGAAGTCACAGGGTGGCTTCAATGTGGCAGGATGGTGACAGAGGGCCCCTGAGGCCAGTCCCTCCGTTTCAGTCCCTCGCAGCTGAAGGGCTACAGCTGGTCTGAATTATTAAGTCCCTTAGAAAATACTTACTGAGTTGATCGAGGGCTGATGGTGGCATAATTACTGTGGAAAGAACATTTTAAATAGTATTAAAAAAAAAAAAAAAAAAAGGCAGAAACAAAAGCCAAAATGCAATCTCCGTTATATCCCAAAGAAGTTTTAAACAATATTTTATAGCAGCCAGAATTTCATCATGATCTTTCTTAAAGAATCTTAATGTAATTTATTTCTGGGAATGGAATAGGCACAAGTCATAAATCTGATCAGAATTAGCTCCTCCCACCCCCCCCCCCCCCCGATAACAAGCCTGGGACAAGCAACATTTTCATTGGAATACTAGCTTCTGGTTATTGTACCAAATAAGACTGGGGAAGGCTACAAGCCCTGCAGTCTTAGGGGCAGGAAGGGTTACTAGTCAAAATAAAAACAAGCACATACTCTTCCCTCCTTTCTCCACATCTGACCTGTCATTAGGCCCTGCTAGCATGGACACGGAGAAGCAGCGGTACTGCGTGGAGAAGCGGCTCTGGAAGACCCGCGGGATCGGGTGGTCAAACATATTGAAAGAGAACTAGAAGGAGAAAAGAGGGACCAGCGTTAGAGCCAAGGGACGTTTCTTCATGTCAAAAAGCCAAAACACTTCAGGGTGAGTAATGCTGCTAAACGTTAGTCAAAGAGCAAAATGTACTAAAATCTTGATACATTTCCTGGGAAACAGTCTCAAATCTCTGGGTTTCAGCCATTTCTGCCACCCCTAGCCTCATCCCTCAGATCTAGTCTCCACGATTTTTAGAAAGTGTGATCTTCTCCAAATGCAAAATCTTGTGTCCAGGTTGTTCCTTTCCTTAACCTCCCACAGGGGCTCCCCACCGTCCTCAGCATCAAGGCCAGACTTCTCCCACGGCTCACAAAGACTTGCTCACTGACATACAACCTCCCAAGCCTGCTGGGGCTATTTCCTCTGCCTGATACATTTTTCCTGTTTTCATTAATTTAATAAACCCTTTATTAATCTAAAAACATATTTATTGAGTGCCTACAAGTTTCCAGTTTCTGTCCTAAGCACTTGGAAAACATCAGTGAACCAAACAGATAAAATCTCTGCCCTGCTGGCGCCAACATTCAAAACAGAGTATACAAGCAAAAGCTAAACTCAAACCCGTCAGATGGAGATAAGAGCCTGGGAAAGGGGAGAGAGAGCACCTGGGGATGCTGTTTTAAACAGGTGGTCATGAAAGGCCTCTCTGCACTGAGATCTGAATGTCATGAGAGGGAGCCAGGTAGAGAGCAGGGAAAGGCATTCCAGGAAGCAGGAATGGCAGGCACCCAGTGTTTGCACTCCTCCACCTGTCTTTTCCTTTCTCCAAGAAGCCTTCCCTGCTCTGCCATGGGTTAGGACTAGTGCTTCTCCAAGTGCACATCGTACCACACAGAGAAACTTCTTTGCATTTAACAAGTAAAGCCAAGACATGCAACCACTAAAGCACAAGATCCACCTCTTAAAGACTGGATAAAGACGAAGGGCTTGGAAAATGTTACACATCCATGGTGGTTCTTCTCAAAGTATTGCAACTGCTTATATTTCAAAAAGAGAATAAAATCTCACAATGAAATATTTCTTGACTTGGTTCCCTACACACATTAAAGAAAGGAAAAAGCCACCTACTGAGAGTACTTTACCAGCAATTTCAAAATTAGTAAGCCAAATCAGCTATCTTCCTAAAATGCAAAAATAGCATCCTCCTGCCTAAAAGAACAGCAGATGGCTCTTCAATTCCTGGAGCTCTAGCACAGTCATTTGCAAACTGTGTCTCTCTTTCTTCTTTTAAGCAATGGAACTCTGTTCAACAAAATCTTAGCCAGAAGCTTAACAAATTAAGAGTTTCTCAGGATGAAGGAAGGGAGAGGAATGGAGGCCTTCCCTGAGAGCCTCACACTATACCAGCCCCTCTTGAACTGGTTCTTCTCTTTGCAACATGATAAAGGAAAACACACAAAAGTATGCAATACCCTTAATCTGCCTTCCCTCTTCCCCACGAACCTGACCTTCTACCCTGCCCCGCTGCTCCCCACCCCTATGTCTTATTTCCTTTATAACCCCCAATGCCTAGCATTTTACTGGCACATATCAGATATTCAATGTGTCTGTTAAATGGATGAGCTTGGGAGTAGACATATGATTCGATTCTGACACATCAGGATAAAACCATAACCTTGTTTATATTAAAATAAGCTGATGGTGTTGAGGCCATGCTGCTGCACAGTGGAAAGGAGACTGTAGGTAAAAGTGACATCCGAAGGCGTGAACACGACCGAGGCATGAACCAGGAGGCACAGAGCTCGTGCAACTGGGGTAAGAGCTGTTTGTCCCCGCCCGGATAACCCCCACGATTCTGCTCCCCATCCCCATCAACCTTTCCATTAATTTCGTGCTTATGAAAATCTGCTATGTGCCTGACACTAGCGAGACCCACGGGTGGGTACAAATGTAGAAGGTTCCTTTTTACACTTTGAGGAGCTCAGAGTCCAGCTGAGAGCAAGGGCGGACCAAGCCCCCCGACAAGCCGAGTCACGCAGAGGCCGTTCGAAGTCCAAGACCCGCTCTCACCCGGCCCAGACCAGTGACTCGGCATCTCTGCCGCCAGCCCGCCCGGCCCGGCCCCCGCCCTCGGCCAGGCGGAACCGCGCTCACCATGACTGACACCTCTGCCTTGCAGGCGCCGCTTTTCCCAGGGAACGTTACGGTGAGAATCGGCCGATCGCTCTGCGTCCCAGCCACAGACGCCGCCGCTGCTCCGCCGCTGCTCCGCCGCCCTGAGAGGCTCGCCGGAAGTATCAGATCTGCGCCTGGTGAGGGGGGGAGACGGTTCCGGGAGACGGCAGCAAAAGGGAGAAATCAGGACAAAGACCCTCAGAAGAAGTTCCCTCAGACGGAAAATTATAATATTATTTTCTGACCAGGCATCCCCTCTACAACTAGTTGTTTTAAATTAGTTTTAATTACGTTTTGGCCGTACTCCCCTCCGAGAGGAATTTAGTAGGGTCCATTCTCCTTCCTGACTACATTACCCAGAATGCATGCGGGACTTCCGGCCTTTGGTTCAGACCGCGAGAAATTTGGCGGAAGTAAAGCTACACATCCGCCTTCGAATTTCAGTGAGAGCCTTTTGAAAACGTAAACTAACACTCCCGTTTGACGTATAACTAAATTTGTTTTATGGCGAGAAGGCTTCTTTGTCTTGGACTACCCAGTGGGAGAAAGTAGGCTTCTTTTCCCATAGTAAAGATGGCCACCGAGCGTCGGGCATCTGGGTAAACGGGTGTCAGGGGTTGAAGGTGGCAACCATGTTTACGTCCTGCCAGGTTAGACGTTCCCTCGGGGCGGGCCGGGATTTTCCAGCAATGAATGGCGAAGAGCTAGTTCCTGCCCCCAACATAGCCCAATCAGGAAGGAGATAGGGCGGGGACTTGAGCAGCTATTGGTTGGCGGCCTGTGGGCCAATTGGAAGAGTCCCGTTTTGGCGGGAGTCTTGACCGACACTGGAGCTTTCTTGTCTCCCCAGTGCGAGCGCCGGGTGCCTGGCCGCCGTGGCCATGTTCGTGTCCGATTTCCGCAAGGAGTTTTACGAGCTGGTCCAGAATCAGGTAAGCCCCACTCCAGGTTCCCTGGCCGATGCCTTGTCTGGGGCAATGGGTGAGGGGGAGCGGCCATGGGTGGCCGGGAGGACGGGAGGAACCAGAGCTCGGGTCGCTGCGCTCAGCCCGCCCGTTCTTCTCCTGACAGAGGGTCCTTCTTTTCGTGGCCTCGGACGTGGACGCGCTGTGCGCCTGCAAGATCCTTCAGGTGAGCCCTGCGGAACCTGACAGGGCGGGCCGGGGTCGAGAGGGAAAAGGGTGGGGTGGGAAGTAGGGTGAGGGGTGAGGGCGCAGGCCGGAATGGGGCTGGAACAGCGACAGCTGAAGGCTGGGGAGGGGACCCTGAGAGGATCAAGACCTGCAGTAACCTATCGAGTGTGGGCTTAGAGAGACCGGAATCTGTGACAACTGAGGCATAGTGGTGTATCATAAGTGATACTGGAAACGGAGCAGCCATGGATCCGTTTTGAACATGGTGGGACATTTTCATTGAGCTTTGGTCAGGGCCTTGGGTCAGGAACTTCTCAGGAGTCCTGGAAGTAATATGAGTTTTCCCCACAGTGTTCCACTTTGATAATTTTCAAACATTCGAGTTGGCAGAATGGTACAATGAAAAATGGTACCCACCTTGCTTTATTACAAATCACCTGATACTCTTAACCCATCTTTCTTTGGTGGGGCGGGGGAACGACACAGAATAAACTTCAAGGTAAATTGCAGACATCCTAAATAAGGTAGACTTTGAAAATGCTTTCTCTCCAGGCCTTGTTCCAGTGTGACCACGTACAATACACGCTGGTTCCAGTTTCTGGGTGGCAAGAACTTGAAACTGCATTTCTTGAGCATAAAGAGCAGGTATGAAAGACATATTAGAATAATTAGGTTTTGTTACTCAACTGCAACTTCTCAACACTTAGAATCCTTTGTAATTCAACAAGTTGAGTGTTTGTTTAAGTATCAACCATATTAGGTAATATTGAAAAGTTTGTACACTAGTGACTTACCCTCAAGTTGTGGAGGCAAAATTGATTTTTTTTAAAGTAAAATAAAAAAAGATAGTGAATACAGACATTCCCTAACTTTGAGCTTGTGTTGCAGAAATTTCATTGTAAGGCACATAAAATTTAGCAATTAGTTTTTAATATGGCTTAGAGTATATGGATATTTTATGTTATCTTTACAAAGAAAATGTGTCCTAGGTTCCAACTTGAAATCCAGGAACGTATCTTCTCCCTTTGTAATTTAAAGAGTAGAGACCATAGTTTCTTGCACCTCTTGGCCCCACAGGGAGAGACTGGGGTGTAGAGGAGGGTCCCTGGGGTCTTTGGCCATATTTGGGACTACTCTGGCAGAGCTCAGTCCTGGCCTGGAGCTCCTATCACCATGGAAGGGACCTCTGCCAGTTTGGTATTTATAAGGGAAGGATTTCCTATAGTAATAGGTTATAATAAAGAACTGAACTTGATATTTCAGTGCTTCAAAAGTACGGAGTGCCCAAGATTTGCTGAAAAGTTAAACCCCTACAGTGCAAGGAGAAGCAGTGCAGCACAGTGCCTACGAGATCTGGAGAGACCCAGTTATGTGCTTGAAGTCTTTATCTACTCCTCATTAACTGCTCATGCCTGTGCTTGACAGTCAGACTCTCTGAGCCTCAGTATGCTCTTTGGCAAAGCAGGGACAACCACAGGGCCTAACCCATGGTATAGATGTGGAGATGAAATGAAGGAAGATGTAAAAGTGCTCGCCAGAGGCTGGCCATGGCTATTCTTGGAGCCCCTTGCTGTCAGGGCCTCTCCTTGGGCCCAAAACCCACCGTAGTTTTGGGGACTCCTTGGGTCTCTGCAGAAGGACTCCAAGGCCTAGTGCAGTGAAAACAAAGGGGACTCCTTGATGAGTTTACATTGCAGTGTCTCTGTCCGTTTTTCAGTTCCGTTATTTTATCCTCATAAACTGTGGAGCTAATGTAGACCTATTGGATATCCTGCAACCCGAGGAAGATACCATATTCTTTGTGTGTGACGCCCACAGACCAGTCAACGTCGTGAATGTATACAATGATACCCAGGTAACCAGCCTTGGGAGCTGTCTTAGTTTTCCAGGGCTGCTGTGACAAATACCACACACTGGTGGCTTAAACAATGAGTATTCATGATCTCACGGTTTTGGAGGCTAGAAGTTGAAGATCATGAAGAGCCATGTTTTCTCTTGGATCCAGTAATTTTGTGGCACTGGTTGCTGCAGTCCTTGGTGTTCCTTGGCTTGTATCTCTGCCCTCTCACAGGGTTTCTCCTTCTGGCTTCTACTTTTGCTCATTTGTCTCTCTCTCTCTCTGGATTTCCTCTCCTTCTAAAGACTTGAGCCTTAAAGATTAAGGCCCACCCTGATTCAATTTGGCCTCATCTAAACAGGATCTTCAAAGATTCTATATGAATCTGCTAGACTGCCAAAATGCAATGTTCCAGTAATGAGTTGGCTTTTACAAGGGGCATTTATGAACTTCCAAGTTTACAGTGCTGAGGCCATGAAAATGTCCAAATGAAGGCATCGTCAAGATGATGCTTCTCCCCAGTGACTAGCTGCCAGTGTTTCTTGACTCCTCTTTCACATGACAAGGCACATGGCAGTGTCTGCTGGTCTCTTGCTTCTCTACCAGGTTTCATTGCTTCAGCTTCTTGCCTCCATGCCTTTCTCCTTCTCTCTGTGTATCTGTTGGCATTTATAAAGGACTCCTGTAAGAGGATTAAGACCCACCCTGGGCCATGCCTTAACTGAAGTAACCTAATCAAAAGGCCCTACTAACAATAGGTTTACACCTACAAGAATGGATTAGCTTTAAGTACATTCTTTTCTGGGGTCCATAAAGCCTCAAACCATCACAGATCCTATTCACAAATGGTCCGTACCTTAACTGATAACATCTTCAAAGTTCCTGTTTATAAATGGGTTCACACAGGCAGGCCTGGGGATTAGTGCCTTTTGTCCGGATCTCTGTGTGTCCGGCTGTGTGTCCCCGTACTCTTCCATCATCCTGTCTCTACCTTTGTATGGAAAGTACAGTGTCCCACTTGGTGTTCTTGGCACATCTGTCTCTATGGAAATGTAAACAAACCTGAGGACAGGATCTGGTCTTACCCACCTTTGATATGACATGTGGCACCTGCCCCTTACAGGGGCTCAGAATGTGTTTGTGAAATTCACTGGTCAGAGGGGCCATAACCCTAAACTGTGTCTGCCCTCATTTCATATCAGGCAGCCTTAGAAGTGTCTTCCCTGTAAATGGGGCCTTCCCCAGCCCACTTGAGAAATGGTGCAAGGTCCAGCAAGGGAGTTGGTGGGAGAAGTTGCTGTTCACTTAAAAAGGCTCTAATGTTCTTACTCTGAATTTCCGAACAACGAGTATGGAGCCTGGCGCAGGGCAGCCCCCTAGCCATTCTGTGAATGGATGCTCTCCCACCCACATGATCAGTGTGTCAGGCCCCAAAAATCTCATGGGAGGAACTTCTCCAAGAGAAATCAACCCAGAATTGCTGTTAGAGACAGCAAAAGGTTGCACATCTTCAGGTCCTCCTCCAGAGGCCAAATTGTTGGGGTTCGTTTTATGTGGCATCAGGGGGAGCTTCCCCCCCCTGCAATTAAACAACTGTAGATGGTTTTCAAAAACTTGTTTTAAAATCCTGGTGGTTTTTTTTTTTTTGCTTTTATCTTGTTTTACCAGTTTTCTTAAGACATACCATATAATTTATCCATTTAAGGTGTACAATTCAACAGCTTTTAGTATATTCATAGAGTTGTACATCTATGAATATACTAAAGAGAGAGAAGAGACTGGTAGCCTTTTTTTTCCATTTTAAAAATAACTTAAAATGTATAAACGTATATCATTTATACATGGACATACATAAACATTTTACTATAAACATTATATTTTACTATATGCTTATAGTTAAAGTTGTGAACTTTCAAAACAAGCATGCATAACATCATACAGGGCTCCCATACATCATCCATGACTGATGCCTTTTGTTTTCACCTTAGATCAAACTACTCATTAAACAAGATGATGACCTTGAAGTTCCCACCTACGATGACATCTTCAGGGATGAGGAGGAGGAAGAAGAGCATTCGGGGAATGAAAGCGATGGGTCAGAGCCTGCTGACAAGCGCACACGGTTAGAAGAGGTATGTTTGGACCTCTTGCGGCCGCCTTGAGAGATCAGAGGTCAGCCCCAGAGCCTGTCCGGGCCTTTGGTAACTCAGAGGAAGGGGGTGCAGTTTGTATGGGTCTGGGTTCTGCTACTACTTGACTGGGCTACGTCTGCATGAGCAGGATACAAAACCTCTCTGAGCCACACCTTCCTTTCTGCACAGTAGGGCCCTGTATTAATACATCAGGGTTCTCTGGGGGAACAGAACCAACAGGAGATATCTGTAAATATTATGAGATTTCATAAAATTGTCTCCCATGACTGTGGAGATGTATGAGTCCTTATTCCGTAGGGCAGGCCACAATGTGGGAACTCCAAAGAAGGTCTTCGATGATTTCCCCAGGAGAAACCAGCTGGCTGAAGTAGAGATGAAAAATTCTCTGTTCTGCTGCTGAAATCCTCACTTCTCCTTTTAAAGCCTCCCACTGATTGGATGAGACGTCTCTCATTGCTGAAGGCAATCTTCTCAGTTGATTGTGGATATCATCAGCCATAGATGCAATCAACTCACTGAGGATTTTAAGTCCACAAAATGTCCTCCCAGTAACAATTACATCAGTGCTTCCTCGACCAAACCCCTAGGCACATTATCTAGCGTGAACCTAACCATCACAGGTCCCATCAGTTGAAATGAAACCTAGGGAACCTCAGCTCGGGGCCTAGACAGCAAATATTTCTTAAAAAGTGATGTTTCAGGGGAGTGGATATAGCTCAAGTGGTTGAGTACCTGTTTCCCAACTACCAGGTCCAGGTTGGATCCCCCGTACCTCCTAAAAACAAACAGAAAAAACTCATTGGGGAGCGGATGTGGCTCAGTGAGTGAGCGCCTGCTTCCCATGTACGAGGTCCTGGGTTCAATCCCCAGTACCTCCTAAAAAAAAAAAAAAAGAGTAATGTTTCAGAGAAATGACAGATGGCAGAAGCCATTCCTTCCCTCTTCCACGCCCCTTGGAAAGTTCTGACCGAACAGTGCCCATAGAGGAATGATGTGGGCCTGTGGCCCTCAGGTAGGCTCAGTCCCCGTGGTCACTCAGGCATGTGGTCCCTCAAGGGAAGCATCTCATGTGCATCACCTGGACCTGGCGTCCGGCCTGCATAAGGGGCCTGCCCAACCTGGCAGCTGCTGGTGGGTGTGGAATTACAGGCAGGAGGCGGTTTATTACTCAGAAGGCAGAAGGCTGTGTTGTCTTCTAGTATCAGCATTGCTGTTGAAGAAGCCACATGTCCTTCAGGCCCCCAATCCCTGGTACCCAACCCAATTTTGCCTCTGAAATGTTTTTAGCATCTTCTCTTCATCCTTGGCCTGACATTTCCTGATAAGGGCCTTAGTAGAGCCCTCTTAACCCATTTTTTGGGACATTCAGGTCACCTTCCATCCAGAAGCCTTGTCCTCCAAAGCTAGGAACTATCTCATATTGTTTCTTTGATTTCCTCTCCTTTGCCTACCCCTTTTACAAGAGCTTATGTTGGTCTGATATGGACCTCCTGGGTTGATTCCTAAATTTTCTTATCTCTTGTCAAGCTCTTTACCTTTTTGTTCTACTTTCTGGTGGACTTTGAGATTTTTGGTCTATATTGTCTAAGCTTTGATTCCCAAGAGCTCTGTTTTGTTGTCTGAATCGTTCTTTTTTTTTGTGGCGTTCTCTTACTGCTGATGAGCTGCTTTTCACTGGAACCCAGCTGCTGGGATTTTCCCTGGAAACGTTCATGTTCTGCAGATAAGACTCTTTGGATTCTCCTATCTGGCTAATAAACAGAATTTTATCAAGCACCTACCATGTGCAAGGTACCAGTCAGGCTCTAGGGATGCAAGGGGTCAGCAAAGTCCTGCTGCATTCACCAAGCGTACATGCCAGTGGGGAGACAGATAATGAACGTGTCTATGAGTATTATCAAAGAATGGCTGCAGGAGGAGATAAGCATTAGGAGGAAAAACAAAGCAGGAAGGGGCTAGACAGGGAATGAGGTGCTGATTTATATAGGTGACCTGGGGCACTCAACCAAAAGACCCGAGTGAGGAGGGGAAGGAGCCAAGAGGATTGCTGGGAAGAGTGTCCTAGGCAGAGGATCGGCACAGGCAGAGGCCCCAAGGTGGGAAACCAAGTTGGCAAGTGTGAGAAATAGCCGCAGGGCCAGGGGGCTCAGAATAGCAAGTAGGACTCGTCCATTGGACTGAGCAACTGGGTAACCAGTGGGCCATTTGTGAATGGGGTCTTCCTGGTGGTGGCAGAGGGAGGTGTGGGGATGTGGCCCTGGAGACACAGCTAGAGGTGGAAAAACAGGCAGGCCATCTTGCAGCCCAGGGAAGGAGGGTTTGGAGGAGAGCGCAGCCAGCAGTGTAGGAGGAATTGGCAGACATGAACTGACCAGTAGGTTTGGCAACCAAGAGAAGGCCAGTGGTCTTGATGAGACGTAAGAACATGTTAGAGCTTCCTTTCATATGTTTAACACATCTGTTTAGAATCTGTTTTTGTAAATGCTTTGCATGATGTTCATGGTATATAACATACATGATTTTCCCCATTCTTTTTTTTCTTTTTTATCAACATTCCATACCCGCCAAAGATTACACTCCCCCAGCCCCGGAGAATCTCTAATCAACTTTCTTTCTCTGCAGATTTGCTATTTTTAGACATCTCTTATTTGTGACATCATATAATCTTTGTCATTATGTGTCTTATTTATTTCATTGAGCATAGTGTTTTCAAGATGCTTCTGTGTTGCAACATCTCTCAGAACTTCTTATGGTCAAATAGCATTCCATTGTGTGTCTGCCTCATTTCATTTATACCTTCATTTGTTTGTGAACACTTGGGTTGTTTCCACCATTTGGCTATTGTGAATAATGCTGCTATGAACACGGGTGCACAAGTATCTGTTTGAGACCCTGTTTTACTTTCTTTGGATATATACCTAGAAGTGGAATTGCCGGGTCATTGTGGTGATTCTATATTTAACATTTTGAGGAACCACCATGTGGCTTTCCACAGTGGCTGCACCATTTTACATTTCCACCAGCAATGCACTCAAGTTCCATTTCTCCACATCCTCACCAACACTTGGTATTTTCCATTCTTTTAATGGTAGCCGTCCCTCTAGGTATAAAGTAGTATTTCATTGTGGTTTTGATTTGCATTTCCCTAATGGCTAATTTCCCCATCTTTTTAGTTTGAAATTTTTTCAAACATATAGAATGGTGGAAAGGATAGTACAATGAACATCCATTTATCTTCCATCTAGATTCAATAGTTGTTCACATTTTGCTGTGTTTGCTTTATTTCAATGCTTTTGTGTGTGTGTGAAAGAGCTGGGTCATTTCAGAATAAGTGGCAGAAACCATGATACTCTCCCTAAATTCTTCAACATGCATCTCCTAAGATCATTCTCCCTCATAAGCACATTGTCATATTTAAGAAGTTAATAATTCCCTAATATCATCTAATATTCAGTCCATATTCAAATTCAAGTTTCTTTGTCTCTAAAATATAATTTTCAGTTATTTTTATTTGTGAACCAGGATCCAATCAAAGTTGAGTCCTTTGCATTTAGTTATTTCTCTTTATTGTCTTTAACTTGGGACAGTACCCCACCTCTTTGTTTTTGTTTTGTTTTGTTTTGTTTTGTTTTAAATGACATTAGCATCCAGGCTAGTTTTCTTGTCTCTGTTACTTGTTTCTTCATGGAGTGATTTAACTTGCTTCTCTATCCCTGTATTTGTAAGTAAGGTCTAGATGCTTGATTTTAATTAGATTAAGCATTTTTGAGAAGAATATTTCACATGTAATTAAAATGTGCATAATTTACCAATGTATATTAGAGGTAAATGCTCAAAAATATTTCTATTTATTGGGTGCACACTCAAAAAAATGTTTGGAGACAACAAGCTGTATAAAGAGACCAGAGAAGGAGACACAGGGTCAGGAAAGGTTTGTGTTTGTTTGTTTTAAAGATGGTACTTTAGAGCTGGGCCTCACCAAAAGATGAGATTCCTCTGTAAAATAAGCATAATTACACTGCATCTACAGATATTATTATATCCCAGGTCAGGTTACCTATGTTCAAATCAGATCTGCCACTACTAGCTATGTGACCTTAGTTAAGTTACTTAACTTCTCTGTGCCTTTATAAAATGAACATAATGATCATACTTTTCTGTTTACTATCAGTGCTTAACAAATAACTCCCAATTTTAGCAGATTAAAACTGCCATTTTATTATGCTCATGGATTCTTTAGTTGTATTAGTCAGGGTTTTTTTGGGAAACAGAATCGACAGGAGATATCTGTAAATAGTATAAGATTTATAGGATTCTCTCACGTGACCATGGGGGTGCACAAGTCTAGGTTCCACAGGCAGGCTGCAAACCAGGGGCTCTGATGACAGTCCAATGAAGGTCCTTGATGAGTTTCCAGGAGACGTTGGCTATCCAAAGATGAGCTGGGAAATTCTCTCTGAATGCTAAAATCACTTCCCATTTTAAGGCATTCATCTGATTGTATAATGCTTCACTCATTGCTGACGGCAGTCTCCTTGGTCCATGTAGATGTAATCAGCCATCTATGCAGTAAACTCACTGATGGCTAAAGCCCATAATTGTCCTTGTATTGCAATTAGCCCAGTGCTTGCTTGACCAAACAACTGGGCACAATTACCTGGCCTAGTTGACACATTAGCCAATGAGTTAGGAATTTGGACAGGGCCCAGCAGGGATGGCTTCTTTCTGGTTCATGACATCTGGGGCTTCAGCTGAGGTGCAGACATAAGTGCTTTGCAGGGGACCTTTGCATTTGACTTCCTCACAATATGGAGACTCAGGCTCCGGTGCAAAAGTTCCAACCAGCAGGACAGCCACTGTGTGGCCCTTGTGACCTAGCCCCGGAGTCCCACAGCGAAGAGGGAAGGGGGAAGACTCTACTTTGCACTGTGGAAAGGGCCAAAGAATTCAGGGGCTGTGGAAGTTTTGTTAATCAACTTTATCGAGGTATAATCTCTACACAATAAAATTCACAATTTGATGAGATTGGACAAATGTATAAAGTCAGGTGACCACCATCACATCATAATAGAGAACAGTCCCATCACCTTCAAAAAGTTCCCTCATTGGGACCATGGCTTTATTTATTTTTATGAAGCTTTTTATTTTGAGATAATCTGAGGTAATTATAGATTCACTTACAGTTTTAAGATATAATACAGAGTGATCCCTTCTATGACTTTGCCCAGTTTTCCCCAACATCTTGCAAAGCTGTAGTTCAATATCACAATCTAGGATATTGACATTGATAAAGTCAAAATACAGAAGTTCCCATCATCACGGGGAGCCCTCCTGTTGCCCTTTTACAGCCACCCTCACCTCCTTTCTGCTCCCACCCACTCCTTAGCCCCTGGCAAGCACTGTTCCGTTCTCTGATTCTATAATTTTGTCATTTAGAGAATGTTATAGAAAAGGGAATCAGACAATATGTGACCTTCTGGGACTGGCTTTTCTCATTCAGCTAATTCCCCCGAGATTCTCCAGGTTGTGACATGTATCATCAGTTCATTCCTTTCTGTTGCAGAATGGTATTCCACAGTGTGGATGTGCCACCATTTGTTTAACCATTCACCTTTTGAAAGACTTATGAGTTGCTTGCACTTTCCAGCTGTTACAAGTAAAGCTGGTATCAATATTTGCGCACAGGTTTCTGTGTGAATATGTCTTCATTTCTCTAGAACAAATACCCAGAAGGGCAAGTGCTGGGTTGTATGCTAGTTGCATGTTTCAGTTTTTAAGAAACTGCCAAACTCTTTTCCAGAGGGGTTGTACCTATTTTACATTCCTACCAGCAAGGCACGAGTGAGCCACTTTCTCTGCATCCCTGCCAACATTTGATGATGTGTAGCCATTCTGATAGCCATATAGTTATATCTCATTGGATTTTAGTTTGCATTTCTCTAATGGCTAACAATGTGCTTGTTTGCTATCTGTCTATCCTCTTTCGTGAAATGTCACTTTCAGTTGTTTGCCGAATTTCTAATTGGATTGTTTGGGTTATTTACTAAGCTTTGAGAGTTCTTTATATATTCAAGATTCTAGTCCTTTGTCAGATATGTGGTTTGCAAATGGTTTTTCTCACTCTGTAGCTTGTCTTTTAATTGTCTTAACAGGGTCTTTTGCAGAGAAAATGTTTTTAATTTTGACGAAGTCCAGATTATCAATTTTTCCCTTTGCTGGATTGTGCTTGTGGTGTCAAGTTTAAAAACTCTGTGTCTAGCCCTAAATCCTGAAGATTTTATCCTATGTTTTTTGGTTTGTTTGATTGATTTTTTTTTTTAATTATCCTGTTTTTTACTAAAAGTTTTATACTTTTACATTTTAAGTCTGTGATCCATTTTGAGTTAAGTCTGTGATCCATTTTGAGTTAATTTTTGTATGAGGTATGAGATTTAATTCAAGGTTCATTTTTTTGCTCTGAGACCAGAGCTAGAAGCAGCTCTATAAGGGACCTCCCTGAGCTTTTAGGCAGTGAGTCCCCAGAGGAGAGGACTCCATGTGAGGGTTTAGCCTTGGCTAAAGAGGGTATGGCTGAACACGGATCCAATCAACCATCTCAGTGGAAGTCAGGATTGGAAATGTAGTTATCCAGGAAGGATCCAGGGATTGTTTTTCTGACGGTTTGGACCCCTTGCAACTGCACAGAAAGCCAACAAGGTTTTTGCAAAATTCGTATGAGCAGAACTACTGCCAGCCTGAACTAAAAGGGACAGAGGAAGGAAGAATGACTTCAAGGGCAGAACCATGGAAGCAAAGGTCTGGACTGAAAAGATCGCCTCAGGCCAAAAAAAGCAGGCCAACCCATTTGTGTGGAAAGGGTGGGTCCACCCCTGAGCCAGGAGGGAGCCAGCCACTTGCCCCAGCACATTGAGGGGGCGGACTTTGCACCCTTTGTTCAGGAAAAGTGCTGCTACCCCAAAGCTTGGAGATGGTGGGGCCTATACCCCAATGTTTGGGGAGAGAATGACCGCTGCACAAACACTTAGAACAGGTAGGGCTGCTACTCAACCAGGCCCAGAGGACAAAGAATCAAGCACAGATGGCTCTAGACCTTGAGATTTAATGGAATTTGCCCTGCAGAGTTTCAGACTTGCTAGGACTCCTGCCCCCTGTTTTTCTTTCTGGTTTCTCCCTTCTGGAATGGAATGTTTATCCTATGCCTGTCCCTCCTTTTTTATATTGGAAGCAGATAACTTGTTGGCTAGGTTTCATAGGTCCGTCAGACAGGAATTTTGTAGGGTTTGTTGGGATGTTGTGATGAAATGCATGTATTTATCATGTGGGAAAAACATGTCTTTTGGGGGTCCAGAGGGCAGACTGTTGGGGATTGAATCATGTCCCCACAAAAGGCATGTTCAGGTCCCAACCCCTGGTCCTGTGGGTGTGAACCCATTTGTAAGTAGGAACTTTGAAGATGTTATTAGCTTAAGGTGTGCTCAAACTGAATGAGGGCGGGCCTTAATCTAATATGGCTGAAGTTCTTATAAGCAAAGGAAATTGGACACAGAAAGAAGCCATGGGAAACAGCCAAAAGCTGGAAGTCAATGGAAACCAGAAGAGAAAGGAGAAGACACTGCCATGTGCATTACCGTGTGATGGATAAACCATGGACCAAAGATTGCCAGCAGCCAGCCTCAGAATGCAAATCTTTGGGGAGAAAGCATGGCCTTGTTGATGCCTCCGTTTTGGATTTCTCCTAGCCTTAAAACGATGAGCCAATAAATTCCCATTCTTTAAGCCAACTCATTCTGTGGTATTTGTTTTAGCAACTATAAAGCTAAAACAGTCATGTTGTATAATGGATTGTATAAATTGTTGGATTGTGTTTGCTAATATTTTGTTTAAGAATTTTTGCATCTGTGTTCATGAAGAATATTGGCCTATAGTTTTCTTTTTTTTCTGTATTTGTCTGATTTTGGTATCAGGATAATACTATATTCATAAAATGAATTGGAAAATGTTCCTTCCTCTTTATTATTTCCTTCCTTCTGCTTGATTTGGTTTATTTTGCTGTTTTTTGTTTCTTATTGTGGGAGCCTAGATTATTGATATGAGACTTTCTCTTTTCTAATGTATGCATTTATTGCTATAAATTTCCCTCACAACAGTCCTCTAGTTATATCCCACAAATTTTGATATGTTGCATTTTCATTTTCTTTCCTTTCAGTGTATTTTAGTTCCCTTGAGACTTCTTCTTTGGCTCACTGATTATTTTAAAATGTGTTGTTTAGTTTCCAGGTGTTTAGAGATTTTCCTCTTATCTTTCTTTTATTGGGTTTTAGTTTGATTCCATTGTGGTCAGAGAACACACTCTGTATGATTTCAATTCTTTTAAGTTCACTGAAGTTTATTTTATGGCCCAGGACATTGTGTATATTGGTGTATGTTCTGTGGGCACTTCAAAAGAAGTTGTGTTCTGCTCTTGCTGTGTGGAGTGTTCTATAAATGTTGATTAGATCCTATTGATTGAGTGATGGTGTTATTGAATTCTTCCATCTCTTTGCTACTTTTCTGTCTAATTGTTCTTTCAATTCTTGAATGGGTGTTGAAGTCTCCAAAAATAATTTTCCCTTTCAGTTCTTTCAGCTTTTGCTTCACATATTTTGCAGCTCTATTGTTTGGTGCATACACATTTAGGATTACTATGTCCTCTTGGTGGATATTATCAATATATAACATCCCTCTCTGTCTCTGGTTATTTTCTTTTCTCTGAAGTCTGTTTTATCTGCTATTAATATGGTCTCTCCTGCTTTCCTTTGATTAATGTTTGCATGACAAATCTTCTTCCATTTTTTTCTTTCAACCTACTTATATTGTTTATATTCAAAGTGAGTTTCTTAAAGTCATCATATGGTTGCGTCTTTTTGATTGTTGTTGTTATATCCACTCTGCCAATCTCTGTTTTTTGATGGATGTACTTTGACTATTTACATTTATTGTTAGAGCTTAAGTTGCTATTTTATTTCTCTACTTTTTTCCCTGTTTTTCATTTGTTTTCTTTTTACTCCCTTCCTGTGGGTTACTTAAATATTTAAATATTTCTTTTATGTACATTTAGAACCACATTAGATGGGGTTATAATTTTTGCTTCAACTATTAAACATAATTATAAACTCAAGAGAAAAAGGAAAGCCTGTTGTATTTACCATATTTTTGCTTACTGTGTTCTTCCTTCCTGATAATCCAAGGTTTCTTCTCTTATCATTTCCTTTCTGTTTACAGAACTTCCTTTAGCCATTCTTTGAAGGTAGATCTGCTGACTACAGTTTATCTTAGTTTTCTGAGAATGTCTTGATTTCCCCTCCATTCCTGAAAGAAATTTTCACTGGGTGTAGAATTCCAGTTGACCATTCTTTTCTTTCAGAACTTGAAAAAATATTGTACTCTTTTCTTTCTCCCTCCCCTACCCTCCCCATTGTAGGTTTACAGAAAGATAGTGCAGAAAATACAGAGTTCTCATACACCCAACCCCATTCCTTTTAACATTTTATATTACTGTGGTACCTTTGTTACAATTGATGAGAGAATATGATTATAATTGTACTATTAACTATCGTCCATAGTTTATATTAGGGTTCGCTGTGTCATATGTCCGATGCCTGTTAAGAATTATTTTAGCCATATATATATATCACTTAAATTTTCCCCCTTTTAACCACATTCAGGTATATAATTCAGTGGTATTAATTACATTCATAGTGCTGTGTTACCATCACCACTATACATTACCAAAACTTCCCATCAATTCAAATAGAAACTCTATATACAATTTAAGACTTAATACCTCATTCCCTACCCCCACTCTGGCCCCTGGTAACTTATATTCTAGATTCTGACTCCAGGAACTTGCTTGTTCAAATTATTTCATATCAGTGGGATCCATCATACTGTCTTGTGTCCGGCTTATTTCACTCAATGTGATGTCATCAGGGTTCATCCATGTTGTCACATGTATCGGAATTTTGTTCCTTTTCACAGCTAAATAATGTTCCATTGTTTGTATATACCACCTTTTGTTTATCTGTTCATCGATTGATAGACGCTTGGGTAGCTACCATCTTTTGGCTGTTGTGAATAATGCTACTATGAATATCGGTGTGCAAATATGTGTTTAAGTCCCTGCTTTCAGTTCTTTTGGGGATAGACCTAGAAGTGGTGCCACTTCTTTCTGGTCTCCATAGTTTCTGATGAGAAATCTGCTGTCAGTAGAATGGTTTCCTCTCAAAGGTAAGGTGTCATTTTTCTTTCACTGCTTTCAAGATTTTGTCTTTGTTTTTAATTTTCAGAAGTTTAATTGTGATGTGTCTTGGTGTGGATTCTTTGGGTTTATCCTGTTTGGGGTTTGCTCACCTTCTTGAATCTATAGGTTTATGTCTCTTGACAGATTTTCGGTCATTACTTCAAATCCTTTTTCAGCCGTCCTTCTCTCTCCTCTCCTTCCAGGACTCTGATGACACAAATGTTATTGTCTTTTGTAATAGTCCCATAGGTCCCTGAGTTTCTGTTCTTTTTATTTTCAGTCCATTTTCTTTGTTTTTCAGGTTGTGAATTTTTATTGTCCTATATTCTGGTCTACTGATTCTTTCCTTTGTCCTTTTCATTCTTCCCTTGAGCCTATCCATTGAGCTTTCACTTTGTTTATCATATTTTTTTATTCTAAAATTTCCTTTTTGATTCTTCTTTATATCTTCTCTTTTTTGCTGAAACTCTTTTCTTTGGTAAGACTTTCTATATTCTCATTTGTTTCAAGTGTATCCAAGTGCTCGTTGAAGCATTTTTTATGAAAGCTGCCTTAAATTCTTTGTCAGGTCATTCTGGGGGGCCCAGGCCCAATGGCTTCTGCCAAAACTGGGACCTCAGGCCTCCCAGCTCGTCTGCTCAGCATTTCCTTCTCTTTGTCCCTGTATCAGGAAATAGTGGAGCGAACCATGAAGAGGAGGCAGCGGCGAGAGTGGGAGGCCCGCAGGTGAGTCTGGGTAGCAGGCAGCACCCCGCGACAAGGAGACGCTCTCCTGTGGGCCTGCGGTACCACCGATACCTGTGTTCCCAGGGGGTTGGGCGGCTTTCCCAGTTTAGGGTCACTCGCTTGGTTTCAAGGCCAGAATCAGTGGCTCCAGGATTGAGCAGGTGGCCCCTGTGTTGGAGGGAAGCTGTGGATCGCCCTCTGGCACCGCCAAGTGACAGGGGCAGTGGCCCCTGTCTCTTTATCTATAAGGGAAACATGCCAACTGTGTAAAACTTCTCATAGAAAAGGATAAAAAGGAAATAGTTATGCATAATTCCACTTCATATTGTATATTATAAAATCAAAGTGCTTTAAAATAAAAGTACTGGGAAGCTTCTTCTTGCCTGATGTGCCCCGGAATTCCTGGGGGAATTCCTTGCTGTTCCAATAAGGAAGGCTACACCCCCTTGAACACAGAGGAGTCTATCTCTCAAACCCACAGGTGGCTCCTGTAGTTCTCACGTCTCAAATAGCATACATGACAGCCCATTTGCTAGTCATACTTCTCCTTATAAGGACAGTGTGAAAACATCAGGAAGTATAGGGGGAAGATGTAAAAATAACCCAAAATTGCATTACCTAAGGGGAAGAGACTCTTATATTTGGATATCTCCTCCTGGGTTATGCATCCCGTGCATATTTTACATAATCACAATGTGCATAATTTTGCATTTTTTCCCACTTCCCATAACCATTTTACTGAGTTTCTGAATAGCCTTTATAAATTGCACAGTGTTTCACTGGCCATTTCCCTTCTCTTTGAACTAAGGGTCACTGCTGTTGTTCTCCCATTGCAAGTAAGGCTGTGGCGAGTAACTGTGCAGACAGCAAGTTTTGTGTTGGGATAATTTCCTGGAAGCAGGATCCCAGGGTTATGCTGGGTTTACATCCACCGGCAGTGTGTGTCCGTCTCACATCACCTGCCCAGTGTTGTAAGCCAGCACTCTGTTAAATAGTCAACCAAAAAACATGGTGCTATGACTTAGTTTGCATTTCTTTGAATACTGTCGAGTTTTCACATTTTCCCTGTTTTGCTCACCGTCTTGCTTCCCATTGAACCTCTTCTGTTTGTGTCGTTACAGAAGAGAAATCCTCTTTGACTACGAACAGTATGAGTATTATGGGACCTCAGTGAGTATGACCATATGCTGTTCACTCTAAAGTCCTAATGCTTAGCGTTCCTAGCCTGAAACATGTGGAGTCAGCTTTGGGTTTAGGGCCATGAGAGCCTCGTTAGGCTTCCAGCTCCTCAACTTTCCACCAAGCGACCTTGGGCAGGTGACTTGGCCTCTGAGCCTTACAATCCGAAAAATGAAGAGAATAATCCTCTTTTCAGAAGCAATTGTTAGAGTGGTCCTTAACACTCAGTGGATGCTCAAAAAAAAGTAACTATTATTTGTGTTCATCACCGAAAATAATAGATTCCAAGAGTGGACAAGTCCGCACTCATCTGTGCAGGAAGAAAGCTCTAGATTTACAGTAGCCCAGCAGTGTGTATGTTTTACCAAGCAGAATTTAGAGCAGAAAACCTACTGATGGTTGAGCCAGTTAGTGTCAGGCCTAGCTCAGCAGCCCTAGAAAATAAATTTCCAATAAAAATCCTGTATTTAATCTTAGCCTTTGACCTTGGCCTTTGATATCTGAGTACCATACTTCTAGCATCCAGTTTTCTTGTCAAAGTTCTGTTGTTCTTTGAATGAGCATCCCTTTTCTCTATCTGCTCAGCCCTAGCAAATGGAAAATTCTAAGCAGTGTTGAGGGGAGGGGGGCAGGTGTTGGCTGTTGATACACGCTCAGAGAAGGGGCAGGCAGTGGATACTTTTCTTCAGGTATGTGGGTGTTTTCCTTGGAAATCTTCCCCCTGGAAAGAAGTTGCATGAGCCAGTAGCATCTTCCATTTCAGCACTGATCGCCCTTACCGTCTCCTACCAAAACTTAGATGCTTTGCTCACAGGAAGTGAAATGCTGCAGCCCAAGGACAGCCCTGTTAGAAAGACCCTCCACACAGGGCTGTTAGAAAGACCCCCGCCTTTTGAACATCCTCATAACAGAAACCAAGACCCTGCCACCAGCCAACCAGAGGGCAAACTCAGGGACACAGGGTCAGGCAGCTGAAGGGGTCCCATGAGGGACCCATGTAGATGTGTGGCAGCCCCAGCATCTCCTGCAGCAGGATGAAGCACGTACGTGTTCACAGCTTTTTAATCAACAGAGGAGAGTTTACAAGTCAGTTCATTTAGTCCGGTCTCTGCCCCCCAGTGTAGTGGGCTCACGTTCCCCATATCTGGACAGACCTACAGTCTGGGGGCACCAAGGCAGGGCCTACCAGTCTGGCTCCAGCTGCATGGCCAGCCCCGGCGTCTGCCCCCATACCAACAGCACAGCCATCCTGGCCTCAGGCCTCTCTGCTTTCTTGCAGTCAGCCATAGTGATGTTCGACTTGGCTTGGAAGATGTCCAAGGACCTGAATGATATGCTGTGGTATGTAGTTCCCCTAGCAGGTGGGGGTGTGTGCTTGGGGTCTTGCTGCTCGGTCAAGGCCAGGGCCACACATGGCTTCCCCCCTACAGCTCCGTCCTTCTGCCATGAGAATAGGGCTCCGGAGACGGCCTCACAAGTGCGTCTCCCAGTCCCCACGGAGCTCCTGGTTTTCTTCCTGATCGTGTGGTTCCAGGAAGCTCCAAACAAACTCAGGGGAGCGCAGAAGGCCCATGGCTGGGATGAAGGATGGGTCTTGGGGCAGCTACCCGCTCAGTTTCCTGCCACCAGCGTTGCCATTCATTAAACTCAGGTTGAGCATGAGGCTTCAAAGAGGCATCTCTGTAACTGGCATATGGTAAAACCTGATACACACATAAACTTCCTGCCTGCCCCCTGGGCTGGATGTGCAGGCCTGCATGTGGGTGCCCTCGGGTGCCACACACAGACCAGGAAGCCTTTTACTGGCCATAGCAAACTGAGGCTAATTTTGAGGCTAAATCTGCAAAGTTGTTCTGAATGACGCATGCAGGCCCTGGCCTGGCCCTCCCCTCCACCTCCTGTTCCGTGGCCTCAGCCCTCCCCTCGGGGTCCTGGTTTTTGTCTCTGCGACATAGACGTCCAGAGAGGCCCCTTCTGGCTCTGACTGCCAGGTGGGGGAGCCGTGGGCACTGAATCAGAGCCTTGGACCAGCCAGGCCCGGCCAGCAGCCAAGGATCCTTCAGGGTGCAGCATGGGGTGGCTGCTGCGCTGGGCACGACTCAGCCAGGGTGTGTGCTGTTGTCACCCTACTATGAGGGCGCCAGGCTGCCCAGCCCTCCCAGCTCTAGTCTTGGGCCCCAAGTGGACACCTGGCTATGTGCCTGCTCTCTGCCCTCACCACATTCCTTGGTGCTCCCAAGCCATCCATGACAGTGAAGTAATAATCCACCATGCCAGGTTGGGCTCAGGGTTGAGCATCACAGGCCCCCACAGTCAGGCGAGAGTGGAACCTGCAGTAGGGATGTGGCTCCACCTGCCCCAGTCTGTGTCGGTGAGCATTTAATGAGCATCTGCTGTGTGCTCAGCGGTACTCAGCAGCTCTCACACTTTAGTGAGGTCATCCGAATACACCCCTGTGAAATGTCTTCAGAAGATGCCAGAAATAGCACAGGAGCAAAGGCAAAAGGACAATACAAAATACACACACGGAGAGGTCAGAATGCAGGGGTGCATCAGGGAAGATGATCGGGGTGGCGCTGTCTGAGACGGTCCTTCCATGGCACGCTGCTGAGGGAGGTGTTGGCAGGAGTTCTCCCGAGATGTCCTCCACCCAATGGCCTTTCCCGCCTCTCTCTGGGCACAGAGTGTGCCTTTGCATGATGTGCTGTTCTCAGCCATGAGCTCCAAGAGCTGTTGAGTACCTGGAAGCCAACAGAAGCACACCTGTGACCCACGTCACCATTGCTGTGGGCTGATTGCAATCCTGGGGAAATCAGGTCCCAGCCTCCATCTCCAATAAGAGACAAACTTAAAGATGGTGATGCCTGGGGCTTTTTTTTTTTTAACTTTATTTTGTACATTTAATAATTGAAAATATAGACAATAATTTAAAAAGAAAAAGAAAACACAGTTGAATAAAAACATATCATTTCTCAAATATACTGGATACATATACATTTTTTTTTTAATCATGCAATATGTTACACAATGTATTTGGTTCATAGTAACGCGATCATACAGTATTTCCTGGGGCTTCTTAAGGAGCCCACCAGCCCTGGGGTTCTCTGGACGCAGGCCAAGACAGGAACAAGCCATCTCACACTAGAAGGATAAGTAGATGGATGTGCAGGGGGGGAGGTAGGTATTGCAGAGTGGCAGGTGGAGGTACGTGCTGGCTACCACTCCGCGTATGGAGCTGAGGGTACAGCCTGAGCAAGACCAGAGCAGAGAGCAGGCAGCAAGCACCATGGTCAGAGCTGTAGGTGTGGGTTAGAAGGAAGGTCTGCCCCCTCTCCTCCTAGAAGAGTCTCTCTCCTTTGTATGTCTGAAGCTTCTTTGGGGGCAGATGCTGAGCTGTGAACCAGGAATCTCCCCATTAAGCCACAGCTGCCTGTCCGAGGCCGGTCATGGCCCTGAGCAGGTGGGTTTGGGCCTGGGTCAGACCAGCCCCCATACCTGCTGCCGTCAGCTCTAGCTACACTAGCTGGGTGCTCCCAGGGGTTCCCGGAGCCCGGCCTCATTCCAATCACCTCACTCTACCCCATGGTGCCCTGCCTAGCACTGACCCCTCTGCCTTCTCCTCTCCTTGCAGGTGGGCCATCGTGGGACTAACGGACCAGTGGATTCAAGACAAGATCACCCAGTAAGGAAGCACTCCCCAGGCTTTCCAGGGCTTACCAGGTGTCCACCCCGGGCCGTGAAACAGATCACGGGGCTCAGCTGCAGCCTCTGAGGGTGTAGGCAGAGTTCTGTTGGTAACAAGGGCCATTCTTCTCCTAGGCCTTGGTCATGGGGAGGGGGTGGGGGGTGCTTGCAGCCTCTAGTACAGTTGTTTTGGCCTTGTGTGGGCCCTTTGCCCATAGCAGAGAGGCCACCAGGTGGAGCCCAAGGCAGAAAGAGGCTCCGGGGTGGCTTCCTGGCAGGCATAGAGGCATGGCCAGTGCCCAGGACACAGAATCCAGAAAAGTAAGGCAGGAGGGGTACAGGAATTCACCCTGCAAAATCTTGCAGGGGTCTGTCCAGCAGAGCCCGTGACAGCGCAATGAAATTAACTCTGAACGTGGAGGTTGAGAGAGGTCAGGGGGAGAATAGCTGAAGAAGCTATTCTCTGGAGCTGATACCCAGCATGCTTTTTATTCAGGATTTTTTCACAGTCAAGGTGAGGGTGAATGTGCAGGGGAGCAGGCAGGTATGGGGGTTGTAAATCACATAAGAATCCCAGCCAGATAATGGGGAAGCAAGATTACAGAAACATTTAGTGATATATGTAGGAGATAGGATGGGAGATAAGATAAGCAGGAAAATTCCTCTTTATGGCAGGAACTGATAGTGGTGAATTCCTTGTGTGGGCAGAAAAACTGGCCTCCAAGCTATTACTTAGATGTAAAGGTCACTGGGTTCCCACAGAGGGGAACCGGAGAGGAAGGGTCCCAGGGGTCCTGCTGAGAGTTTGGGTTGGATCTCGAAGGCCAGGGGATGCTAGAGAGGAGTTTAAGGAGGGGTGGCCTCCAGCACAATCCTTTTTGCCCCTTGGTGGGTGGGCTTTGGTGCTGCTAGTCCGTCCAGATCCTGGGGGACCGAGGAGCCCTGAGTAGAGCAGTGAGAGATCCTCCCCCACCTCCTCCAGCAGCCGCCATCAGTACAGAATCTAAGGGAATCCTCTCCTAAGGGATCACACTGATGTCCCCAAGGCCCTGGCACAGTCCCATGAGAACCAGCACTCGCCATTCCCAAGTCCTGGTGCTCTTTGCAGAGGTCCCCTGTGCTCCCGATTTCCTGTCCCCTTCCCCTGTCCCGCAGGTGTCGGGAGAGATGGGTCCTGGGGTCACCCAGAGCTGGACCTCTCCCTGGTTGTGTCACCTTCCCATGCCTCATGCCTTCTCTGTAAGGGGCAGTTGGGGTGTGCAAGTAACGCAGGACTAGAGACAGTGCCAGAACCCTTGGGGGCCCTTCAGGTGGGCCCTGTCTAACGACCCCTTCTCTGGCAGGCCACCACACTATCAAGGCAGGGACTTGGCTGGGTTTTTGTCCCTTATGTGGGTCAGTCCTGCTGATTGCGGGACCTCCCATACCAAATACCCACAAAGACAATGCAGCCACTGCCTGGGAGGGGAGCATGCATGAGGGTGGGGAGGAACCCCCACCCACCCACACAGCACTGCCCTCACACAGTTCTCCCAGGGCCTAGCCCGCTGCTATGGCAGGTGGGGGTCACTTCCTCAGTTCTTGGGACAGCACAGCCACTTGGCAAGCAGGGCTGCTGTGGCCCAGGGTGGGGCAGGGGCCACAGGGCACAGGGGCCGACAGTGCCCTGGTCCACCCCAGGATGAAGTATGTGACTGACGTGGGCGCCCTGCAGCGTCACGCATCCCGGCACAACCACCGCAACGAGGACCAGGAGAGCACCCTCTCGGTCGACTGTACGCGCATTTCCTTCGAGTACGAGTATCCTTGGGGCCTAGGCTGTGGGGTCCGCGCAGGCTGCCAAAGTTACCATCACCTTGGGGGTGAGTTGGGTGGTGGGCTTGTGGCTGTTGCATTCCCAGAACAGGCAGCAGAGCGGGGAGAGAGGCCACAGGAAGGGGGCAGGCCATGCCATGCCCTCACTTCCCCACCCCACCCAGGATTAAGCCTCAGGGTCCCGGAGGACACAGCCATCTCTAGCTCTACACATTTCTCCAGCTCAGGTTTATGGAGAACTTCCTGTAAGGCTGGTCCCAATACATTGAGGGTGGGGGTATAGGTATGTGAAAGTCTCAGACCCTGAACAGTCAATCTGGAAAGAAGCCAACAAATGTGCCATTACAAATTGCATTGTTTCTGTGAGGAAAACTTGGGGTGTTTGAGTAATTGGGTGGGCAGTGGGATCAGAGTGCTCAGGAAGGGGTTTTGGGGAGGTGGCAGTTCAAGCCAAGTCTCAGCCCTGGGGGTGGGGGTGGGTCAGAGGCTGTGGCAGTACAAAGGCCCTGAGGTGGGCTGGAGGAAGTGCTGAGGAGATGGGCAGGGCCTGAGGCCAGTGAGAGGTTGAAGAGTAACCAGTCCAGTTCATCTTTATTAAAGGATCTCTCTGGCTGCCGAGCAGAGGAGACGTTAGGGATGAGGTGGAAATGGTTGAGCTGTCCCAAGGCCGTGGGCATAAGGGACATGGCCAGGGCCTTGGCGCTGCTGAGACATGCAAGCAAGTGAGCAATGGCAGGTGTGGTGCCACCTTACCGCTCTGGTGGGATGGTGGGGGAGGAGTAAGTGTGGTTGGGGACCAGTTAGGGCTGAGTTGCCCGAGAGACCCCTAGGAGTGAGGGTTGGTGCTGAGGCAGACATGGGAGGGCTAGGAGCCACAGGGCTGGCTGAGCTCACTGTGGGGCAGGTAGAGAGGCTGGATTGTGACACGGAGGTGAGAAACTGAGAAGGGTGGGAAGGTGTCTCGGAGCTGTTAAAACGCCAGGTGTGGATGTGGAAGTTGCCAGGAGTGTGGGCAGAGAGGCCACTGTGTCCCAGATGTCAGCAGGTGCAGCTGTGAGGAGAACAAGCGCGTGCCCCAGAGGCGGCTTTGTGGGCAGGAGCCGTGGCAGCATTCTGGGACTGGCAAAAGGCCCTTGGGAGGGCAGGTAGCAGGGGGGCTGGGTTAAACAGAGGATACACGAGCATGGGGAGTGACTGCCTGAGTGGAGGATGCCCCTCCCATCTATAACCCTCATAGACTCTGCAGAGCCTCCATGCCTCGGTTTCTCCATCCGTCACATAGAGGTAATCACATGTGCCTGTTCTTTCCAAATGAGGTCAGAAGAGCTCTGGGCTGTCTCTCTTAACTGGTTTTGCAGACAGGGGCCCCTGCAAGGAAGGGCTAGGGGAGCCATTCGGACGGGCGTCAGGGGGTGGGGTGCACCCCGGGGGCTCCAGTCCCATGCACAGCTCGGGCAGGGCCCAGCAGGCTGCATGCTCCTTGACTGCAGCTCCAGCCTCCGCCTGGCCCTCTACCAACATTGGTCCCTGTATGATAGTCTGTGCAACACGTGCTACACAGCAGCCAGGTTCAGACTCTGGTCCGTGCACGGGCAGAAGCGACTCCAGGAGTTCCTTGCGGACATGGGGTGAGTGTCCTGGCCTACCTCCACTCTGTGGAGACTGAACTGGTGGTGAAATCCAGCTGAGATTTGTTCCCACTGTAAGTTCTTCACCATTGGATCCTAGATCGTGACATAAATGCAAACAGCAATGCTTCTTGATTGTGCATGGCTACGGCCCCTTTTATGGGGTCCCTTCCGCCCTGTTTGTGTCCTAATCGTCCCAATTTAGACTAGGACCACCCTCGTGACCAGGGATCTCCTTCTTCCTAGGCTTCCACTAAAACAAGTGAAACAGAAGTTCCAATCCATGGACATTTCCTTGAAGGAGAATTTGCGGGAAATGATCGAAGAGTCTGCAAATAAATTTGGGTAAAAGCAACATTTTCTCTGGATAAGCTTCTTTTAAGCTTAGGCTTCCAACTAACTCCCTAAAATAACACCAAAACTAAGAATGGGAAAAATGAGCAGGACCCGAGTCCGACCATGCTCTAAGTTTTGAGTTCTCTTTCAATTTAGAATGGAAGTTCTTAAAGCATCCACAGCATTTTGAATCCTCTCATCACAGGCTGCAGGGCCGACCTCTGAGGAGACAAGGAAGGGGACCTGGGAGGGGCAGCTCTTGCCATACCCATGCAGCCTTCTGGGACTGGACTCTGGCGAGCTCTGCCCGGGCTTAGTCCTCAGACATCACTGGATCCAAGCCAGCTGGCTGCCCTCCAGCCCAGCTGTGTGCAGTAACTGGCAAAGGTGGTGGTCTTGTTCCAGAAAGGCAGTGGGATGTGGACAGGAGAATGCACCCATACCCAGGGACCTTGGGGCTAGTAGCTGCTTGGCCCCAACCAGCTGAGTGGCCTTGGACAAGGCACTCTGCCTCCCTGGGTTTGAGGGCTGGTGTGTCTGGGTTTCTGTCCCATTTCATCCTTTCTCCAGAACGGCCTGCCAGAGGCATTCTAGAAAGCCCACTGGTACCCCTCGAGGATGCTTCCCCATGCACCCAGGGTGAAAGCTGTGTTCTTTCGTCCTGGCACAGGATGAAGGACATACGCATGCAGACGTTCAGCATCCACTTTGGGTTCAAGAATAAGTTCCTGGCCAGCGATGTGGTCTTCGCCACCATGTCCCTGATGGAGAGCCCTGAGAAGGACAGCTCAGGGACCGATAACTTCATCCGGGCTCTGGACAGTCTCTCCAGGTAGGGGGCGCAGCCGCGGTCTTGATCCCCGGGGCCTGCCTCTGCCTTGGGCCTCACGCTGACCACTGGGGCATGTGAATGACTGTGACTGGAATCACAGACCCATTTGGGCAGGGGGCACCTCACACAGGTTCTGCCAATCTTCAATATTTGTCATTTTCTCTCTGTCCCTTTTTTTTTTTCCTTTGGAAGTACTGGGGATTGAACCCAGGACCTCGTACATGAAAAGCAGGTGCTCAACCACTGAGCTACACCTGCTCCACTGTTATTTTCTGTTGAATTTTTACTCTTTTTTTTTTTCCCCCTTTTTGATTTTTCAACTTTTTCTCCTTTTTGCCTCATTCTCTCTTAAAGCATTATTTATTGTGTTAATTCATTTTTGTGTTCTAGTGTTCATTTCTCAATTATTTTTCATTTTTAATTCTTTCTTACCTCATTTCCTGAGATGTCTTTATGTCTTTTGACTTGTTTTAAAATAGAATGTTACAGTTTTTATCTTTTTTTTTGGCACGTCTTTCTTTCATACTTTCATGGTTAAACTTTCATCATCCCTAGGTGTATTAGTCAGCCAAAGGGGTGCTAATGTGAAATACCAAAATGGGTTGGTCTTCATAAAGGGTATTTATTTGGGGTAAACGTCCACAGATACCAGGCCATAAAGCGTTAAGTTTCTTCTCTCACCACAGTCCATTGCCACGTGTTGGAGCAAGACAGCTGCCGGCGTTTGCCAGGGTTCAGGCTTCTTGGGTTCCTCTCTTCCTGGGGCTGCATTTCTCTCCGGGCTTAGTTCCTGTTTCTTCCACAAGGTCAGCTGTAGACGATCAGGCAAACGGCTTGCTTTTCTTCTCCTGGGGCCTTCTTTCCAACATCAAAGCTGCTTCTCAAAAGACTGCTGCTCAAAACTGTTCTTGCCATGCCTTTTATATTTGATTCCCCACCCACCAAGGGGTGGAGCTCAACGCCCTAATCATAACCTAATCATGCCCAGATTAACAGATCAGTTTACAAGCATGATCCAATTATATTTTTGGAATTCATAATTACATCAAATTGGCCAACTGTTACACTAGGGATGTTATCCTGCTCCTTATTTGCTTTAAGATAACTTTGAGTGTGACTTTTTAGGAGGAGGCTTTGTTCAGACAGATTTTGCTAACCTCACAGAGCTCCCTTTTCTCTTTAAAAAAACAACATAGTAGCCTGCTTTCTAGGATTTCGTCATTCTGCTTCCCAGCATAATAACAACTTTATTGAGATATAATTTATATACCATCAATTCATCGATTTAAAGTGTACAATTCAGTGGCTTTTAGTATATTTACAGGGTTGTGCAACCATCACCACAATCCAATTTTAGAATATTTTCATCACTCCAAAAAGAATCTCTGTTCCCCTTAGCTATCACCCCCAACTCCCCCATCCCTCCCAGCCCTAATCAATCCCTAATGTCCTGACTCTAAAGATTTGCTATTCTGGAATTTCATATAAATGGAGTCATATAATTTGTGGTCTTTGTGACTGTCTTCTTTCACACAGCAAAATGGTCATCCGTGTTGTCACTTGTATCACATCTTCATCCCTTTTTACGGCCTAATAATCCATTGTAAGAATATGCCACATTTTGTTGATCCATTCATCTGTTGATGAACACTTCAACAAGAAAAGGTTGTTTCCACCTTTTGGCTACTGGGGAAAATGTTTTTGTGTGGATATGTTTAATATTTCTTGGGGATATTCTTAGGAGTGGAATTGCTGGGTCATACAGTAGCTCTGTGTTTACCCTTTTGAGGAACTGCCAAACTGTGCTCACATGATCTTGGATGCAGGCAAACCCCTCTCAGGTTTAGCCGCTGTTCTCAAATGGCCCAGCCAAGCTCTCCAGTTGGCTGAAAAATCTTTTGGTGTCCTGGAATTTTCCACTGGTCTTAGGTCCCGCTGCTTCTCTGCTTTCTCCTACTTTGATGCCAGCAGTACCTCAGTCTTGTGTCTAGCTTTTTTGTTCCTACCTGCTTGTCTTTGGGTGTTTGTAGTGTTAGTTTTGAATCATGTTGCACTGTTTTTAGCTAGAAATTTGGAAATACCCAAATATTCTACAACCACAGCTGCCGCCATCTTCCCAGAATTGGTGGATCTGTTTTACACTGTTGACCTCCTGCTATGACAAAGAGACAGTCATGTCATTCCTGTCCTCTTTCTCCTCCTCTTGGTACAGTTATACCACTATTTTTAGCTCCTTTGTAACTTCAACATCCTGTTCTATTATCAGTGTCTCTCGTCTACCTACTTTGTAAGAAAAGGATGCTAGCATCCCTACTTTTTCTCTTCATTCCACCCCCATACCTCTTAATTTCTGAAATCTAAGCTTTTACATATTCAAGGTTGAAAACAATCGGAGATTGAATAGGATATAAGGCAGCTCATCTTTGGCTATACCTTGACTGTAAATGATGAAAAATTAATAAATAGCTTTACCTTATCATGCCTAATAAAATATTCCAGAGACAGTAATGTGCAGTGATTATATTTCTTTCTGGTACAGCTCTTTGTTTTTCCTGGAGTTTTTAATTGCCTCCTTTATTATATCTAATTTATTTTTTGAACTTGCCTTCTAACAGGGATGTTCCCTGAGCTCCTTTTTTTTTTTTTTTTCCTGTAGAGCCCAGGACTCTGTCTTCCCACTCCAGGCTGGACCTACAGTTCTCTAGGCCTGCTGCCCAGCTGTTACTAAGGACAATCCTTTGCTGCACCCCTGGGTTAGATCCAGTATTTCTTAGAATTCATGTCTTTGTCTTTTTTAGCTTACTCTCTCATGTAGCTCAGTACAGAATTCAAGGTTAAAGATAATTTCCCATTGAATATGAATTTCCATTGCTCCATTATATTCCAACCTTCAGTGCTGCCAATGAGAAGACTAAGCAATTTTGATTTTTATTTTTTGTAAAATGATCTCCCCCACCCCACCCCCACCCATGAAGCTTTGAGGATCTTTTCTTCTCAGTGTTCTAGAATTTCATAGTGATAAGTCTAGGGTGGATCTTTTTCTGTGTTTTATGCTGGGTTCTCAGCTGAACCCTTTCAATCCAAGGACCCTTGTCTGTCAACTTGGGAATGCTTTTGCATTATTTATTTCTATTCTCCATATACATATATACATCAGTGTTTCTTATTCTTTCTTTCCAGGCCCCTTGGAATGACACTCTATTTCTTAGTTTTCCCTTACAGTTTCCATGTCTTTGTCTTCTTATCAATGTGGAGGAAGCTTTCCTTGACTTTATCCTCTAGGCTTTTAGTGAATTATTTATTTTTTGCAATCATTTTAATTTCCACAAACACTTCTTAGTTTCTGATTGTTCCTTTTTCATAGCATTCTGCTCTTGTTTTAGGAATGCAATAGTTTCCCAAGTCTTTCTGAAGTTAATCTTAAGTTTTCTTTTGTTCTCAGAATTATCTGTTTCCTCTAGGGTCATTTTTTCTAGCCACAGGCCTTTTTCAGATGTCTGGTGGCTGTTTCTATTTAAGAAGGTGGCTGCAGAAGCCTGGCTGAGCTCTGGGTCTCTGGGCATGGCTTGCTGGCTGGAAGGCGTTATTTCATCTTGGTGACTGTTGACATGTTGGGACCCCTAACTCCTGGGTGCAGAGACTTTTCTCAAGAGTCCTGCTTCTCCACAGAGGGGTCATGTCAGTGTATACAAAGGGGAGCCCTCTTCTTTAAAGGGAAAGTAAAAATCCACCTGTCAGGAGGTGGGCTCTGCCATCCTCCCTCCAGCCTCTCCTTTCTGGCAGTGTCCCCAGGTACGTGCATTGGGCCTGCTGAATCTTCCCACTGCCACCCTTCAGTCTCATCTGATGCCAGAAAACACCCCTCTCCACCTCTCACTTCCATAACTGTGGGATTAGACACCTTTTATTCCTTCCTTAAAAGGAACTCAGGAGGGAGAGAAGATAAAGTCTTCTCCCCAGCCCCCTTTCTGACCCAGGAATCAAGCGTTTGCTTTGGGACTCTGTGTTATTTTACCAAGAGTTCTTGACAAGCATCGCCAAAGGCATATGTGTCTGCCCGTGTTGCAGGGGTAACCTGGACAAACTGTACCATGGTCTGGAACTCGCCAAGAAGCAGCTGCGAGCCACACAGCAGACCATCGCCAGCTGCCTCTGCACCAACCTCGTCATCTCCCAGGGGCCTTTCCTCTACTGTTCTCTCACAGAGGTCGGGCTCCCCATGCACGCAGACACAGGGGCACTGGGCCACACCTGCTGGAGGCCTCACTCACCCTCTCTGTCCCCTCTCCTCCCAGGGCACACCAGATGTCATACTGTTCTCCAAGCCAGCATCTCTGAGCCTGCTCAGCAGGCACCTGCTCAAGTCTTTCGTGTGTTCGGTGAGTCTCCCCCTGAGCACGTAGGTGGGCATAGAAAGGCAGTGGCTTAGAGCAGCACTCTAGACCAGGCCTTTGAAGCTGGCCTGGCTTACCAAGGGTCCTTCACTAGCTGCATGGTCTGAGCTCTGCACTCCTCCACTGGCCCCCCCCCCCGCCCCAGGGACCTTCCAGCCCACCAGCTCTGACTACATCACTCAGGCAAGGAGGGAAGGGCCTGCTGGGAGGCACAGGGGGCTCGGGTCCAGCTGCAGCAGATCAGGAAAAGGTGAGGTCATTTATAGCACAGATTTGCCTCCCGGCACAAGTGAGCTTTCTGGGCTGACTTCCCCCTTTCTGTACATGGCTCTGTCCCCCTTCCCGGACACCCTTCCCTGCCTTGGCCTACAACAGACCCCTAACTCCACTGGCATCCAGACAGGGGTCCTTACCCAGCTGCATCAGGGTCCTCCCTGGGGACAAGCTCGCAAAGGGTGAATCTTACACATTCTCACTCTGCTGTCAAATGAGGGGATTTACACGGGGACTAGTTGAAACTAGATGTGTGACGGGAGGCTGAAATTATCTCGTGCTGCCCAATAAGACGGTCTTACGAGTGATATATGGAGACCACCAAGCAGTGCCACACTGAAAGACGGACACAATGAGGACAAAGCAAGAGCTTTGTCGTCCTGCAGGCTGATTCTGGTCTCAGCCTCCGGACTCACCAGTTGTGCATGAGGTAGATTATTTGACATCTGAGCCTCAGTTTCCTCATTGGTAAAACGGGTGAAATCGTGCTCACTTCCCAGGATCCATTCATTTATAGAGTGACCGATGTGATGCTAGGAACTGTGCAGTACACAACACACACAACCACCCGTGGTCGCTCAGGGTCAAGCATGTAGGCAGTCAGGAGCTCACTGAGGGCTCCTGTGATTTGTAGCAGAACAGCAAACCACGGCTACCCCAAGGAGGACAGGGAACAAGAGGCCCCCACCTCTCTGGTGGGCATGCTCCCAGGAAACAACTGGTACTGCTGGTGAAGGGAAGACACCCTCCTTCAGTAGTCCTCGTGGGCACTGGAAGACAGATGGAGGACCACCCACCCAGCCAGAGGCCAGAAACTGCCCCGACGGGATCAATAAGGGCAGGGGCTGGGGATCTCACACAGTGAAACACGCCACAGCGCAAGTGAGTGAACGACCACATGGCAGAGGTCACAGAAGGCGCCCGCAGAGCAGAGACTCAGGGCTGCACACACAGAACCTAGAAACCTGTGCAGAGCGTGGAGTGCACGGCAGTGTGGTGAATGGTGCCCCCCCAGTGATTACCTATTTCTAGATCCCAGAGTCCCTGCTAAGGACAAGCAAGGGTGCCTAGGAATTACATATACTGCAGACAACACTTTTAAGTCTTCATGAAGATTTACACCTGTAGGTCATTTTTAAAATATCTGCAAGTGCCTTGCCCCCAGACAACAAAAAAATCACAAGGATATGGGGCTGACTGAGTGGAGGACTGTGCATGGTGTGACCCAGCATGTGCGCCCCCCTTTTGTGTGATCATGGCCGGGCGCTGCTGTAACAACAGCTGTGCTTTGCCCCCCCAGACGAAGAACCGGCGCTGCAAGCTGCTGCCCTTGGTGATGGCCGCCCCCCTGAGCGTGGAGCAGGGCACCGTGACCGTTGTGGGCGTCCCCCCAGAAACCGACAGCTCAGACAGAAAGAAGTGAGCAGATGTCTGCGGGGCCTCGAGGGTGGCCAGGGCCCTGCCAGTGGGGTCAGGCTTGTCCTTAAGCCCCCCTACCCCCCATGGCACCACCTCTTCAGCATGATGCCAGGTCTGACAGGGGCCCGGCTTTGTGGGCCTCCCCCGCCTCAGCTTGTCAGCCTTAACCCTTGGTGGATATCTCAAAGGAATTGAGCTTATGTTCCTCAGTTAGCAGTTAGCCCCCAAGTGTCTGTGCATGGCTGTTCTGAGACCCTGAGAGGACGGTACCTGGTCCCAGTCTGGGGGCAGGGGGACAGTGGGAGGCAGGTGTACCCTGAACTGGGAGAAAACACACCAGGGCCCAGCCTGCAGGGTGAGGAAGGGGGCCTACTGCCCTGACAGTGGGAGGCAGTGACCTTGTCCTTACAGAGGCCATGGGCCAGTGGGGCCAGGTGGGAGCTGCCAAAGGTGCCATGGACATCCTCAGGGCTGGGTACCCGGCCCTCACCCAGTCCCTTGAGGGTATCTCAGATCCAGCAGCAGGGCACAGGGGCCTCATTGAGAAAGGGCACGATAGGGCTTTGCTGTGTTTGATCCTGAGAGCTCTAGAGTTGCCCGCCTCCAGGTGGGGGGAAGCACGGCCATGGTGGGCGAGGTGGCCCTGTCCATAAGGGTCTCTGGCTCCGTGAGGCTGAAGTCGGACCAGCCAAGGGTGGGCTGCGCCTGCCATGAGGAGGCAGCAGGATGCTGTGGGTCTGATGAGGCTGTGGCAACACCCCCAGCCCTCCTAGGTGTAACTCTTCATTGAGAAACAAACAGTTGATGCTGAAAATCTAAGGAATTTCAAGTTAGTCACCCAGAAAATGGCCTCCTGGAGCCAGATAGGTGCACTGTCCTTGAACACCCTGGCTAGTGGCCATTAACTCTCTTGTTTGCCACCCCCTTACCTGTGTGGGTTCAGGGAAACACCTCCCAGACCCCACATTTCTGCGCAGAGCTGCTGCTGAGGGGTCCCTGGTGTCAGAATTTGCTAGCTACATTGACAGCTTAGTCACGAGAGCTCGGAGACAAGAAAATGGAGGCCCTTTCCCTCGCGCAGCATCCAGGGATGTGCGCACTGCCCGCTGAGCTCATTGGGTCCCTGCGGCTTGCAGGGCCCCCATGGGGGTCGTGCTTAGGATGGAAACAGGCCTCAGGGCTGTCCTAGAAAAACCCTCCAGGACTCTCCATTTGTGGCATGATTGCACCAGTCTCTGTGTTGTTTGTTTGCTGAGGGCTTCCTGGGTGAGTCTTAATAGTTAGGGGTTGCGTAAGTGTCAGTGGCAACCTGCCCAGGCGTTCTCCTGAGGCTAGATACCCCCTTGTCTCCAGCATTTCGTTGTTATAGACTAGACGGTGGGTTTGCGACTGCCAGGCTCGTCCTGCACAGTTGAGAAGCTGCTCTGGCTCTCTTCTAAAATGTTCCCTGGCTCTGCCCTACATCCCCAGGGTCATTTCCTTTTCCTCCCTCTGCACCAGGGGTGGGTTCTGCTTCGCTCTGTCCAGGCTGTGTGGCCAGCAGGTTGGGGCTGCGGCTGCCCAGCCTTTCCTGGCTGCCCGGCACTCCGGGCCTGAAGCAACTCTCCTGGGCTCCACCTTGAGCCACAGAAAACGTGGACAACCAAGCCCTCGGGTTGCTGCCCTTCTTGGGGGGTCTTGGCCTCCCAGACACAGCCAGGGCACCAAGCCCAGTGCTCCCAGGACATCCTGAGAGGAGCCCCTCAGATGTACACCCAGGGACACAATCCCCACTCCCAGGGCGAGGTGGGGTGGGCCGTACCCACATCCTGTTACCTCTCTCGGCTCTTCCTTGGCCACTTAGATTCTGAGTCAGTCCCATCCCAGAAGCCGGGAGACTTTGACCTTCCATGTCCCCTAGAACTGGGAATGACCTTTGGAAGGCGAGTGCTCCCACATTGCCAGGCTGCTTTGCTGCAAAGCTCCCCTCTGGAGTGTCGGGCTTGAAGTCAGGATGGCCACAGCTGGGGGGGGGGTGTCATCTCAGGTCAGGGCTCCTAGCGGCAGGCCAGCCCTCCCTGGCCCCATCTCCCCAGCCACCTGCCATTCTTTCACCGCTCCTGGCAGTGCGATCACCTCTGGGCATCCGCATGCACAGCGGGGGGCCACACAAGTGTGATGCACTATTCCCTCTCCACCCGTTCTCCAGCCTGGCCCAAGCCCCCTCCCACCATGCTGCCCTCCGTGGCGATCCTGAGCACCTGCAGGATGGGGCATGCCCCTGGGGCGCTCCTGCCCCCACCCCCTGAACTGCATCCTGGCCACCTCAGCCCTGCAGGCTCCTCCTGCCCCTGTCCTGCAGTGACCCATGTCTTGTCTGAGACCCACAGTGTTCATCCCAGCTTCAGAGGGCTGCGCGAGTGAAGGTTCACAGGGGTCATGGCGCAGGCTGACCACAGCCTTGGGGGCACAGGGGCCAGGGATGTGCTGAGCAGGGCCAGAGGATCTGACACGCCCAGGGTAGATTCGGGACAGCAGATAAGGGAACGGGCCCCTAAGAGGAAGCCACGTGGAGAGCAGCTGCCGCACTGGTATGTGGACCCTGAGGCCTCAGGGCAAGCCGAGGGGCCACTGCGAGGGCTGAGGGAGGCTCATCTGGGCCTGGTTATGGGTCGCAGCGATGAGGGATGCTGACAGTCCAGGGACGGGGGTGAGTCCCTGAGAGGATGGTGGCCGAGAGGGGACAAGCAAGACTCGGCAGGACTAGGTAGGGTCTGTGGAACAGAGGTTGGCAGGGAGGGTCCAGGGTGGGCAGCCTGGCTCCTGACCAACCCCACTGTGTCCACAGCTTCTTTGGGAGGGCTTTTGAAAAGGCAGCAGAGAGCACCAGCTCCCGGACACTGCACAACCATTTTGACCTGTCAGGTAAGAGCTTCTCCTGCCCCGACCGTGGCTGCAGCCACCCTCTTGCCTGGCCCTCTGAGGTCAGTGCCGGCCATGGAACCAGGGAGGGCCCATGCCACAGAGGTGCCAGGCCAACGGGGAGCTGGAGGGCTGCCCTCCCCTCCTGGGACAGGCCCAGGCTCCTCCAGAGTGGGCAACTGGGAGCCCTGTGGCCCCAAGAGCCTTTCTGTCCCCTGCAGAGAAGGGGGGCATGCTTCCCAGGGGGCCATGGGCCCAGCTCTGCCCTTACAGTCCAGCTCTGAAGGTCACTTTGCCAGCAGATAGGCAACTTGCCCCCAGGGCCTCTGGGTCCAACCTTCCAGGTCAGGCACCTTTTATGCAAATGAGGCCCACGGGCACCTCCATGCTTGCTGGGGCTGCCGTGGTCATGGCGGCTCCAACAGAACCAGGCAGCAGTGACAGCACAGTCCCCCATGTCGTAGTCTGGGCCCCAGCCACCTGCCTGTGGATGAGAAAACCAACCTAGGAGAACAAGAGATTCCTGCCCAGGCCGGGCACCCTCTGCCCCACCCCACAGCACCCCGGATACCAGCATTGGGTGCATTTTTCCATTTTTGCCCAAGGATTTTAAAGTGCACCAGATGTTTTGACACTCGCCCTGCACCCTTTCGGAGGGCCCCTTTCTCACCACGTCACCCCAATTCCCTAACAGTCCCAAATGACCATTCTCAGGGGACCTGCCTTGGCCGAGTCGTCTCAGTTGTCTTGGAGCTGGTCCTCACATCAGGCCCACTCTCTCACCCTGACTCCCCCACCCCATTTCTTTGATGCCCTCAATGTGCAATGGGGCTGGCGGTAGCCAGCCTGCATAGCGCCCACCATCTTGGCACAGGGAGGATTTGGGGCCTGGGCTGGCAGCGGGCACCTGCAGGACCCACAACCCCTTTGTGCCAGCTGCCAGCATTGCCCTATCCAGTGAGGTCCACAAGCTCGGCTGAACTCCATGGCCCCCCAGAGTCAGGCAGGGTGCCTCGGGACCCCTGCCACCCACCGTGGGGGTGGGTCCTGGGCAGGCAGGACAGGACGTCTTGTCTCTGCCCAGATTATGACAGGCTAGTTGTCACATCCCCCAGGTCACCTCCGTGGTAGTCACCTCCTTACAGACCCCAAGCAGTGCAACTAATTAAACCCAGTGGGACGGGGAAATGTAACCACTGATCCAGAATATCCCAAGCCATTAAGGAGCAGAATTGGAATTTGCTAGAGGGCTGCTCTAGTCTTCAGATGGTCAGGAAGAGGGAGTAGATATGTACGCCCCAAATTCTTTATTATTTTTCTCACTCACTCCCGTCCCAACGCCACCCCCACAGGCTCACCTCCCATCTCACAAGATGTTTTTCTTTCATTACTTTAGTAATTGAGCTGAAAGCAGAGGATCGGAGCAAGTTTCTGGATGCACTTGTTTCTCTCCTATCCTGAGGGTGAGTTGGGGGTGGGGTGGGGGGCTGCCAGCCAGGTTCACACAAGGGAGTTCCTTGGGAGGACCCAGATCTGGGGGTCCAGTGGTGGCCCTGTCTTGTCAAAGCCTGACCTGGTTGAATGTCAAAGGCTCCCTCCCTAGTTTTCTGCTGGTCCCCCCTCCCACAAACAAGTGAGGCTTTTACTTAGGGGTCAGAGGAGATTTGGGGCCAACACATTTTTCCCAAGAATGCCTGTCTCTCGGCTGCTGGCACTGCCACAATAGGGCATTTTCGAGGAGACTAATTTCATTAAGCTCCTCTGATCCCTTAGAAGAGAGCTGGCATTTTGCCCTCTCTCCTGACAGGGCAACAGTGATGGGGGGGCAGGCATCAGCACGTGCGACAGCAGACCTCCTGGCTGCGGGGAATGCAGGCCACTCTTGGGGGGCCCTCTCCCTCCTGCCCACCCTCAGGGCCTCCCCATCCACCCTCAGCACCCACCCCACTATCCTGGCTTCCCCTTGGACCCTCTAGCCTCCTCTCCCTCTTAGCCTCCTGCAGAAAGTCCTGGGCTTACACCCACAAAAGGCATTTACTCGGGCTTTTGTGGTTTGGGCATTTGGGAAAATGAGGCATTGGTAGCAGCTCAGCTCCAACTGGGCCCTCCCCTTTGTGTGGCTACCCTGAGAGGCTCCCATCATGAGCCGCTGATGGCCAGGAGTGATTCAGATGCTGCACTGGCTCTCCCTGCTGCCCCTACACCGCCCCTTCCTCGGGTAGCCCCTGGGGACAGGCCAACACTGTGGGACTAACTCAGCTCTGGGTCTGCATGACTGTCCTCAGCCCAGGGTCCCCTCACAGTATCAGCCCCCTCTAGTTCCAAAGTTAGACAGGTCCTGTCGAGGCACAGACCTGACCTTGGGGTCCCCTTGTGATGTCAGGGTTCCTTCGTGCTGCAGCCAATGGTTCTCTCCGCCTCCCCTATCTGCGGGGAGCTGGATGCTGCGTGGGCAGATGCTGGGACTGGAGTGGGCTTTACGGAGCATAGTGTGAGACCCCACAGCCCCATGCTGAACAGATGCTGCTGGGTGTCCTTCCACCAAGACAGGGAGAGGCAGAAGTGGGCCGGCTGCCCCCAGTCTGGGGAGGGCCACAGGTGGCACCCTGGTGGCGGGGGCCAGGGAAGACGGAGAGCATTGTAGGGGCAGAGGGGCATGGAGAGCAGGGATGGCAAACACTCCAGGCATTGGGAGAAGTGCCCGTAGGGCGGGAGCAGCCTGGTGAAAAGGTGCCTTGGCGTCATCAGGGCCCTCGTGGACAAGGGCCTGGAGCAGGCAAGGGCAGTGAGCACACAGGCTCTCAGGAAGGCCTGGCATCCTCAGTGTTTCTGGGGGGCACCCCTGGACACCCACCCCTCCCCATGAGTGGTTGAGGCTCCTCATGGGTAACCTGGAACAGGTCGCCAGCCAGGCCCGTCAGAGGGAAGGGCGGGCGGGCAGCTTGTTTGTACATTCCTGTAATCTGGAGAGACATGTCAATTATTTGATAACTCCTCTTATTGTTTTTCTTTTCCAGGGTTTGATTTCTTCAGACGTGATCTTCTTCTCCTTATTTATGTTGCGTGGCTTATATTTAGACTGAAACGTATGGACTTAGTTTTAGATACAGGGAAAGTTTGTTTTTAATGGAATTAAATTAATGTTCATTTTAGGTTCCACTCTTCCATCTTTGTACTGGTCACGGGGCTGGCACATGGGCCTGCCCTGAACCTTCCGTGCCTGACAGCAGCCCTGATCCTGTGCCCTTGACCCCAAGATCGAGGTTCCCCTCACCTGCCCTCCAGACTCCCTGAGGTGGGGCAGCAGCCAGAGGCCAGGCCCCATCCCAGCCCCAGTGCTGACCACAGCCCAGCCAGGACCTGGCTCTGTCCTCCTTCTTCCACTCTTCCCCTCCACGTGGCCTCAACAGCCTCCCAGTGCCACCTTTCCCACAGACCCCTGTTGTCCAGAGCCCCTCCCATGGCCCTCTTTGCAGGGGGCAGCCTGTCCAGGCATCCCTCCATTCCACCTGCTGGGTGGTCCAAGGCTCTTCTGTGGGGAGAAAAGGGCCAGGGCACAAGCCACCAGACTTTGTATGTGTATTCCCCCCCGCAAACCCCAACCCCAAGGCCCTGCAGTCAGCACCACCCCATCCCCCTCACAGGCCTGAGCTGGCCAGGACTTCCATGGCTTCCCTCACTTTCAGAGTCATGGGGGCTCACCCAGCTGGGGGTACCTTGAGGTCACTGGTTCTGCCTTTCCCCAGGTGGCCCCTGAGCACCTGCAAGTGTGGAGGGTGTGGCTCCTGCCCTTCAGGGTGCAGGATGGCTGGGGAGGGGGCGGGGCTGGTGGCCACTGCCTGGAGATCACGTGCTGAGGGAGCAGCAGGCTAGAGGGGCCACTCAGAAGAGCAGTTCCCATCATTAGAGGCAAGAGTGGTTGGGGCAGGTTTAAGGTGGATGGGGGAATCACAGGCCCCAGCTTGGGGAAAGTCTGAAAAGTTGGGGGGGGGACGCCTCAGTGGCATCTGGACCTGAGGCGGGCTCCTCCCCCACTTCTGGGGGCCCCTACCTCACGTATGCCCGGGTCCTCCATGGCAGGCTGGGCTGACCCCCCCAGGGCCCCTGAGCTGCCCACTTGGTCATTTGGAGAAGCTCTGCAGCTGTGCAGTGGCACTTTGGGATCAGAGCTGGGGTCCAGGCCCCTGAAGGTGACAGAGACCTGTGCTCTGCACTCAGGGAAAGGGCCTGTGTGGGATGTGGCCCTGCCTAGGGAGCTTCAGGCGTCTCCTCAGCCCAGTTCCCAGGACTGGTGCTGCCCGGGGCCTAGAGGCAGATGCGGCCCAGGTGAGGACTTGCTCCCACGCTGCCCAGGTTCAAGGATCCAGATCACATGTTCCACGCTGGGGGACTGTTCTCAGTCAAGGCGCCAGGGGTCCATCATGGGAGCTGAGGCCATCAGAAAGGTTACCTTCCCTGGATATCCTACCTGCTGGGGTCAACTCTGATTCCCAGGAATCTGCCATGGGAGCTACACTAAGCCCCTCTGGGCCCACATCCTCAGGGTGTCCCCTTCCCCTCCCCAACAAGGAGGAGCCAGGCCGGGAGACTCCCTGCTGCTGGCCACGGCCCAGACATTCTGGGCAGGGCCCCCAAGGTCCTGGGCTGGGGGCAGATGCCAAGCCTCCAGGCAGGCTGGACTGAGAGCTCCTCCCTGCAGCCTCTGGCTGCCGCTCCCTTCTACCCTAGCCTTTTGGCAAAAATATCGAAAGCGCCTAGGGCAGGTTGGCAATAAGAACTCAAATTCTTCAAGATGGCCCTCGTCTGGCCTAACCTTGGGGACACCCCACCCCCATCCCCCAGGTGCCTGGCTGGGGCCAGCATCAGCTCTAATCACCCCCAGACCAATGGAGGGAGGTGAGGCAGGTCTTGGCACAGAGAAGCTGGAGGCTGGCCCCAGCCTGGGTGGGTTCAGGGAGCAATGCAGGGGCTGCCAAGGATGCCAGGACAACAGGCTGGAGCCAGGCCGAGGGGCTCTCCAGGCAACTGGCAGCCGACAAGGTCTCCCCATGGCAACGCTGAGTCGACTCAGCCGAGCCCTGCTGGGACAGGGCATGAGGCCTGGATTCCCCCATTCCTGTCTGGGGCCAAAAGGGCCCTGGGCAGCAAGTTACACATGGTGGTGGCCTGCTTCAGGGGCCCTGGAGATGGTCCAGCCCTGGGAGGCAGCGGGAAACACCCGTGCTCTGGGGCTTGGGGCTCTGCCCCTCTGGACCACACCAACAGCCTAGCTTCCTACCCCCAGCACTTCCTGCATGGCAAAACCACCATCCCTGGCCAATGGGGGGGTCGTGGTGCTCCAACCTGTATCTCCTGCTGAGGCACCACCACCACCACCACCCCCTGCACCTGGCCCCATGACTCAGCAGCTGCCCCTCTAGCTACAGCTCTCACCTGCCTGGGATGTGGGTTGGGGCAGGTGGGAAGTGACAGGGTGGCAAGGAAGACCAGGGTAAGACCCTCTGGGTCCCATGGGAACAGGCTGGGGATGGGGTCACCAAAGAAGCTATCAGATGAGTGGGGGATCCTAGGGCACCAGGGTGACTGGACAGAGGACAGGACAACAGATGGAAAGGTATGCAAACCATTTACTAAGCAAATTCTTACGCCCTCCCCACCCCAAGCTGCCAGGAGGGCACACCTCCAACCCCACCCCAAGCCCTGGTGCTCACAAGCCTCAGACCCGGCAGCTGCTGGGGTGAGGTGGGGAGGTGCAGGCTAAGTCTCTTGGTCCCTCTGGACTCAGTCCCCACCGATGGGGTAACAGCTGCCTGCACACCTCCACCCCTCTCACAGGATCTGGCCACTCGGGCTCACAGTCTGCTCCTCTGGAAACAGCAGGAGCCGCTGGGAAGCAAGGTGGCCCCCCAGGACCCTGAGGGTCAGAGAAAGAAGTGGCATCTTCAGTCCGGTGCCCACCCACACCGGTGCCAGCATTGCGCGCAGAAGAGGAAAATGGCCAAGTCACTCCAAGCGCGCGTGGTCTGTCCGGGACAGGGCGCGGCGTCATCAGACGTAGTTCTTCTTGTCGTAGTCGCCGCCGGCCGCCGGCCGCCGGGGCGCCGAGTACTTGACTGGAAAGCTCAGGTCGGGGCGGCCGGCGTAGAGCCAGGCGCCGCAGCACACGAGGACGCCGCCGCACATGAGCAGCGCCGCCGCCGCCCAGCCGATGTAGAGCGCGGCGCCCAACTCGTACTTCTGCGACATGGGCACCGCCGGGTCGTAGAACTCGCGCACCACGATGTTGGCAAACCAGCAGAGCGGCACCAACGCCAGCAGCCCACACAGCGCGTAGAGCGCGCCGCCCGCCAGCGCCACGCGCGCCTTGCCTGGGCCGGGGGCCACGCAGGTGGTGCACTGCGCGCCCGCCAGGGTCACGAAGAGCGCGACGAGCGCCAGCAGCACCGCGCCCACCGTGAGCGCGCGCGCCGCCTGCACCTCGGTGCTCAGTGCCAGCACCGACTCGTACACCTTGCATTGCATGTGGCCGGTGCTCTGCACCACGCACGACATCCACAGCCCCTTCCAAGTGGTCTGCGCCGTCACGATGTTGTGGTCCAGGAAGGCGGTCACCTGCCACATGGGCAACCCGCACGCCAGGATCAGACCCACCCAGCCCACCAGGCACAGTACGAGGCCCAGGATCTCCAAAGCCGCCGACCCCATGGCTGCAGGCCAGACGTGCCCACGGCCCCGGGGGCCCCCCGCGCGCGGTTCACGTCGCCGCGCAGCTCGGTCCGCGGGCCTGCCACTCCGCCTCAGTTCTGCGGGTGCCTCCCCGGGCTCCCGCTTTCAAGGCTCGGGGGGCGGAATCTGCCCCGAGGGCTCGGCCCCCTGGCCCGGGGCAGCCAATACGCGCGCGGGCCGCCGCCCCGCTGCCAATCACAGGCCCTTCCCCAACCCCGGGGAATCGCCGTGCGCAAGAGATTTGCGACGCGGTAGCCGTGACGGGACCCTTGAGTCCCCTGTCCTGGAGCTCCTCGGTACACAGCTGTCAGAGTCGCTGTTTCTCTAACTCCTGGGGGAGTTGAGGAGCGCACGACCCCGTGCTCCACTCGCCCCCATCCCCGACCGAGCCTGAGGGCCCCTCCCACCGCTGCCGGCCCTGCTCCTCCCTGGGCCACGGTTTGCGGGAGGAAGCCCGCCCTGGAGTCCCAGCCGGTCCCGCGCCCCTCCTCCGCGCTCTCACCGCCGTGTGCCTCCCCTGGCAGGTCCCAGCCCCATCCTAAGTCCCATCCAGCACCGCTACCCAGCCTTCCTGGAGCCAGGGGCTCCGGCAGGATGCAGGCGGCCCAGGGGCCTTTCCACTGCCTCGGTCGCCCCCCACCCTGCCCTGGCCCCAGGGACTTTCCAGAACTCTGAACCCTCTCAGGGCTGCTCCTCTCCCAGGGATGCTGCCCCGTCCCCCATCAGTGGCTCAGAAACGCCACTCCAGGAAGTCCCCCTGCTCCCTAATGACCAGCACTCAGGTCCCCCCAGGGCCTGCTCTGACCCACAAAAGTTGACATAGGCCTGGAGGGGCCATGCCCAGCCTCCCCCACGTAACCGCCGGTGCCCCTGGCACCCTAGCCCCCGGCCGCCCTCCGGAAGCCAACTTGGAGTTTCCTGGCTGGGAGGAAGAGCCCCCATCCTCGCTGGGGGCGGGAGGCGCGGGATTTCCGGGCATTCTTCTGCACAATAGCCCAGCCGGTGGTTCTAGAAAAGTCCGCTGGGGTGGACGCTCAGGCCCCCCTGGGGCTCAGGTGGGGGACCAGGCCCCACAGCCCACCAGCCCGCGGGCACCAGGGCCTTTCTGAAGGCCTCACCTTGCTTCCTGCCGGGTTCCGGGCTCCTTTGTTTCCAGCCACCTTCCCGGCTTGGTGCGAAGGCCACTAGGGCACCCCATTCTTTTCCCTGGTCCTCTCTAATTCAGTGCTCTGCAGGGTCAGGGCCCTTGGGCGTTGACAGCCCGGCACTGAGGCCCATGGGGCCTTGGGTGAATCTCTCTCTCCTGGACCGGGGCTCCTCCCTCCCCAGCTGGCTCTGGGAGGTTCAAGAAGCTGGTGCCTGGCTCCCCATCATGGGAGGTCCTGGAGGCAGGCTGCTGGGCACGGGGGTGTAGGTTAGAATGGGAGATGTCATCACTCAGCTGCCCTTTCTTTTTCCCTGGATTTCCCCCACAGCAAGGGACTGTGAGGCCCACTCCTTCCGGCCACCAGCTGCTTGCCACCTGCTGCAGACCCGAGGACCATTCCCCTTTGTCACTCCAGACACCCTGGACGGCCCCTACCCCCATCCACTCCGGGTGGGTGGGTGGGCTCCTAGCCACACCACCCTCCCCCGCCCTTCCATCCTGCTGTCCCAAACCCAGGGACCTGGCCCAGATTCACCCCAATGCTCCATGCTGCCATCTCCCCGGATGACCTGTGGCCTTCTCCAAGCCTTTCCTGCCTTTGCTCTTGCCCACCGAGTCCATTCTCTTCAGGGTTTCCTGCGACCTCCCCTGGTCACCACTGCCTAGAACCCCCATGGCTCCCAATGTCCATGGACAAACTGCTGAGCCAGAAGCAGTCTGGGTTGTGGCGCCCCTGTCTGCATTGGGCGTGGCCACTAGCCGCCCATCCTGGCGGGCTGTCCCAGCACACACCTTCCGTGCTCCAGGCAGCCTCAGTTTTCTCTCTTGCCCTCAGCATCCTCTGCCCCCAACACGTGTGCCTGGCCTTGGGCCCTGATCATCCTTTGAGTTCAGTGGCCAAGGCTGCTTTCTCCAAGACCATGTCCTTCTCCTGGCTCCCAGGATTTCTCCCAGAGGCCAACGCTGCAACTGTCTGTTCCCTCATCATTTTTCCCTTTTTGTAACCAGGATGACTAGAGAACTGATCCCGCACAGTGGCCATTTTTGGGCATCTGTCCAGGCTGGGGGGCCCCACTTGTAACTTCCCACCAGCTGGAGCTAGCTGTGGGGTATAGCCTGGATGCCCGCCCCTCCCCAGCCTGCCCACCTGCCCTCCTCTTTCTGACACCTTGGTCCCGGACCCACCTCCAGCTTGGCATCTAGGGTAGCTCCAGTGAGCCCATGCTTTTTGGGGACAGCCTCACAATATGTCATGATTCCTGCCCTGAGAAGCCTCTGGGGAACCTAAAGGGCCAGGCCACCGTGTCAGGGCCAGGGCCTGTTCTTTGCATCCCCAGAGAGGGCAGCCAGAGGACCTGACCACCTCTACTCTCCCCATCCAGGTTTCCTGCCCACCTACTGTATGCCAAGCACTTTCTTGGAGCAGAGGCCTTGTCACAGAGGGCTTCTGCCTGAAAAAGAGCCAACAGTAGACCCCTGTCAATTATCAAGTTTCGGGGACAACCCTGGCCACAATGGACAGAAGACGTTTGATGGAGTGTAACTGGGGTGCTTCATCTAGCAGGGCCGAGAAGGTGTCTCTGAGGAGGTGACATCTGAGCAGTTCCTGGGCAGAGCCAGAAGAGCCACCAGTGCCAGAGAGCCCAGAGGCAGAAGGGGGGCTAGCAGACTGGTGTGGCTGGTCGGGCAGCCCTTGGTCAGAAGGGGCCGGAGCAGGCAGGGACTAGATCCCCCAGCTCTGAGCTCCAGCCAAGGCCACCTGCTCCTGGAACAGCTATTGTTCCTGCATTCCCAGGGGAGGTGGGACAGGATCTCATTAATTGTGTGGGAGATAGGGCTGAGTCAGCAGAAAAGCAATATTTGTCTTGAGCAGCTGCTGGCTGACCCTGCCCCAGGGTGATCCGGTGACCCTCCAAAGACCATCTAAATTTAGGCTCCGGGTTCCTGGGGTTGCGGAAGCATGAGTTAACGGATTTCATTTTCCGGGGAGTGAGAAGCCATGTTCCTTCTCTCTGGGCTGTGAAATGGTTAAGGATGTTTTCCTCCAATTCAATAGCTGTCTGAGCCCAGAGCTCAGCTTGGTGTCATTTCTTGGCCCCAGAGTGACCATGGTTCTCCTGGCCCTCACTAGCCTCTGCCCTGGGTGCCTGAGCGCCCTGTGTGTGTTTGGGGGGATGGGCAGGGGAGCCTTTGGGGGGTGCTGCCGGGCCCTGGCTGTCCCTGCATTGTCATTATTGTCTGCAGTCTGGAACAAGGCATGGAGGTCAGAGTTGCCCCTAATAAGCAATGTGTTCTTGGACAAGCCGGCTGACCTCTCTGAGCCTCAGTTTCCCTGTTGGTGATGAAGCCCTCCTCAGTGAGGGCAGCAAGGTCGGTGGGGGAGTCTGGAGCCAATTCCCAGGCCTCTGCTGCCATTCCGAGCATGTGCTGAGTCCCTGAGACACCTCTCTCTGGCTCTGTTGGTCATCGCAACTCATTCTGACCTCAGGCCAGTCCCTCGGAATGGGTGCTGCTGGCTGTGTGTCAGAAGCGTAGGGCAAAATGGCTTTGACTTCCCCAGAGGGCAGAGCAGTTGGCAAGGTGGTATAGACCCCTCACCCCTCCTTGGACCCCACCTGGCTCCACAGCAGTGCAGGCCCCCAAAGGGCTCGGGGGAGGCCAGTCGATGCCCCAACAAGATGGCAGTGGTGCCCCCAGAAGCAGCCCCAGGCTCTCCGAAGTGCATGCCTGTCCTGCCCCCTGTGGCCTCTCTGCCACCCTTCCTTCCCTGTTTCCTTCCTTCTCTGTCCACTGTATTTTGGAACAGTTTTATACTCTGTTCCACTTAATAATAGGTACTGATTAGGAATCCTCCTTTTTTCATTTAGCATCAAATTGTAAACATTTCCCGACTTCGTTAAAAAACATCCCTGTGGTTAGGGTTGTTTATCACTGCCAAGAAGGCTGCCTGCGCCACGCAGGGCGGGGGTGACCTCGGATGACTTATTTGGAGGGTCTTTAAAACGGGGATGATGATGAGCCTGACATCAAAAGGTTGGTAGGGGACTTAGCATCTATCCTGGCACAAGGCAGACGCCGCCAAATTAATGTTAACAGTGGTGATTAATTTTATAATGATTCAACCACAGCTGGAGATATGGTTTTATAAATGATTATTTTTCTATTATAAATAAAACTTATGAATGTCATTGTTCATAAGCCTTGGCATTTTAGATGATTTCCTTAGGAAAAGTTCCTAGAAGCAGAACTTCTGGATCACACCCAGGAGGTTGTATCACGTTGACTCCTTGTCCGAATGAGCGTTTTTCACTGCCTGTCACGAGTACCGGGCATTAGCGGTTTGAAAGTTTGCTAACTGGATAGGTAGAATTTTGTATTTCTTCTATTAGTAATGAAATTGAATTTTGTTTTCAACTTATGTCAGTCTTTTTTATTTCTTTGATGAATTGTCTCTGTGCCCATATAAAACTGTGTATCTGCCATATGCTAAGAATGCAGTTTTCCCTACTAGAAACATGTGACAGACATCTTTCGCTGTTTCCTACTTCTACTAGTGATTTTTTTCAGGATGTTATGGAAGCTTAAATTTTTGAATACTCAAATCTATTCATGGTTTACCTACATGACTTCCAAAGTTTTTTTAATAATCGATTTATTCCTTTTCTTTTTTTTCCTTTTTTTTTTTTTTTTAAAGGGGAAGATTTAGATCCAGGCTTTTTTTATTAGGCACCAGGTAGAGTAATTTATTTTATTTTTACCGGAAGGTCCTGGGGATCGAACCCAGGCCCCCCCACATGGAAGACAGATGCCCAACCATCCGAGCCACATCCACCCACCCTATTCATTTTTAATTGTGGTAAAATAGACATAACAAAATCATTTTAACTATTTGACGTGGATAGTTCTTTAACATTAAGTACATTGACAAGTTCACCACTCTCTATTTCCAGACTATTTTCATTATTGCAAACCGAAACTCATATTCATTTAGCAATTAATTCCCCAGTCCCCTCTCTCCCTCATCTGGTAACCACTATTCTCCTTTCTATGAATTTGTTAATTCTAAGTATTTCATAAAACAGAAATCGTACATTTGCCCTTTTGTGTCTAGCTTATTTCACTGAACATGATGTCTTCAAGGATCGTCCATGTTGTAGAATGTCCCAGCATTTATTTTTACAGCTGAATAACATTCCACTGTCTGTATGTACCAAGTTTTGTTTATCCATTCATCTGTTGATGAACACTTGCTTTGTTTCCACCTTTTTGCTATTGTGAATAATGCTGGCTATGAATATTGGTGTGCAGATATCTGAGTCCCTGATTTCAGTTCTTTTGGGTATATACCTAGCAGTGGAATTGCCGAGACATAGGGTAATTCTATGTTAAACTTTGTGAGGAACTGCCAGACTTTTACACAGCAGCCACACCATTTTACATTCCAGCCAACAATGTGTAAGATCCTATTTCTCGTCATCCTCACCAACACTTGTTATTTTCAGTTTTAATAATGCCCATTCTAGTGAGAAGTTTAGTGGTATTTCATTATGGTTTTGATTTCCATTTCCCTAGCTTAATGGCCATTTGGATAACTTCTTTGGAGAAATATGTATCAAATCCTTGGCCAAGTTTTTTTTTTTTTAACTTTATTTTGTACATTTAATAATTGAAAATATAAACAATTAAAAACTAAAAAGTAAACACAGTTGAATATATACATTTCTCAATTAAATGTAATGGATACATATAAATTTATTTTTTAATCAAACAATATGTTACACAATATATTTGGTTCATAGTAACGCATTCATACAGTATTTGTCCTTTTGTGTCTGGCTTGCTTCACTCAACATAATGTCCTCCAGGTTCATCCATGTTGCCATATGCTTTACGACTTCATTTCTTCTTACAGCTGCATAATATTCCATCGTGTGCCTAGACCAGAGTTGGCCAAGTTTTTAATGAGGCTGCTTGTCTTTTTGTTGTTTGAAGTTGTAGAAGTTTTATATATATATACATATATATATATATTCTAGATATTAAACCCTTATCAACACCAGCAGAGGCCACCATGTGCATTGCCATGTGAAGAGAAGCCCAGGACCAAGGATCATCAGCAGCCAGCCCCAGAATGCCAGTCTTTGGGAAGAAAGCATCACCTTGATGATGCCTCAATTTGGACTTTTTCCTAGCCTCAAACCATGAGCTAAGACTTCTCTGGGGCCAGCAGCCACCCAACCAGGGGCCCAGGGCAGCAAGCTCAGGCGACAACCTGGGCTCCCTGTTCCACCAGCAGCTTGCAGGTGGCTGCGAAAGGCGGCAGAGGAGGCACGGGAGAACACGGCGGGGGAGGCAGAGGAGCCACAACTGCTGCACAGGGTCAGTTTCTGTAAGTGGTTCAATGTGCGCATGGGGTTCAACTTACTGTCCAGGACCGTCCCCACTGGGTCGAGTTTGACCCTCCTGGGGACATCTTTTTGCATCAGAGTAAGCTGTACACGAAGGGCTTCTGGAGCCTGAGGGAGAGCGAGGCAGTGGAGTCACCTGTGGGAGGGGAAGGAAGTGGGGCATATGGGAATCCCTTATATTTTTTATGTAACTTTTATATAATCTAAAGCTTCTTTTAACAAATTAATTATAAAAAAATAAAAAAATAAAAAATAAAAAGAAGTCTGCCAAGGGCCTGGAATCTATCCATGACACCAGACCTGGTGGGGTATTCTGAATTGTGAGTGAGAGGCAGCCAAAGGGGAAGAACATGCAGAAGCACAGATCAAAAGCAGACAGGTGCTACAATTGTGAAGGTCTAGAGCCAGGGGTTCTTAACAAAGAGTCCATGAGCTTAAATTGAAATTCAAAAATAAAACATTATTCTTGTGGGTACATGTTGGTGCAGGTGTGATATATTTATTAAATAATACACAGTATAGTGTGGACTTAGTAGGAGGCCCATGGTTTTCACCTGACTGGCAAAGGGGTCCGCAGAACAAAAAAGGTTAAGAACCCCTGGTAGACCATCATGCCAAGGAATGCAAGCTGCCACCCCAGCCTAAGAAGGGCCACATCTCTAAGGTCATGTATATTACTAAAAGGAAAGCTAAAAAAAATGTAACATGGGGCTGTGTAGCATAGTAAACCACATGTGAAATATGAATATGGGTAAAATTGCATATGTAAGACTGTTTTTCTTTGAAACTGAACCAATTGGTGTTAATACTACAAGATATTAATATCAGACAAAAAAAAACTATTGTGCTAAGTGAAAGAAACCAGACACAAAGTACTATATATTGTATGATCTCATTTATATAAAATGTAAATACAGGGAAGCGGCTGTGGCTCAATCAGTAGGGCTCCCGTTTACCATATGGGAGGCCCCGGGTTTGGTTCCCGGGGCCTCCTGGTGAGGGCAAGCCCGCCCACACGGCGTGGTTAGCTGACCCAGCGAGCGCAAGCAGCAAGAGGGGGATAAATGAATAAATAAATAAAATCTTTAAAAAATAAATAAATAAAATAAAATAAAATAAAATAAAATGTAAATAAAAATTAATTTATAAAGATGAAATTAGTGGTTATGTGGGGCTGGGGAAGGAAAGAGGGATTGAGAGGTGACTGCTAAGGGGTATGGAGGCTTTCTTTTTGTAGTAATGAAATTGTTCTAAAAGTTTTTTGTGGTGTTGAAATGTACAACATTGTGATAATACTAAAAGCCATTGATTATACACTTTGGAGAGAGCATATGGTATGTGAATATATCTCAATAAAACTGCTTAATAAATAAATAATTGCATAACAACCAGAAATAGTAGCTATGCACAGCAGGGGAAGCACAAAGAGATTGAGAGGTGAAGAATTTTCTTGTTTGTCTGTTTATTATTATTGTTATTATTATTATTATTATTGAAATAATGAAAATGCTCTAATAATGATTGAAGTGATGAAAGCACAACTACGTGGTTAAACCAAATACCATTGATTGTACACTTTAGATGAAATGTATGCTTTATTAATATGTGTCAAGAAAATTTATTTGTTAAAAAAAAACCTTATCAGATATATGGTTTCCAAATATTTTCTCCCATTCTGTAGGTTGTCTTTTCACTTTCTTGAAAATATCCTTTGATGCATAAAAGTTTTTAGTTTTGATAAAGTTCATTTTATCTATTTTCCTTTTGTTTCTTATGCATTTGGTATAAAATCTAAAAAACCATTGTCTACTACAAGGTCCTAAAGATATTTCCCTATGTTTAGCTCCTATATTTAGGTCACTGATCCATTCTGGATTAATTTTTTGTATTTGATGAGAGGTAGGGGTCCATTTTCATTCTTTTGTATATAGATTTCCAGTTGTCCCAGCATGATATGTTGAAGAGACTATTCTTTCCCCAAATAATGGACCTGCCACCCTTGTCAAAAAACAACTAGTCATACACAAATGGCTTTATTCCTGGACTCTCAATTCTATTCCATTGGCCTATATGTCTATTTTAAGCCAGTACCACAGTTTTCATTACTATAGATTTGTAGTAAGTTTTGAAATCAGAAGTGTGAGACCACCAACTTTGTTCTGTCTTTTCAAGATTGTTTTGCTATTCTGGACCCCTTGCAATTCCATATAGATTTAGAGATCAGGGAAGCGGCTGTGGCTCAATCAGTGGGGCTCCCGTTTACCATATGGGAGGCCCCGGGTTCGGTTCCCGGGACCTCCTGGTGAAGGCAGAGCCCGCCCGCACGGCGTGGTTGGCTGACCCATAGAGCATAAGCAGCAAGGGGGGGATAAATGAATAAATAAATAAAATCTTTAAAAAAAAAAAAAAAAAGATTTAGAGATCAGCTTTTTTCCATTTCTGAAGGGAAAAAAAAAGGTGCTGGAATTTTGATAGGGTTGCATTGAATTTGCAGCTTGCTTTAGGTAGTACTGATATCTTAACAACATTAAATCTCATTAATATGAACACAGGATGTCTTTCCTTTTATTTATTTATTTATTTTTTTTAAATTTTTTTTTTTTTAAAGATTTTATTTATTTATTCATTTATCCCCCCCTTGCTGCTTGTGCTCGCTGGGTCAGCTAACCACGCCGTGCGGGCAGGCTTGCCTTCACCAGGAGGCCCCGGGAACCGAACCCGGGGCCTCCCATATGGTAAACGGGAGCCCTACTGATTGAGCCACAGCCGCTTCCCTTTCCTTTTATTTAGAACTTCTTTAATTTCTTTTACCAATGTTTTGTTGTTTTCAGAGTATGTTATTTACCTCCTTGGGACACTTTATTCCTAGATATTTTATTCTTTTGGATGCTATCATAAACAGAATTGTTTTCTCAAATTCCTTTTCAGATTGTTCATTGACTGGTATATAGAAACCCAACTAACTTCTGCATGTTTTTTTCCTCCCTGAGATAGCTCCTTTGTCTGTCTGCTTGCTGTCTGCTTGCTGTGTCTACTCATTGTCTCTGCTTGCTGTGTCTGTTTGTTGTGTCTGCTCGTTGTCTGCTCGTCTTCTTTAGGATGCACAGGGAACTGAACCTGGGACCTCCCATGTGGGGGGCAGGTACCCAACCGCTTGAGCCACATTTGCTCCCTACTTGTGTCTGCTCATTTTGTCTGCTCATTCATCAGCACATTGTGTCTTCTCTTCTTTAGGAGGCACTGGGAACCAAACCCAGAACCTCTCATTTGGGAGATGAGTGCTCAACTGCTTGAGCCACATCCGCTCCCTGCATGTTTTGTATCCTGCAACTTTGCTTGTTTTATTAGCTCTAGTAGCTTTCTTGTAGATGCTTGGGATTTTCTATATATAGGATCATATCATCTGTGAATGGGGATAATTTCACCTTTTCCTTCCAATATGGATGCCTTTTATTTTTTCTCTTGCCTGATTGTTCTGGCTAGAACTTGTAGTGCAGTGTTGAATAGCATTGGTGACAGTGGACATCTTTGTCTTTTTCCTGCTGTTAGGGGGAAACCTTTCAGTCTTTCACCATTGAGTATGATATTAGCTGTGGGTTTTTCATAAATGCCCCTTATCATGTTGAGAACATTCCCTTCTAGTCCTAGTTTTCTGAATATTTTTATCATGAAAGGATGTTAGATTTTGGGAAATGTCTTTTCTGCATCAATTGAGATGATCACGTGTTTTTTGCCTTCATTCTGTTAATGTGGTATATTACATTAATTGATTTTCATATGTTGAACCATTCTTGCATTCCTGGAATAAATCCCACTTGGTCATGGAATTTAATCCTTTTAATATACTGCTGAATTTGGTTTGCCAGTGTTTTGAGATTTTTTGCATCTATATTCATAATGGATATTGGTCTGTAATTTTCTTTTCTTATGCTATCTTTATCTGGATTTTGGTTACAGGGTAATGCTGGTTTCATAGAAGGAGTTAGGAAGTAATACCTCTTCTTCTATTTAAATGTTTGATAGACTGCAGTAGTGAAAAAATCTTGTCCTGAAATTTTCTTTGTTGGGAGGTTTATTCTTCTTTCTTTTTTCTTTTCTTTTTCCTTCTTTATTTTTAAGCATCAAAAGTCCTTCCATATTAAGTTGTATTTTGTTATATTTTTCTTCTTCCTATTCTCAGGACAAGGAGAACTTTCACTTCTCACCAATATGGACAGGATTAGCAGCAAACTAGAGTTTACAGAAGATATGATTAGTGAACTTGAAGACAGAAATAGAAACTACCCAAAATGAAATACACAAGTGAAAGAAGACTGAAAAAAAAATGAGCAGAGTGTAGTGAACTGTGGGAAAACCTCAAGCAGCTTAATATACATGTAATTGGAGTCCCTAAAATGTGTGTGTATGTTGTGGGGTGGGGTAAGATAGGAAAAAATACTGGAAGAAACAATAACTGAACATTTTTGAAATTTCATGAAAACTATAAACGAATTCACACAGCATGTTCCACAAACTACAACACAAGAAACGTGAAGAGGGAAGCGGCTGTGGCTCATTTGGTTGGGCTCCCATTTACCACAATGGGAGGCCCCGGGTTCACCCCGGCACAGTGAGCGAGCTGGCGCAACAAGATGACGCAGCAAAGGGAGACAAGCAGACACAGAAAAATGCACAGCAAATGGACACAACAAGCACAAGCAGCAAGGAGGGGATAAATAAATAAATAAAAATACATCTTTAAAAAAATTAAAAAATAAAGTGAAGAAAACGACCCCAAGGTAAAACCTAATTAAATTGTTTAAGATTTGCACTATAGCGGATGTAGCTCAGTGGTTGAGCACCTGCTTCACATGTATGAGGTCCTGGGTTCAATCCCAGATACCTCCTTAAAAAAAAATTAAAATTTGCACTAAATAGAAAATCTTAGAAGCACTGAGGGGAAAAAGACACATTATGTACAGAGGAACAAAAATAAGGATGACAACAGATTTCTTGTCAGAAACAATGTAAGTAAGAAGATTTGTAGCTACATTTTTAAAAGAATGTAAGATAATGTTAACCTCAAATTCCATACCAAATTTGAAAATATCTTTCAAAAAAACAAAGGCAAGGGAAGCTGATGTGGCTAAGTGATTGGGCTCCTGTCTACCATATAGGAGGTCCAGGGTTTGCTTGCTGGGGCATCCTGGTGAAGGCAAGCTGGCCCGTATGGTGAGCTGGCCTGAGCGGCGAGCTGGCCCACGGGGAGTGCTGGCCCACACGGAGTGCTGGCCCGTGCAGAGAGCTGGTGCGTCAAGATGATGCAACAAAAAGAGACACAGAGGAGAGACAATCAGAGATGCAGCAGACTAGGGAGCTGAGGTGGCGCAAGAGACTGAGTGCCTCTCTCCCACTCCAGAAGGTCCCAGGATCAGTTCCTGGTGCCGCCTAAAGAGAAGACAAGCAGGTACAGAAGAACACACAGTAAATGGACAGAGAGCAGACAACAAGGGGGGCATGTAGAAATAAATAAATCTTTGGGAAAAAAACAAATGCAAGAGGTTCTGCCCCAGTCAAAATAGTGGAGTGAGAAACTTCAGGGCTCCATTCCCCACAGATGCTTAGAACAACCAGTAAGAACTGGTAGTAACATCTTTCTCAAAGCTCCAGAAAACAGTTGAAGGATTGCAGAAAACGGTGAATGTTGAATCAAGAAAAAGGCAACTTAAAAGCAGTAGGATCTCATGGTGTCTGGGCCAGCTCCTCTCTCACCCCTCAGCTTGGCACAAAGGTAGCCCATGCTCCTTGTATGGATCCCTGGTCACAGTTCCATAGGGAGCAGAGTAACCCTCATGCACATACTTAGAGCATGTATGTCTGGCCCAGGCTATCTGGTAAGTGGCCTGAAGGATTCAATGTCCCAGAACTTCCCTGCATATAGAAGGCAGCACTCAAAACTCAATCAAGTTGTGCTGCCTTGGGACAAGAGATTGCTGGCTGTAGGATATACATTTTAATGACTGGAACCTTGAGGAAACTGTATCCTAGGGAAAAGCAGATATTTCTATATACATAAATGGGGGCATTCCAGAGGCCAAATGTGCATGCCTATGACAAGAAAGGACCAGAGAGGCCTTTGGCCTGGAACAATTTTCTAAACTTGTGGTAATGATAAACTCTGAAGGAATTCTCTTATACAGGTCAAACTGGGAAAGGTATTTTCTATTCAATTCTATTCTATTCTATTCTATTCTATTCTATTCTATTCTATTCTATTCTATTCTATTCTATTCTATTCTATTCTATT